>OZ000490.1:15220000-15632500 GCA_963922655.1 Cardamine chenopodiifolia | reverse complement strand
ATCTTTTTTTCTCTTGTTCGTTTGCTTCACAGGTTTGGTGGCGATTAATGGCACGACTCCTCCAACACAGGTATACAGATTGTTTTCATGATATTCTACTAATGGTTCTGTCTTCAGGTGGAAAGGAAACATGTGACTTCATTGCAAAATACGTATTCCAAGTCGCGGTTTATTTGTTGTGGAGAGAGCGAAACAAGCAAAGGCATGGGGACAACCCATCATCGATTGACTATTTGATAAGAGACATAGGGAGGACAGTTTGCAACCGCCTCTCTACACTACAAAGTCAAGACATAATGAAGCTAGGACTCCAAGAGTGGTTCACCACTAGATTGTGATCACCACATTGTTGAAGACTTACACTTTTTTTTTATTCGTCTCTCTATTTTTTTTTCATCTCAATCGAAAGTGGGTGTATTCTTTTTCCAACAAGTTGGTTTTGTCCCAATTGGGTTTTTCAACTCGGGGGTTTTAACAAGGCAACCACTTTCGATAAAAATATATGAGCACTTCTACTTATTTATTCTATTTTTCAGTTCAAACAATTTCTAAAAACAGCTTGTAAAAAGATTATTTTTCTTGAGTATAATTTTACGTAATACTCAAAAAAAAATAAGAATACCCACAAACCTTATTTTGGGCATATACTGTTCGAATTATCCTCTCATTTCCATGCTTTCTCCAACTGGAATCCTTTTCCTTCATCATCTGTGACTACAGAAGAATGGCTCTGTATAACATTTTCCACATATGGAGTTAGATTAACCAAGCCTCTAAAAAGAAACATCCATAGCAAAAAGGTAGAATTTCTATATCTCAAAAGTTAGAACAAACGATATTTAGACTTACAGAGTAACCATCATGGCATTTAATTGGATTTTGGCGAAAAGACCTTGTCTATTATCTTGACTCTTTCCACCCATGAAACTCTTCACATCCCTTGAATTGCTTTAATACTTAACTTGATCTACATCACTCTGCTAAATGTAAATTAACAAATCGTTATTCATATCAGCAAGCCAAATTCACACAACAATGAAAATGCTCTTATTCAATACCAATCAAACCATTTTTTTTTTCAACTGCTTCAAAACCATTATCATACCTTAAAACTAGTCAAGCATGCTCCAATTGTTACAAAGTTCTCTCATAATTACTGTTAGGGTGGGCACGGATCGGATATCCGAAATTTTCATGGTATCCGAATCCGGATCCGAAAATTTCCAATATCCCAATTCGGATATCCGTAAAAAAATCGAATATCCAGATCCGTTCTTTGATCTATTTTAAAATTATAACCATTATGTATTTTTAAAACATATAAAATGATAAAATAATGCAAAAATGTTTTAAAAATAAAATTAGTGATTAAAATTTAAATGATGTCAAATTTACAATTTTTAACCTAGAATTTTAGAGATTGTCAATAAAATATATTCGTGAAGTTGAATATTGAGAAGTTTTAAAAAAGATTTTGCAAAATAAATGGATTTATTGTGCTAAAATTATTTTAGATTTTTAAAATTACTAATAAATTTTATTATAATTATATTTGTTTAATACTAAAATACATATTATTTTACACATTATATTAAATCCGGATATCCGTCCCTAAAATTTTTATCATCCGAATCTGCATTCATAATTTTAATATCTGAATTCGCATCCATACACCCCAAATATCCAAATTTTTGGATAACCGATCTCGACTAACTTGCCTACCCCTAATTAGAGCTAAAGTGTGATAATTAAATTTCCAATTGTAACTAAAAAAGGTAAATAAAAAAATTCCTAACTATATTGCAATCACATCACATCTCACAAGAGGGCTCAGAGAAACTAAAGAATAAGAATAACGATTTTATACAAAAGTGATTAATACTCGGAATTATCAATCCGCCGACGGACAACAGAAAGCGACCGTCGCCGCGGTGAATTCGCGTTTTCACGAACGCCCCCAATTACACTTCAACTCTTCTCACCTTCTTTGGCTCGAATTGTTGCTAACCGGAATTACCTTAACCGAACCGGTATTTCCTCTTTCCGATGGTTGTCTAGACAACGATCTCCACCGTCTCGAGCTTTCAGTCTCAGCATCTAAACTCCGTAACCCACGGTTACCACCAGAACCAACCCTAGAAAGAGACCTCTCTCGTCTTTGGGAATTCGTCACCTCTCCTTCACCTGACTTCCTTAAACCAGATCGTCCTCATTCTCCACTACTAACCTCGCTCTCACCGGAAAACGAATTGAAAAACTCGACGACTAAATCATTGAGGCTAATTTCTGCAAATCCAGAACCTCTTATGGTGTTTACGAACTTTCCTTTCCTCATTGGAGTCACTTCGATTTCTGGATCCGGCATGCGGTGAGAAAGGGCTTAAGCTTCGGTATCTTCTGGAAGCTGACCTTCGTGTGGAGTAAGAAGAATCGTCGCCGCTTTCGGAAGATTTGAATTGTGGCGTTGTTCGTTTCATCGTTGAATTGAGAGTTGAAGTCGCCATGGGAAGGACCGTGGACCCAAGCTAGAGGAGGAGGAGAAGCGGATGGTTCCTCATTTTGAATTTTGTTGAGCTGTTTTAGGAATAAAAACCATATGCCAATTTAATGATTTCAATGAAATTTTGACGTAAATGAATTCAAAATTAAAAAAATAAATAAATAAATAAAATCTGAATTTTTATGTTATCAATTCAAATTGTATTGTATTAAAACCTTATTTAAATACGAGATATTAAGGCGTCACCATCCCTTACTTATATAATCCAAAAATCCTAAAAAAAATGTAATTAACTAGTGAATGGAGAAATTTACTTAATTTATTTTGAAATCTTTAATATTTCTTTACTTTAGTTTTGGAAAGTTTAGTTATAGATTTACTTGTTTTATGTTATTAGATTTTATCATGTTATTTTACAGTGTATGAGAGAAGATAATAAATTAGAGAAGAAATTTTTTTAGTGAATATTATAATACGATTGTAACTAATTTTAAAAATTGGTTCTGAATAATATAAAACTTCACCAGTTTTTCTTTTCTTTTTGGTAATTTATTAAAATATCTCTGACTCAATTAATAATCTAAAAAATATAGCAAAGGACTATGTGTTTCATGCATCCCTCTCTTATATGGTTATGCTATGAATGATTTTATGTTTAGTGTTTAGTATATTAGGATGGGCATAATTTTCGTCTTATCCGTTTCGTTTTATTTTTGGTTCCGAATTTCCATCTTATATGAGTATACAATTCCCATATGCTATAAGCATTTGATTTCCGTTTTGGAATGGAACAGAACGGGATAAGAACATGAATTTTGAAATCTTATTTGGAACAAATTTATATTAAATAATATATATATATATATATATATAATTATATAATACAGTATTGGTAAATGAACATATAGAATATTATACAAATACATTAAACTGAAACATTTCCCCTGGAGAATTGGATCTAAGGCCATCGGTGTGGCAGAGAATCTAGTACACCAGCATATATGTGGTAACAAATTCTGCAGTAGATGTTATACTGATTCTGAATCCAACAATCATGTGTACTTTACATGTTATTATGTTAAAAGCGTCTGCTATGTTACAGGTATCCCAACTTCTATTCTTTGCAATCCACGTATAGATATTGAAGAAAATTTTAGGTATCTCTTTGAAATTTACAAGAATAATCAGATTGAAAAGCATGTCAGATTATTATCTTTTTGGACGCTTTGGTGTCTATGGAAGAGTCAGAAAGATGTTTTTTCAATCGTAAAAACATTTCATCCATGGATATTCTTCAACAAGCGATTAGCGATACGAAAGAATTGTTGACAAATAAAAACACCAACTTAGTACCAATACTCAGACAACCGATTCAATGTCGCCCAAAGTCCCAAACCGTAGGTACTGGCACAAACCATTGAAAGGATGTGTAAATACAACTATGATGCAACGCATATTTGAAGGCAACCGTGTGTCAGGAATGGAATAGATAATTCGAAACTCACACTGAAAAATGATGATTGTGGTATGGGAAAGTATAAAGGATGAATCACACTTAAAGAAACGGAGTTCTCTGATTTGATATGGGCATTACAAGCATATTAGGGACACGGTATACGCATGCCATCTTTGAAGAATAATTATTATGTTACCAACATTATCAACAACATTATCATTCAGCAATGGAGAACAATATTTGATGGAGTATCTTTCGAGTTCAAACATAGGAAACATAATATTTGTGCTGATATACTTGCTAAAAAGCAATAAAATGTAACTATGAGTAAAGTTGTATAGTACTTGTCTGTTGGTTCTCTCTTCATTTGTAAACGCATGATTAATAAAATTATTAGAAAGAAAAAAATAAAACATTGTACACATTTAATCTAAAGTTTTCTAAGTTTTCTAAATTTTCTAAAGTATTACTGATTTGTTATTATATTTTATATAAAATTCTAGTTTTGTTTTATACAAGCTTCTAATTATTTTAGTTTTGTTATGAGTATATGAATTATGTTTAAAAGCTTAGACGTTGATTTGTTAAATTTTAAAATTTTTATTATCAAATAACACAAATCCAAGTTTTTATTATTAAATAACATAAATCCAAGTTTGCTTTTGTATGTTGAACAAATAAGTTTTAATTTTTTAATTGTCATTTTTTTATTGAGAATTGTCGTTTTCGTTCCGTCTCAATTTAATTAATTAAATTACACAAATCAAAAAAAAATTATTTGCTTCTTAGGTAATTATATTGATGATTAATGTTAAATAAATTTTTTTTTGGTCATTTTTTAGTTTTGAGATTTCTCGTTATATCACACTTCCTTCCCATCTTAAATTTCTAATAGGACATATTTGGAACATTTTTTATGTTCCCAGATTCCAAATTCCCGTCCACCCCTAAGTATACATTCCTCTCCTTGTTTCTTGGGTTTTTTTGTTGAAGTGTAGGGCTTTCTTTTCATTTGAGCTTTCCTCGTGTTTGTCAATTTTACAGATGTGGCCCAAAAGTTTAACGCATGCAACATCATAGGCTCTTTACAAGATACTACAATGCCATAAGTATGCACGGGAGAAGACAGGATTTTTACAACCAGAAAAAAAGAGAAAAACTGCAAACAGAAAATAAAATCAAAATGTTAAAGCTACAAACCTGCAAAATATATACACTTCTAAGTGAAAATTAAGGATACTAGAACTGCAGGTGATATAGTTATGTAATAACTTATAGTACTAATAAGTTTGTTAAAATATTCGATCCTGCATGTCTAATCCAACGGCCAAAACTCACCGTCCGAGACAAAGTGCAGCGTTAACGTCAAGCCGCCACGCAAAGCCACCGTCATTCATCCTCCAAACGTCACAGAATGAAGTGATTGAACTCATCTCCTTATTACGACACGGGTACTGCAATCTTATTCTACAGGTGAACGTCCGCTGCGTTAACAAAGGCTTCTCCTTCATCACAAGCCACACACTCATCTTACTACACTCTTCTTCTTTCCCAAACACCAATTTCTTGTACGAGACATTTGTCCAAATAACTCTCCCTAAACCGTCCGATATGAAACTTGGACACATGTCGTTCTCTAAATGCATCTTAATCTGATCCTCCGTACACCCTAGCTCATAACCCACCTCCTCACATTCCGTTATACACTCTACCGTCAACAACGACGATACAACAGATTCCGTTATAAACTCTGTCTTCAGATCCGTCTGATAACGTCTAGCACCGTCTCCAAAACTCAACCACACCACATCAGGATCTAACTCCGGCGAAGTCACCGGCGCCAAAACCCTAACCTCCTTCTTCTTCTTCTCAGGAGTCTCCGGAAGAAGAGGAAGCGTCACCATCTCTCCAACAACGTCAGATCCGTTTTCGTTTCTCCGTCTATTGGACCGTTTGCTGTTACCGTTACTATTAACGGATCCGCTACTGCTACTATTTTCCTTTGAATATTTTCTCTTACCCCTCCGTGATTTAGATGAGACGTTCGCCGAGGCCGATTCATTTTTCTCCGGCGGTGCAGAAGAACCTCCGGAATCAGGTCTCGGTGCAATCGGACGGTACCGGAGCATTATCCGATCAACCTTCGACATATCATATCCCCCACCACCGCCTCCTCCACCGTACCTCGATATACAACAACCTCCCCGGAAATTCATATTTTCTCGGATTTTTCTGCAAATTTTAATTTGGTTTGGTTGGAGAAGAAGAAGCGTGTTGGTATATAAAAAAAAAAAACTGTTACGTCGACACGTTTGGAGAAACTTGCCACGTGCGAGACCAAACGATGAACAGCGCAACGACGTGATTGGACGAAAGGACGAGACGTGGCGTTTTATTGTTGAAAATGCAGGTCCCACAACGAAGGGCGTGATGACCAATCGTAAAGCGAGGAATGGTACTAAGTATCGGTGCGCTAAAGATAGACGCATAAGGCTGCGACTTTGGAGTTACGTGTAACTGAACGCGAGTATTGTGCTTCAAGATGATCGACACGTGGCCCAGTTCTTTATTCTTCTGACCGGTTCAAAGTCTGGTTATTAAAAGTTTTTAAGATTGGTTTCTATTATTATTTATGGGGAAGATTGTCCCACGTGGATAGTAAGATGGTGACACGGAGAATGTTGATTCTCGCATTTATTTTCAAATAAAAATATATATTTTTAAACAATTTTTTATTAAAAAATTAAATAGTTATTGAATAAAAAACATAACACATTGACTATGTATCAAATTAACCAATTTATCTAATTGTTGAAACATCATTGTAAACATAAATGATATCATTCAACCGTGAATATCATTTAATAGTGGATCTATATTTTCGTTTTGAAAACGAAAGTGAATAAGATCTTTCAATACTTTGCAGTTACTTTCAATAATAACATTGCGGAATTCTCTATGTCATAAAAAATATAATACATGTAGAAGAGATATTCCTTATGTTTCTAACGGATTGGCACCTTGTCTTAATTTAGTTGAAGCCGCACGTTTAAAAACTTCATACTCATCTCGTAAGATCTATCATACTTGGATCGATAAACTATTGTACATAAAACTGACATCGACATTACACTTGTAGAATCCTGCAGGTGGGGGAGTCCACTGTGTTGGCGACGAATGATTAGAGTAGAAGGTACTCTTTGTTGTCACGCCATGATTATTGGCCTCAATCCATTTTGAAGTATTATCCAGTGCACATGAACAAACAGAAAGAGGATCTTGTAATACCTTATTAAATATTAGATCATTCCGAGATTTTCCAAGTTGCCATAATATCCAAAAGACACCTTGTCAAAAAGTTTGTGTAATCAAAGAAATGTAAACGACAAGCAGACCTTCGATGTTTTGTTCTAGGGTTTTAGTAGGTTGTATAATTGTTGAACTCAGTAGTAAGACATCCTCCAAACTGCTTTTGCATAGCCACATTGAAAATAATGTGGTTTGTTGTTTTAATATGTTGACAACATCGTTTACAAGTCGTATCAATCGGTATGCCTCGACGAGAAAATTCGGTAGTAGAACCAATAGCAGAGGATAAATTACGTCAAAGAAATTTTTTGATTTTTGAGGCAGTTTAGGCCTAGTGTGAACCAATGGGTCGGATAATGTGTCGCTAACCAATATCCAGACTACACCATATAATTACCATCCTTTGTATAATGCCAAAAGAGTTTATCCTTAGTATCAGTGTGAGGTATATACATCATCCACACATATTGTGCATCTTTAGAATTAAAATGCTGCCAAAATGAATTCTCATTCCATGGTCTAAGATTAACATGCCAGAGATCACGTAAACAAGTGGGAGTGTTTTAAGAAGAAATACTTGCGGCTAGTCGTGGAGGATGAGATGGTATCCATGAGTTCGAAAATGGATTTATTGTACACCCGTTACTATTACGTAATCAAAGGCCTTTGAATAAAAAAGCACAACCACTGACCAATGAACGCCAATCGTGTGAAGATTTTCAAAAAAAACTGCCTCTCGTAAAGTTGAGTCCAGAAAGTAGCGACTTTTCAAAATTCTAGCAAAAAGAAAATGAGGATCTTGTAAAATTCGCCAAATTTATTTTGCAAGTAAGAAATTATTGAATTTTTCAATATCTTTAAAGCTGAGACCTCCTTCTTTTTTAAGCACACTCATTTTCTTCCAACTGATCCAAACCATCCATTTTTATTGTCATTCGATCCC
Organism: Cardamine chenopodiifolia; assembly: GCA_963922655.1. Lineage (NCBI taxonomy): Eukaryota > Viridiplantae > Streptophyta > Magnoliopsida > Brassicales > Brassicaceae > Cardamine > Cardamine chenopodiifolia. The sequence continues at coordinate 15,624,292 of OZ000490.1, read as the reverse complement.
CTCAAGAATTGAGATAACATGGAGTGTATCTCATGACAGGTTGTCTTTGGTAATTTAAAAAACTCATAGCGTAAATAGGCAACGCCGTGGCTAAAGATTTTAAAAGAACCTATTTTCCTCCTTTTGATAAGAACTTTTGATTCCAACTCTTCATATGTTACTTTCTTGATAAGATAATAAAACAAATCACTTCTCTTATGAGAAAATTCATCAGGGAGATACTTTTAGCATGCATATAATTGGTGAAAACAATAATACATTGTACGACAGAATAGTACACCGTAGTAACTCTTTAAAATATGGAGAAATTGGAAAGAAGGGTAGTTTTATGTTTTAATTTGTCAAATGGGTAGTTTTTGTCTGAACGATGTTTTTAGATATTTTTTAATGTTTCAATAGCATTTATAGCCTTCCAAAATCCACTTATTCACCAATATGCCACTGTGAAGGAAATTTGAGAAATTGCAATTTGATACAAATATGTCGGAAAATTTTTCCAATTTCTCAAAATCCAAATTTTGGGGAACAATAAAAAACTTGGGTAATTTGGCGAACAGTAAAATATTTGAAATTTTTGAGAACTTCAAAAAACGAACCCCAAATCAAACTGTTTGTTGTGCGAACATTTCAAAATTTATTCTTCTACGTTGAGCTTTGGTGACGAAAAAAACCTAAACCGAAAATAAGAAAAACAAAATAAGCCAGTCAAGTGGAAGAAAAAGAACAGAGGAATGACGAAGGCTAAAGTGACAAAAGCTAAAAATTCAGGCTCAAACCGCACCTTGTATTGGTTGCTTGTAGGAAGGTCCTCGAAGCCGGCACCGTATATCGGCAAAACTCAGAAGTGGAAATCGGGTAAATTGGATAAAGCTTAGTTGAATTTAGTGATTTGGAGTTTTAAGGTTCTAAATTTTACACGATTATAAGTTAAACTTCGGTTAATTTGGAGATGTAAGGTCTATAATTTGCGCATCCACAATTGACATAGGAAGCATCACGAAATTGGAACCTTTACTATATAAATATAAAAGTCACGAAAATGTAACAATTATTTTTTCACAATTTCCAGTTCGAAAGACGATGGCTGAATCAAGCGATTTCGACGACATTGGTCCTCTTTCTAGTCTTCTCTGGCGTCTCTTCGCCGCTAATTGCTACCCCAGGAGCCTGTTTAGAAATTTATTCAAAAGCAAGATAGGGGTTGTTGCGGCTGTCTTGGAAGGCACATACACCCTAGAGACGCTTATGAAATCTCAATTTGAGAAGCTATTCAAACTTTCTGTCGTGAGGTGCCCAAATTCCGCCAAAGTAATCCACTATCTCCTTTCTAGGCAACTAATTACGAAGAAGAAAAAGGAGTTGTGGTTAGTCTTTGGTGGGAAACCACTTAAATTCTCACTCCGAGAATTTCACAAAGTTTTAAGGTTTTCGTGCGGCCAAATACCATCAGCTGCAGAGATCGAAGACCACAAGGACTACACGGTGCATTCGGTGTGGGTACAATTATTTGGAACTAAGGCGACGATAATGAGAGTGTCAGAGGTGGTTAATTTGCTGGAAGACCCTTATCTAAAGGATAGAGAGAGATTGCCTCTCCCCTTGATTTTCTTGAGGATGCTATGGGATGCTTTGAGCCCCTTGAACCAACCGAGAAAGAACTTGACCCTATAAAAAGCACTGGTCTACATGATTAAGCAAGTGACAAGCTGTTGTTATGGTTTCCCTTTGCTTTTACAACTTTTAGCCTTCGGAACCATACCGCTACTTCTCTCCAATCTTCTTGCACTAGATGATTTGAGCAACTTCATTGGGAAGCCAACCACTTGTAGCTCAACAATAACTATTATTCTTGAGGAACAGATTTATGAAGTTGAAGGTCTCCCAAAGGTTAGTTTTAGTGATTTAATCTGTTAGTTAAAAGTAATTTATGCAATACTGATGGTTGGTGTTCATAAAAGGATATGTACATTGAAAATTGTCAGATGGTGTATAGATAATTACACTTAAAGATTGTGACAGTCACATAAGTTAATGTATTTTGTGATTTTCGTACAATTAACTGTGCAATCAATCCTTACCCACCTCCAGGATTGGAAGGTCTTGATTTCAGTTGGAAGACTGAAGTTGAAGATCGGGAAGTTCAAATGTTGGAAAATCTTATAGAGGCTAGACATGACTTTATATAATTTGATTTCGAATGAGGGGATACTTCCTTCCCATCATATATCCGAAATGATGCTCACAAGAAGGATGAGAAGATTGAGTATGTGTATAAGAAGGTTAAGAAGTTTGCTCCTGTGAAGATTGAACCTTGCTGGAAAAAGTTAAACTCTGCAACGTGCTACTCCACAAGGTCGTCACCGTTCGCAAGTTGAAGAACCCAATCATGGAAAAAAACTAGAAGGAAATCTATCTTCAATGTTTAAAGACCAGAAGAGTGGATTTGTCAGAAGAATGACATGCTAAAGGAAGAACTCTTGGCTAAAATAGACAAAAGATATAGTTTCAAGCAAGAGCAGCAAGGCGGGACCTTTGTGCCACAACAAACTAGACGCAAGAAAGGGGATATAAATGTTAAAAGAGTGCAACAAATTTTTTTTCTGGAAATAAGTATGCAGAGAAGTGTATAGTCGCGGAAGAAACACAAGAGGGGTTCAACGAAAGATAAAAAGAAGACTTTGTTTGAAGAAGTTGAAGTTGAAGGTGAGAACAGTAAGGATGAAACTACCGCTGACGAGGAGAAGGATTATCCCACAAAGGTACATGTTCCACACCTCCGTAACCTCTCTTGTATTCATCTGTACACCAATGTAATATATATACTGATGGCATTAATTGTCATATGTACACCTAACATTGTGAAATTATTTTTCATGGTTTTTGCAGATGGATTTGGGGGAGTCATCATGCGTAGGCGAATCAAGTCCCAAAACTACTCAAAAGGTATGATTCATCTACTCCCAAAGTAGTTGTAGTAAATGTAACATTATTTGCGTACACTACACACTAAAAGGTTAAAATTTCAGATGGAAGACAAAGTAGTAGGCAATGAAGGATATATGAACTATGATGAAACAAAGTTAGATGAAGAAGAAGCTACTCCTAAGGCTTATGATAAGGTACAAAAATAACTGTACATTATTATGGGGGTGGGAATGTTTGTAATCTTAATTGTAGCGTACATCAACTCATGTGTACACGTTGTGTAATCATTCCATATTAGGACATAGCCGGTGATACGAACGTTGGAGAAGCTACTCCTACGGATACTTCCATACTTGCCCTCAACTTTGCAGATTTGGAACTTTGAGACAACCACAACAATTGTTTCCGCTAGTTTGGTAAATCCGATATCCGAGGATGACGAGACAAAAGTGCCGAAGCGGAGGAGGCATAGATTAGAAAAATTTGGTGGTGGTATCTATACCGTATATCCAAGTATTAAGGCTTTATTCGCAAGCCGTACAAAAATCAAGCCATATGCTCCTATTATGGAAGTTAATAAAGTTGACTTAAAATTTTTTTGCGATGCATTGGTAGCCGCCAAAGACATGTAAGTTCTTTCCTTAGGAACTGTACATCACTGAAAGTGTACATCATAGGAAGTGTACATCACTGAAAGTGTATAACATAGGAAGTGGACATCATTAAAAATGTACAACATAGAAAGTGTATGGGTTTGGAACTGAGGGTATTTATCAGGTGTACATTATAGGAAGAGTACAAGTGTACAACATAGAGTTTAGGGTTTAGGGTTAAGTAGATGTACAACATAGGAAGTGTTCCAATATAGAAAGTGTACACAACATAGAAAGTGTATAGTAAGAAAGTGTATAGTATAGAAAGTGTACACCTAAGAAGATTTATTGTTTTCCATTATACAACATATACATGTCATCACGACTACCATATGGAGGAGACGTGGAGTGAAAATAATAAAAGAACATGAAGCATTTTTAAAAACATGGTTCCTGAGTCTTTTATCCCGAAACTACCATGCGTTCAAGATTGCAAATGATAAGACAAGTTTTGTTTGGAGTCAAAATCTGAACAGCTATGTGCATGGTAAGACAACCAGTAAAGGTAAGAAGAGTGGGTTCCTCATAAATGTTGACATTTTATACGTTTTTATGAACTGAGCGAATAAGCATTAGGTTGGGTTAGTGATCAATTTGTCACTCCGAAACATCGAGATACTTGACCCTTATATAGAGTGCATTAAAGTCGAAGAGGTTAAAGAGGTTATAGCTGCACTGGTCAAAAGTTTTCTATGGCTTTTGAAAGCTTTTCTCCCAGCCCTAAAGGATGTTGATTTTCCCATGACCCCATACATTTGGTCTCGTACTGAAGGTATATATAGAAACTTAAGAACTGATGACTACGGGCCTGTTGCGTTAAAGTTTCTTGAGATGCATGCAACCTTTATGGGGGTTGATAAGATGGCGAAGATAAATGATAAAGTTGTAGACCGTTTTTGGGAGAAGTATGCCATGGATTGCTATAAAGATGTTGCAAAGACAGGCGCATAAATGGATTAGACAGGCGCTGAACTAATATAATAGTTTGAACAAGTAATAGGTTGAGAGGTTTGAAAAATGATTTTGATGGGGATAAAATTTACACTTTTACTCATTACATTTTAATCAAAAAGTAATAGTTTACAATTTAATTAATTTTAATTTTATTTTAATAACGAATAAAACGGGATATATATATGTTATAGCAAAATTGAATATTAAAATTTATTCCAGGATTACACCAAGGCCCAATGAAAGGGGTATACACATGATCGCACTTTACTATGAATATTGTAAACTGACTATAATAACCTAATCATAGTTTAATTGAAGACGCTCGTTTGCGATTTTGCGAAGATAGCAATTTAAATGAATATGGTAACCTTATCTATGAGAATGTTTAAAAAATTGTAAAAATTTAAACTTAATTGAAACTGTTTCATTAGTAAGACGAATGGACGTGTAACGACTTTGTAGGAGTTATACGACAAAAGGACGTGAAACTAACTTCTAGAAACTGCCCAAAACTTAAATTATAATGATTAAAAATGTTTATGCAAATTTAGAAAGAGGAAATATTTGGGAGGTTTATTTCAATAAATCAAAACAAAATGCCGTAAATCAAATCACCCTAAATGCATATCCAATCATATTATGTATTTACATTTATTTAGTGTTGGTGTACACCTACCTACAATTTACTACCGTAAGTGGATGTTGTGTGTATTGCGTAACATACACAATAATATACCATAATTGTATAATTATACATTCGGATATATATGTATTAACAAACATGTAGTAAATTAAATGTTAGGTGTACACCTTGCGAAAAGGATGTAACTATGAGACTGTATTAAAATTATTATGATAACATTTTAAATGAAGACGTCAAATTCTATTTTTTTAAATTATGATGAGAAATTTTTTAAAATTAATAAACTGTAATGATTAAAAACTTTATACATAAAAATAGGAGGCTTATTTCAAATGAAGACGTAAAAATGCGTAAATGAATAAGCATTACACTTTAGCGGTTCCACTAATAGTGGATATACAAAAGGTTATGGACGTCCCACTTCTTTTCTCAAAACCGCCAAACCCGAGAGATATTGACCGACGACGGAGTCATGAAGACAAATTCCAGTGGAGAAATCCTGGTGAAAGCGGACGGTTAAGGAAAAACATCGAAGAACGTGAAATTAGACGAAACGAGGGAAAAAGAGAAATAAGAGAAAAAAAAGAAATGAGTTAAATCTAAAATGATATAATTTTTTTATTTTATGTTAGTGAGCTTGTTCGTTGAATTTTACAACAATTTTTTTTAATGAATTACACTAAAATCCAATTTGTTGTAAGGGTCATGCTTTCACTAGGGCTGAGAATTGGGCCCGCGGTCCGCTGGTTTTGCAGGTTTTGGCTTGTGCGGGGCGGGTATAGGCTTTTAGTTTTGAGTCCATATTTTAGCGGATCTCGCGGGGCGGGTTGAGATTTCTTGCGGGTTGAGATTTCTTGCGGGTTTAGCGGGTAAACCCTGTGGGCCCCGCGGGTATCCGCATAAAAAAAATGTTGCCGGTTTAGGGTTTACGCACAGGTTATATGGGTTTATGCGGGTTTATGCGGATATTTATGCGGATTTATGCGGATTTGAGTTTTATGCGGTTTTTACGTGGGGCGGGTGGATAACACGGGGTTTTTTTTTCGCGGATAAACCGCGGAGCCCGCGGGTAATTGCGGGTTGGATGCGAAGTTGGTTTTAAAAACCCGCTGCGAGGCGGAGCGGATTCGGATTTCAAAAATTTAGTGTAATATCTGCAGGTTTTTGGCAGAGCGGGGCGGGTTGGGCCGCCAATCCAGCTCTAGTTTTCATATGTAAATATATTAACTTTCTCTTGTTTTTTGGATATTTAATTATATTTAAAAATAATAATAAAATAAATTAAAAACATAACTGCTATATGAATTAATTTTTTTAGAGAGGAGCATCGTAGAAAATAGTCCGTAAGAAAGGCCAAATGCATAACGGTTGTTCGTTTGTCAACCTCAACTTCTTGCGGCTGCGACATGAAGTTAAACGATGTTTGTTTGCCAGTCGCACTTTTTTGCGGTCAAATGCCGCGTCAGAAACTTTTAAACCTATGAAAATTTTTGACGATGCATTTGGTATTATTGTGTTTAGTACTGTTGCAGCTACATCTACGTCTAATTGATGTTTGTTTGTCTGCCGTAGAAAACTGCTGCTGCTGTTGCGACCAAACATACGACTGTTAAACGAACAAGAATCACGGTGTCCAGCCGTAAATCGTAAGCCTAAGCCGCAACCGCATGTAATTATCAAATTAACATGCCTATAGTCGCAAAGAAGAAGACTGACCGGCAAAAATCAGTTTGTGAAATTGGCGGGTTTCGAAGCTCTTAAACCCTGGCCAGTGTTTGATGTTAATCGCAGATATGAGATGCTTCAGATGCTTCTACACTCGAGCCCACTTTCTTCTCGCTCGATCTTTAACAATTCCTTATTCCCCTATCCGTCTCCATCTCCGTCGTCGCTACTCATCTCCCGTCTCCTCCATCTTCGACTCTTTCACCGATCAAAATGACGCGAGTTCGAGCAAAGAAGACCCGAAAATTGGATTTTCCGATGATAAATCGAGAAAAGCTATTTCGAATGCTAAAGGATGGGATCCAGGGGAAGTAGTAATGAACAAAACAAAGAAAGGGAAATTAAAAACTGTTTGGGTTTGTGAGAGTTGTGGGAATTCAGATGGGCAATGGTGGGGAAGTTGTCGTGCTTGTCATAAGGTTGGGACTATGAAACGTTTTAGTGAAGGTTCTGAAGCAAGTGTTAGTGGTGGTGGTGGTGGTAGTAAAGGTACTAGTTTTGGTGTTACGGAGGGTGGTTCTGGTTTGTCTTGGTTACCTGAACAAGCTATGGTGCAGCCACATCGATTGACTGATGTTATTCATGGGATTACTCAACAACAATGGAGATTTTCACTGTATGTTATTAAAAAACAGCTAATTTTGTTGCTTTTAGTTTGTTTCTTTGGCTCTAAAAATACTGTCTTTGTGATTCTTGTTTGAGCCTGTGAATCGTAAGTTATTGTCTTGAATGATTGGTTAGAATGTCTCGCTTACATAGGTTTGTAATGATTTTGATTTTGGTTGCAGGCTATGACATTGTTGTTGGAGATATCATGGAATTACTTTGCAACAATGGAGAATTTTCGCTGTATCTTTAGATAATGTTATTTAAAAAAAGCTGGTTTTGTTTCTTAGTTTGTTTCTTTCACTCAAAATTACTGTCTTTGTGATTCCTCTTTGATCCTGTGAATCTTAGCTTATTGTGTAGAATCATTGGTTTAGAACGGTCTAGCTTACATAGGTTTGTGATGATTTTGATTTTGTTATAATCTAAGACATTGTTGTTGGAGATATGGTGGAATTACTCGGTAGTAGTGGAGAATTTTTGCTGTATGTTTCGAAGGTGTTTATTTTATAAAGCTAATTTGTTTTATACTTTCTTGGCTCAAAAATACTGTCTTTGTGATTCCTGTTTGAGCCTGTGTATCTTACCTTCTTTTCTAGAATCGTTGGTTTAGAACGGTCTAGCTTACATAGGTCTGTGATGGTTTTGATTTTTGTTATAATCTAAGACATTGTTAGTGGAGATATCATGGAATTTTTACTGTATGTTTCGATGATGATACTTAAAATGCTAATTTTTTTGCTTTTAGTTTGTTTTATACTTTCTTGGCTCAATATCTTTTGGATCTAAAATATATTGTCTATGTGATTCCTGTTTGAGGGATGAGTTTCTGTCTGCAATGTTCAACTTTTTACTTAGAATCGTTGGTTAGAACGGTGTAGCTCATATAGGTTTTGTAATGATTTGTTCTTTTTACAATCTACGACATTGTTGTTGGTGGTATTATTTTTGGGTGATGTTAATTGATTCTGATACTCTTGTTTTGTTATGTTTTGATGTGATGATGTTATTCACGGAATTAGTCAGCAGTAATTAAGATTTGCTATATGATATGAAGATGTTAGTAAAAACAACATAATTTTGTTGCTTTTTGTTTGTTTTATACTTTCTTGGCTCAATAATTTTGGATCTAAATTACTGTCTTTGTGATTCCTGTTAGAGCCTGTGAATCTTAGCTCCTTGTCTAGAATTACTGGTTAAAACGGTTTAGCTCACATAGGTTTTGTGATGATTTGGAGATATTATCTTTTGGTGATGTTAACCGACTTGGATATTGTTGTTTTGTTGTGTTTTTAATTGCATGGTGTATTTTATGTTTAGGCCTGGACAATTTGGGAATGAAATTGCGAGAGTGCTTGGTGGTGGCCTTGCTCCAGGTTCTATGCTGTCTTCATGATTTATATTCTTGTCTTTTTTTTTCACCATTTACTCACTATGGTACTGTTTTGTAGGTTCCCTGATTTTGATTGGTGGTGACCCTGGTATTGGCAAGAGTACCTTGTTGTTGCAGGTTAGGAGATGTGATTTGTAGTGTTTGAATTAATTTTTGTTGCGTTTGCAAATGTTTATCAATCTCTAGTAAAACAACAACCAGTTACGAACTGGGTGTTTGCAGTACACAACGGCTCACTGATTTTTCCCCCATTTTCTCAAATGGAAGCTTGCATCTATAATTGCTGAGGGGAGTGAATTGGCGGAACCAGCACCGGTTTTGTATATCTCTGGTGAAGAGGTTAGTACTCGTCATGTTCTGTTTTTCTCATAGTTTCAGTGGATTGTGTAATTGCTCTGTGGCTGTTTTTTTTAAAACCATGCTGCTTAAGATAGTCTGAATGAGCTTACATGCACCTGTTTAAGATGTAGCAAAGTTATCTTAGCTCTAGTTCTAGCAGCTTAAATCTGCCCATCTGCACTTTATTTGCAAAAAAATATTGGCTGTTTTTCTTTCTGCGTTTTTTTTCTTTCTCTTATATAGTAGAGATATGGTACTTTAAGTTTGTTCTGAAGGATATCATCCCACTCATTCTGTTAAATTGATAACACATTCTTCATAAGAACTTTGACTTTTTGCTCAACTGCACAGAGTGTCGAGCAAATTGGAAGTCGGGCTGACAGGATGAACATTCAAACTGAAGAGCTCTACCTGTTTTCAAGCTCTGATCTTCAGGTATTCTTTTTTTTTTTTTATGTGGATTAATATTCTTATAATCTTAAACAAACAAAACCCATGTTTAAACTTTTTTAAATACCCAAGCAATACACATTTGGTCACTCCTAACTGTTAACCTCCAAGTTTATTCTCCTCAAGTTTATGTGTCAGACACCAACTCTATGCCAGTGTGAAATTCTCAAGCTTTTTTGTGTCATAACTGGATTTTTTTTTGTTAGTCTTAATTTTTCGTTCTGGAACATAGTTAATTACCTGAAGCGAATCGTTTGTTTTTATTTATTTCAGGACATTCTAAACAAAGCTCATTGGCTATCTCCCCGAGCTCTCATCATTGATTCAATTCAAACAGTTTACCTAAAAGATGTGACTGGAAGCGCTGGTGGTCTCACACAGGTATAAAAATTTTCATCCTTTATTCGCTTGGTCTGTAAAATTTTCTTCCAATTAGTATGAGCAAGAAGTTAAGCATAGCTGCTTTTTGCTGCTTCCCATTTACATGGAATCACACATCTTGTTAGTTGATATTTAACAGGAAACTTTTCTATTGTAAAGACTGTCTCTAGTGTTCTCTTTTTCGTTGCATATACTTTTCCCGTAAGTTGTTTTTATCTACTGAAAAGGGTATTTTCGTGGGAATCTCTGATGGTGACAGGTTAAAGAGTGCACATCAACACTGTTACGTTTTGCTAAGAAATCTAATGTCCCTGTTTTCTTGGTGAGTAAGCATTCTCCTGCCAATTCTTTCCTTTGTGGTGTTTGATCTGGATCAGCTCTTTTATGAACATTACTTTCTGATTTAGGTTGGACATGTTACGAAAGCAGGCGATATTGCTGGACCTCGTGTTTTGGAGCACATAGTAGATGTTGTCTTGTACTTGGAGGTGTTCAGCATTTTTTGTTTTCTGTTGTCTTTCAGTATGCAACTATGATATTCCCTTTAATAAATGCCGCTCTGTAGTTCTGACTAAATACCTGGTTTGTTGTTATTAGCTTTATAACCTATTTTCTAGACTATAGCAAGTATTTGAGCTTAATTTGTTATGAGATTTCACAGAAGATGATTAGTTTATATGTATTTTCCGTCATATTTCAGGGTGAAGAATCGTCAGCATACCGCTTGCTTCGATCTGTGAAGAATCGGTTTGGGTCGACCGATGAAGTATGTATACACATTCTTGATATGACCACAGTAACTAATATGCCTTTGCAAATTATATCATGCTTATTATTTTCCCTTGCTGGCTCTTTTTTTTTCTCAAGATCTTGCTAGTTCGGGAATCTTATTTCTGTGGATTGTGTTCCCCTTTATTCTGTTACGTGGTTTGAGGTTGCTTGTCATCTCACAACTGTACACCTTTTATCTCGAGTTGCGAATCATCGAATTAATTGTGGCTATATCCTTTGTCAGCTTGGAGTGTTTGAAATGTCAAATTCAGGACTTGAAGTGGTCTCAAACCCTAGTGGCATATATCTTAGCCAACAGAACCCAGATTCAGATGTTTTGGCTGGATTAGCTGTAGCAGTTGTTATGGATGGATCTCGGAGTTTCCTCATTGAAGTTCAGGTAGATCACCTGACAATTTTGCTTCATTCTCTTATTCTGCTTCAGTATTCCAAAAAAATTGTAAAATGGCTCAGGCTTAATAAGTTAAACTGCATTTTGAAAATCGTAATACATTTTGCTATTGTCCATATGCTGAGAATCATGAGTTACATAGCCCATAGTATGTATGTTCTGAATAGACGACAATGCTGACCTCTCATCTTTAGCTGCCCCCTAGGTGCTTAACTTGAAAATGTTAGTGGACCTAGAAGCAAAGTATTATAGTTCTGGTTTAAACATTGGTTTTTGTGTTTATGTAGGCGTTGTGTTCGCCTGGCTCAACAGTTTCAAGGCATGTCAATGGTGTTCAAGCAAGCAGAGCTGACATGATAATTGCAGTGAGTGCTACTACTAACATTCTCTTTTCTTATTTTCCAACAACAAATTACGTTTGGTACATACCGTTTCTTATATGTTCATATTCAATCTGTTATCGTTCTGTTCTGCCTTATCATATCACAGGTTCTTATGAAGCAAGCTGGTCTTAGAATTCAGGAAAATGTAAGTTTAAGAGAATTCATAGGATTGTGTCAATCTCGAATGTTGCTCACCATGTGATTCCTGTTCCCTCTAATAACATAGTGGCGCTATAATATAATAAATGATAAGAAGCAATTAAACTCCAATCTTCACTATCAATTTGTATGCTCACTTAATGATTGCTGTCCTGAGTTAAAAATTAATATCTTTTCTTTAGGGGATTTTTTTGAACGTCGCTAACGGAATGGCTCTCTCTGAGACTGCTGGTGACCTTGCAATGGCGGCAGCAATTTGTAGCAGGTGAGTGTTATTAACTTCTTTATGCTCTTAAAAAGTGTCTCGTAAAATCTGCAAGATTTCCGTTATCTAGTTACTAGCTGCAAATGAAGCATTACTCTTTTATTGCATGATCCAGTTTCTTGGAGTTTCCAATTCCTCACGGCGTAGCATTCATCGGCGAGATTGGTCTAGGGGGCGAGGTTCGCACGGTAAGCAATAACAACATTGGAAGAATATGATTATTTAGAATTTTTTGGATGAATATGATTGAAGGATAATGGTACAGGTACCAAGAATGGAGAAAAGGTTAAGTACAGTGGCAAAGCTAGGATTCAACAAATGTGTGGTTCCTAAATCAGTGGAGTCGTCGCTGAAGGCGCTGGATTTAAAAAATATTGAGATTGTCGGATGCAAGAATCTTAAAGAGTTGATTAATGCTGTGTTTAGGGGATAATGAGATTGCGTATTATGTGTTCAGGAGAGACTGAGATTAAGCATTTGATCAGTTTTATCTTGTCTCCGCATCTTCTTTTTGAAGAAGACAACTGTGTTCAGTTGGAACAATTCAACTTACAGTTTAGTTCCGTTTGATTTCTGGTTTTAGTTTATTGATTTTGTAGAAACTAACACCACATCAAAAATTATTTGTAATTTGGATCAAGTTTAATTTTCATCAACTTTATCTTCGTCTCTGTATCTTCTGTTTGCACAAAACAGTCTTTTCAGCTGGGTGGGCAACTCAATTGACGGTTTAGTTCGGTTTGATTTATTTGGTTTTACTTTTATTTGTTTTATAGAGACAACCAGATCAAACCATTTGTAATTTGGTTCGATTTGATAACATTGCATTTTTATTCAACGTCTGGCTTATATCATCATTAAACGGTAAAAGGGTAATACAAATATTGTACAAGCCATTTCGGTGGAGTTAGAAAAACAATGAAACTATTCTAAAGCTTTCTCTGTTAGAAAATCTGCTGCTTGATTTCGTTCTCGATTGATGTGATAGACTGATGCCTCTGGAAGTTCTTACTTACAAAGTCTGATATCGTAAATGAAGCTTCCAAGATAACTGCCTCTCCACCTTTATTTATGAGATTTGTCAGAGTTGACTGAATACTTAGAATCCTGCGAGTAAGCCCATATGTGCTTCTCATGTTGTGCCAATCGTGAGATCATTTGTTTTGTTGCGAGCACAATATCTTCCTCGGAAAGAACCTGAGTCAATCTCTTTTCATTCTAAACCTGAGTTCCATGATGACAAAGTTCATAAACTATCATCTCTGGAAAATATAATTTTCCATTTGCAGGGCGAGGTGGTAAGTATTTATATCCTCAATCCAGGTTGGAGAAGTTCTTTACTGGAACCCGAGTACCATGCGTTTTTCCAGATTTGTGGTTTTCCTATCATTTATTTATATCTTCAATCCAAGTTGAAGAAGTTCTTTACCGGCTTTTAGTGGTCTCCAACCATAAGAAGTTTTTCTATTGATCCTCGACCGTAAGAATGTCGAAAAAATTTAGTATCGTCTTTTATATAATCTTGCAAGAAGACTTTTAGGGTTTTGTAACACTCGCCATGCTTGTTTAGCAAGTAAGGAGCGGTTGAAGTTAAATAAATTGTAATACCTGTCAGCCACATAGGCCAAGGCAGTGTATTATCAATATGGTCTTGCCAAACATTTCTTCTAATAAAAACATTCACCAACGAACAATTTTAAACTGCAACTTGTGAAACTTACTATCCCAGGAGAAAGGATAAAAGGGAGATGAATAAAACAAGTTTTACCCAGTGAGGAGATATTTTTGCCCACTTGAAGTTCAGTAAAAACGTTTCGAACACATTCAACAATCATTACTTAGCATAGAATCAGAACGTCATAAACTCAAACAATCAATACAATTATCACGTCAACATGCAATATTTTTATTACCACAATCTCAACTACGCATTCCGATTTCATGCTATTTCTATCATGCAATAATGTCACCTCGAACCATATAAATGCAACACACTAGTTCTCCTCAAATAACCTTTATCTCCTCAAGTAACCTTTATCTCTTCAAATAACATTCTCCTCAAGTAACCACTCCTCAAGTAACATTCTCCTCAATTAACCTTATCACCCCAAGTAACCTTATCTCCTCAAGTATCCACTCTTCAATTAACATTCTCATTCTCATTCCTATGCATAAGCTGGTAAGCATAATCATTTTCATGCCATAACATATCTTTACATGTATTATCACATAACATCATATCATGTGTTTAATCGTATCATGCCACTTTCATAATTAAAAACCTAACTTCATCATGTATTCACAACAATCACATAAAATAATGACAAATAATGAACATAGACAATTCCAAACCTATACTCAGCAATTCTCGAAGAATACGAAAGAAAAAAATTTACTGCATATCCACATATCACATCCTCACCTTAACCACTTGATTGAATAATAACTCACTTTGCGTTCTTCGCATTTGGACAGATTTACTAGCTTAGCTTTAACTATGTAATTCTCCATAATCTTAAGCTCTAAATTGGTTCTCCTTTAACCGAGACCTAGATCCATTAGTCCTGAAAGCTTATGCTAAGTTTAAACTCAAATTGAACTCGTTTTCCCAACCAAAGAGTACAACTCGTGAGATTACTAGTAGTTCACTATGACTAAATCAATAACTAACCGTTGAAATCTTAATCCCACCGCTGAATCTCAAGCCAATATTGTCACGAAGCTTGGCTCTAAATATCATCCATATCAGACTTTTTATGAGCCTTCCACGTTCCTTTTAAGGTTTTGCATCATAAATATTTTCCAAATTAGGGTTTATGAAATTTTGTCATAGCGTCGTCTTCAAACTCTGATTCCAGCCGGAACTTACATCGAAATTCGTGAGGCTTGATATGCAGAAAATTGACTCATAAAAACATGCATAACTTATAGATGGAAACTCCAAAAAGGGATTCTCTTTCGGATGTGGCTTGATTTAGATGTCGTGAATCTCTCTAGAAAACATCATCCAAACATAAATCCGTTTGCTCCTCAGTTTGTTTGTTCTCTCAAAACTGGTTGGATCTATCTCAGAATTTTTATCTTCATCAGTTCTCTTTCTCTTTCTCTCTCTCACGACTAAAATCTCTCTATTTGAGTAAAGAACACGAAAATCAGAGCCAATAACCCTAAAATTCATTTAAATATGACTCTTATGATCCAAAATTGTGGAATCGGAGTGTTACATAAATCTCGAAAAAAACAATTTACCTTCGAGTTTTGAGGAATAATTGGTGCCAAGCTACCCATAATTTGTGTTTCCATCATCTCACCCCCACTGGAATTTTGATAACATGCCTTTAGTGGCATCACATGTCGTCTTTGGTACTATGAAGAAATTCATAGAATAAACATGCATCGCCAAAGCAAGGAATTTTAATTATACCTCTTTCTTGGCTTGTCATAGAAATTGATTGTACCAATCATCCAATTTATGTTTTACCCTTTGGAAAATTTAATCAAACGCCTCCACCTTTTTTTCCAAATTGCTCATGTAAGCCCATATTTTTTTTCCACCACTACTTTTATGAATTCCTAGTACTTATTGTATATATATATATATATATATCTCCTTTTAACTTCACGTAGTTTTTTTCAAAAAATTATCGAAGACTTATCATAATTCACCATTTACCTGGAAATTTTAGATGTTTGTGCACTATCTTCATAATCTTCATAAGTAGCATGGAAAAAGAATAGGGAATCACCCGAAAAATTAAATATGTTATGAGAGAAAAGACCTTGTCTTTCTGCTTGATCCAACATTTTACTAAGAACTTCGGCACATAGTAAAAATAGATATGGAGATAGGGGATAATCTTGACGAATTTCACATGGTAGTATAATATGGTCGTAAGCTGTACCATTTATCAATACCGAGTAAGAGACTATCGAGATACATTTCAATATCCCAAATATCCACTTCGTTATCAAGTCTCATTTGTACGTAACTTGATCTAGAAAACTTCATTCAACACGACCATAAGCTTTACTTATGTTTGTTTTGATTGTGACACAAGCAAAACAAACATTTCTTTTTGGACTTTATTGTGTGTAATAATTCATGGACTTGATTGTGTGGAGATAAGCAGTCCCATACACTCTTTAAGTCGTAGAACAAGTATATTGGAGAGGATTTTATAACTAACTCTGCACAAGCTAATCGCATGATAATCACTCATCGTTATTAGCGTGTCGGTCTTCGGTATTAATATATCTAAGTGTCATTTATGCCTGGATCCAAATTAGTATTCATGAAGAACCGTTAAACCATTATGCATATATCACTTTCTATGTATCCCCAAAAGTGTTGATAGAAAGTTCTTGTGAATCCATCCGATTATGGGGCCTTGTCTGGTCCAATTAGGAATAAGGCTTTATTTCTTCATCGATGTCTATTCGGATTAAGGACAAGTTCATCTCTGGAGTTACTTTCCTTTGCACTTCATACTACATGTCCAATAAACTGATATGATTCGACGTACTGAATATCATATGGAAGTAACTTTCTGTAACTTTTGTAATTACCTTACCTTTGCGATGATCAATTCCTTCCTTATCACAAATAAGCTTAATCATATTTCTTGTTTTTCTGGTTTTCGTTGCCCCATAGAAGAAACATGTGTTTCTATCTCTAACATTTAGCCATGTATTGTAAATTTTTTATGCCAAAATATTTCTTCATTTCGATAGGCGGTGTTTAGCTCATGTTTGTGTTGTTAGGCCTTTAATTAAAGTATGAAGATCTTTTTTTGCTGCTTCAATTTTCCGTTTTGGTAATTGGATTTCCTTTGCAACATGTATTTTTTCGGCAGCATTTCCATCTAGCCATGACTTTACGAGATTTTACCATCTTTGTCCCAAAGTGATGTCTGATTTCATTTTTCTGTGTCCATTGCTACTTAAAACATTTCATAAAACTCCACATTGTATTGTAAGAATTTATCATAGCGGAATTTTCTTCTCCTGATTATGGGTGTTTCTTCGATTTTGATTATAAGTGGAAAATGATCAGATCCCACCAACTCAAGAAATTCTATTTCAAACGCATGGTATAAAGAATATCATTCCTCATTGACGAAAACTCTATCAAGACATTTGTACTATTACATTCTTCATTTATCAACCTAACAATACGGGTTTCCCTTTAGATGTTGATATATTTTATTTTACATACTTTTATCATAGTTCATAACTGTTTAATGTTTCCTTTGTTTTAGATCCGACCACCTCTTTTCTCTGAGTGATCTAATATATCGTTAAAGTTCCCACAAATCATCCATGATCCATTAAGATTAACAACGATTATTTGAATTTCCTCCCAAAGGTTGTGTCGTTGTTTGGAATAGGATGTCCATAGATACAAGACAAGTAAAAGTTAAAGGATTTATATTCAATAGGTAGATTTACAAGCCTTGCATCATATGAAATACAACGAATAAAAATAAAGTTTTTCAGAAAAAAAAGACCATCAGAAGACACAATACACATATCATCATATCCTAGATCGATTTCAACGCTTTTGATATAGTCATCATTTTTCTTCATTTTTATGAGGAACAACAACTTTGAGAGATAACTTGTTGTATCTCCTTTAGACGCTAAACTCTGAGGCGTTATCCCGAGCCCCGACAGTTCTACACTTCAACTCTCATTTAACATCTTATGGATTCGTACTACAGTGACTGTAGTGTGAAATCATAAAAGGAAATTTGTCAGCATTCTTGTAATTAGCCTGAAGCTTCTTCAAGGAGTTGAGAGATTATGTTTTCATTCTATGCTCAGTCATAAAATTTTTCATGATCATCATTTATTTCCTTTCTTGCTTGCTCATCGACTCAGCCGCTAAAGACTCCACAACTCCTGCATATATCTTATGATGAAGATTCCTCATAGCTTTTATGTGCTTCCAAGGGATTTTGAGGAGGTACATGTAGCTCTGAATTTTTTGTTTCCATAATAGGAGTTGGTTCGAATTGGACCTCTTGGAAATCTTCACACTTGATTTTTGTTGTAGTGTTTTGGGGTGTTGAAGAATTTTCTCCTAAAATGAAGGTTTCAAAAGCCTTCATTTTCCTTTGGTTTGTACCAAATCCATCATCAGACTCAGATGACACATTGGTACTACCATTGTGTTATCAACAACATCATCAATTTATTCATTATCTCAGTGAAAAGATCTTCATCATCATTCACATAGTGTTCCACCCTCGCTTCTACATGCATCTCTTCAGCCTCAGTATGCTCTTGATTTTCAACTGGCGTTTGAATATCACGAACCATATCATCACCATTCTAGAAGTTGTAATTGTTATCTGCATCTTCATCATCGTCTTCATGGTTATTATTGTTATCTCGGTTTAGGTATTATCATGAATCATGTGTAAGCATGCCACATATATCGAAAATGTTCCATAGTATTTTTTATTGGAATCGAAGTAGAATATTCTCACCATGAGAAAATTGAAGTTTCCTTCTAAAATGCAGAGAATGATCAATATTTCAGTCGACAGAAACTTGAATATACTCAACACGTATTCCATATTCAAAATTGAAATCAATCTCCAGGAGGTTTTCCATTGATCTCACTATGTGAGAAATGATGTTGTGGTTGAGGAATTGCAGAGGGATTCCACAGATTTGAATTCAAAAGAGAATGAAATTGACCATCATTTCATCCATTTCCGATGCCATCTCTAATGGACAAGCATCCTGCAAAAGCCCAAGGTCCTCAATTCTGAACATAGTTCGTCTCTTTCTCAGTAGAAAAAATAATTTAAAATTGCGATGCTCCCAATACGACCCGCTACAATGCCTGCATGCCCCAATTTAAGGGAAGAGTAGCAACAATGGCACTGAGGTTTTGCCTGAACGGCATCAATGGCCTACCCATCATGTTGTAGTGGTTCTCATTTGGTGTTTGGTTATAGACCTCGGTTGGTAAAACAATGGGCTCGTCATTAGCACCTAACTCAAGGTCTTGGATTGCACGGTGAAGATTATATTTTAAACATATTTGGATAGTAACGTACTGGAAAATTGCATGAATTAAGGATTTCTGAGGATCGATTGGGTTTAATCCCGATTTGGAAATTATGGACGAGAGGATTTTGATGGTTAGAGAATTGGACATTATAGTGGGGCACTCCCACAATGGGGATTTTGGGTGTGGGGGTGAAGCTCCGTAAAGATAAGTCACGTGCCAACATCAATTTTGGCAAGAACCACAAGTAAGAGAAAGAGAAGAAGACGAAATAAAAACCGTTTGGAAATCTGATTCTTTCTTGTTCCCGATTGATGATTCTTCTGTAGTACATCAAAGGTCCGGAAAGGAGTTCTCACTCACAAAAAGTCGTACACATTCTTACTTTTTCATCATGAGAATCGATTTTCATGATTTTTTATTTTCTCACTTAATTCTTTTAAAATTTTTTTAATTATGAGAAACTCATTTAGAACCCCCTAATGCTAATGGAGATTCTTTAATATTAACATTACATTTATATAATAGGAGAAATCTCACTCCATTTTAGAATGTTCACATCATCATCTTAATCACGTAATGAGAAAAAATCATGTCATCAAATAATATTTCTTATTTTTATGATTTTTATGATTCAAAATTAATTTCATGATACGAATAATTTTTAATAAATATTATTTAGTTGATGACTAATATTTAGATATTTAATGATAAAAATGAAAGTATTTTCAATGATAAAAGGAATGAAAGTAATTAATGATTATTACTTAAATATTTAATGAAGATTAGTTAATTCATAAAAAGAATTTAAAGAACGATAAAAAAACAAAAGTTAATGAAAATTATATTTGTTAGAAGACACAACTAAATATTAATATACACAGTTTCCTAATTTTATTAATATACACATTTAGTAGTGATTGACCGTCCAATTCAGGGAAGAAAGGAGAGATGTAAGACAAAGTCGAAACATAAATTATAAACCTTCAAACAAATTCTATTCCCAAATTTTCGATTTTTTAAGTTTTAAAATCTTAACATCACTTTTCTTATAGAACTCTCCATAAAATGACAAGTGGAATGCCACATCATCCTTTTATTGTCATATCATCATTTTCTACATTTACTAAAAAAATAAAATAAATTATTTTTTGGGTAAAAAAAGTCCAACATAAATTCTCAACTTTAAACTTTAATGTGATTAAAATTTTTTTTTTTATTTTAACGTGACAATGTAAACATTGACGTGTTCTTTTTTTTTTTGTCATCTTCTTTATTAATAATCCAATAAATGTAGAGTAATTATAGTGAAATGCTTCTGTTATAATGACGGGAACAAAAGGATAAAAGAAGAAGGAAGCATTATTAGGAATTATAGCTTTAGCTAAAATATCCGCTGGTATATTATTGTTTCGATTTGTCCATAGAAATTGGGTAGCTTCAAACCTTGATTGCCATCTCCTTATATCTTGTAGCCAAATATTAACTCCAAAATTAAGCTTTGTTCCTTGAAGTAACGCTATCATTTCTTGATTATCCCTTTCAAAACAAATCTTCTTTAACTCTTATTCCAACAGTTTTGCATTGCCAAAAAGAGGGCATGAAGTTCACATTCTAGGATGCTCAAAGTGTTTCTACCTGTTTCATGCCCAGATCTCATATAAACTCCCCGGCTATTTCTTATTACCCAACTTGCTCGTGATGGTAAATGATTATTAATATAAGATCCATCAAAATTACATTTTATCCACCCTTGTTCTGGTAACTCCCACTGGTTATTGTTAACTCGTGGTCGAGATTGATGATCATGACCATTGAAAGCACTCCCAACTCGTAAAGCTTTGGTCCATTCCTTAGCATCTTCTATTGCTGATTTTAGAGATACTCGCCAAGGGATATGCCTTTGTTGATAACATAATATATTTCGACTTTTCCAGATCCTCATAAGATCCAAAGTGGAAGTTGATGAAAATGTTGTGTAAGTGGTGAATCATTTATAAATAGGGCTGCCGTAATTTTGGCTTCTAAGGTTGAAACTAAATCGAAAAGAATCGGATTGGGAAGGCCTGAAGCTCTCCATACTGATTTTGCATACTCACAATAAAAAATAGATGTTTTGTTGTTTCCTCCTCAGCACAACACCGCCGACATAACATCTCTTGACTAATATGCCTCCGCTTTAAATCTGCACTTGTAGGTAAAGCACCGGAGATGATTTTCCACAAAAAATGTTTTAACTTTCGGAGCACTTGCAGAACGCCAGATGAGACGTTTAAGGTTTAAGTCTCCCGGAGGCGGAGATACCGCTCCTCCCTGTCTTAACTATTTAGAAAGCCAATAAGCTGATTTAACAGTGTAAAGGCCCTCTTTTGTGTAATGCCATCCAAGAAGATCACCTTCAATATTGGGACAAAGCTTCAAATCTAACACATGATTCATATCTTCTGGATGAATCATGTCTCTAACTTTACTAATATTCCAATCCGTTCCCGAAGCATTTAAAAGCTCTTTAACCATACAATATGAAATATTGACATTTCCCTTTTTTTTGAGGTTTAGGAGGGTGAGTAGGAAGCCAAGGATCTAGCCAGATATTAACCATTGACCCATCTCCAATCACATAGCGAAGTCCTTGTTTCAGAAGTTGACGTCCATGTAATATCAATTTCCATACAAAAGAAGACTTTAACCCCTAGTTAGCATTAAGGAAATTTGTATTAGCAAAATACCGACCTTTATGAACTCTCGCCATTAAACAGTCTGGTTTTTGAAGAATTTGCCATCCTTGTTTCCCAAACATAGCCTTATTGAACCCCTCTATCTCACGGAAACCCAGCCCTCCCTCTCGTTTATGAAAACTTAATCTGTTCCAAGAAAACCAGTGCATTCCCTTCTTATCATCTCCATTATTCCACCAAAAATGGTTGAGGACACCATTGATCTCTTCACAAATCTCTTTTGGTATCTTGTAAACATTCATAGAATACAAAGGCATAGCAAGAGCTACATATTTAATCAAGATCTCTTTACCTCCCTGGATAAAAAAATTTTATTCCACCCTTGAATCTTTTCTTTCACTTTGTCGACAATGTAGAGTAACATTTCAGCCTTCTTTTTGTCAAATTGCTCAGGCAGGCCCAAATATTTATTGCTATCTCTTTCATTATGAATACCTAAAATGTGTCTCATTCTATGTTTAATATCAGGTTTGACCTTGCTCCCAAAAGTAATAGCAGATTTTCTCAAATTTACTTCTTGTCCCGAAATCCGTTCATAGCTTGATAGGATATCTTTTATGGCACCACAAGACTTCACATTAGCTAGCATAAAAAATAGGGAATCATCGACAAACAGGAGATGGATAATGGCAGGATAAATATTGCTAATTTTTTAATCCCTTGTATCTTACGCTTCAAGGCAGCCTGCTTCGTCATATGGGATAGCACCTCAGAACAAAGTATAAACTAGTCCCTGAAACTCCATGAAGCTTGTGTGTTGAAGTTTAGGAGAGAACATGACATGTATTGTAATATAATAGACTACGGAGCATCCTTTGACTTGCTTTCATACTGTTGCTAACAAGACAACCAAACGAAAATGCTAAATCATCGGGGTTTAAGCAGTGCTTGATCAGTAAATATTGTTCATGTGTGTTTAAAGGGTGACAAACCAAGCTGGTGTAAATGATCATGTGTGAACATGATACACTAGTCTTAACGTTATGTTGTAAAAAGAATCGACATCATTATTTAATGTTTTTATTCATCCGATGGCAAAAAGATCCAAAGAAATAAAATATTTACAGAAACCAAGAAATCTAATCTTTCACATGAAAGATGCTAACTTGGATTTTCTTAAGAAAAATTATAGAGCTAGACAGTGAGTGAATCCAATAAAGAAGAGAGATGAAATCTAATCGAAGCAATTTTACTGCAACTTGTGTGACAGAGGAATTGGTACAATCACCGATTTGTAAAATGTCCAATGAAAATACAATTTCAGTAAACAAGATAATGATAATTTTCTTGATGCACCTTCAATAGAAGAGGTTGAGCATCCTGAGCTCACAGTTTGTGAACATGAATGACTTAAAACGCTCGTTCAAGTAAATATTTGGACTAACTATAGATCCTGACATTTCTGTCTACTTCATGTTGAACTTAGATAGTGCAACACTTGTCCCATAGTTGGTCACAGCATATGGGTTAGAGTGGAAACACAACAACCCTAGCTTCAAGATGTTTATACTCGGATCCTTAATTCGGATCCTTAGCATCCAAGATGTTTCATTCCAAAGAAAAATCAAAAACCTCAATCCCCGAGCAAGACTCTCTCACCACTCTCGTGAGAGAGTGAAAATATTTCGTTGATGGAATTATGATTATTTTTTAAATTCTATTTTTATCATTAATTAGTGAAACAAATATGCGGTATAAAATCTGTTGTGACATATCCACAAAAAATCTACCATAATAAGTCTAACACTAAAAATATTTTTAATATCTTCCGTAAAGGAAATTGCATATTCTATGACAAATCTGCGATAACTAATGTTTGAAAAAATACTATGTGATAACGTAAAAATAATCTGCAGTAACGACGATGTTAATCTAACAATTACTTTTCGTAATCAAATCTACGACCACTAGTAGAGGAAAAAAACTCTGCTACAACTTAAAAAAAATCTTCGGTGGAAAAATAAGTTTGCGACAAAAATCTGCGAGCCAAAAATAAATCTATCATAAAAAATCTACCATTTTTGAGAAATAAAAAATTCTGCTACCTCTATCACGATCTTCAAAAAATGAATCTACGAAAGAAAATCTGCAGGAAAACTTTAAATTTGTTATACAAAATTTTTTGTCATAACATAGAATCACAGATTTATATCGCAAAATTTATCTGTCAGCAGTGACAAAGTCGTAAATATTTTCTATTTTCTTTAAAAAAATATAAATAATGGTGATGTGAAATTAATTAGTAATGTTAGTCTTGTAATTATTATTTTTTAAAAACACATGGCTTTAAGGGCACTTTTGTGATTAAAAAAAACTCATTTAACCTTACTATTTTGTAGGTTAGTCTAGTAATTAATCTAATTATAGTATTATTCTAGTAATTTTTCCTATTAAATATTTTAAAACACTTAAAAAGAAAGATTAATAATAAATAATGTCTCAACCAGCTTTGAGTTTTAAAAAGTTATAAAATTCCTAAAAACAAAACAACAAGGTCTAAACAATCATACTAATTCTAAATTGTTATCTTTCTATTTTACTTTAAAAAAAAAATTCGTAGCAATTAAAAGGTAATCAAATTTTATAGCCAAAGGTAATCAAATTTTATAGTAAAAATTCATCATTTATACATTATATAGTAAAAAATCTATTGATCTAGGTTCAAATTACAATCTTAAATCTAGCATTACTACCAACCTAAATGAATGATAACCTAAGATATAGTCCTAAACACTACCAATTACTCATCAAATCATCATAATCAATCAACCCTCAACTCATCTAAATGACTACTCACTAATCATAATGAATACACAAAACATTTGGTTTGATCTTTGCATAATCATGTTAGATTAAGATCCAACACAAATGTTCTTCAATCTAAAAAAGGCAAAAGAAAATGATAAAAAGATGGATCCTCTCTAAAATTAGGTCTAAAAAATTATGAATAGTAAAGAAGATGCATCATGGGTCGATCCAGGACAAACCAGGTCGAATCTACGCAAGGAGCTTTCAGAGAAATCTTAGAACCACAACTTGGTATCTCTCCTCAAATTCTTTGATGCTCAAGTTAGCAAGAAAATCATGCAATTGACTATATAAAATATAGAGTATAGAAAGATAAAATTGAATATATAATTCTCATATGAGTTGAGAATTAGTTCATATTCTTATTTATTATATGTGAGTAAAGAGAATTTGAAAATAAAATAGATGTTGGAAAGCGAACAAGTGGGTTTTGAAAGATCGCGAAAGGAACGGTAGTACAAAAGTGTTAGAAAATATTTGACAAAATTTCGGTAAGATATATGCAAACACATATGACTATAACAAATATTTTATATCTTATTAAATGATTGAGTATTTAGATAAATACATGACCATAACTATTAGATCTAATTACCAGGTTTAAAAAGCAAACTAAATTTTTTAATCATGTAAGTGTGGTTAATAAGATAAAATAGCCGGATATGAACATAAATGACTTAGTCAAAAATTATATTATGGATAGATGCACTTACTTTAATGGATAGGGTGTATATTTCAAATCCGTTGTAGCGGTACCTAGCGACTTTTTGCTTTTGCAAAAAATATATATTTTCGACAATATATATTGTATATCGTTTCGTCAAATTATATATATATATATTTAAATTAAAATAATTATATATATATATATTCAACATTTCATGTTGTTAATAGTTTAAAAATTAGTAATCCAAAAAAAAAGGTTTAAAATTAATTTCTGTGCAACGCACCTGAATATAAATCTATTATACATAATTAAAAATAACATTCTTAATAAACTTTAGTTTATTCCGTTACACTAAAATTGGCTTTAATGAAAGCATATGATTTACCATTTCGGTTTCATTTCAATTTAAGTGTTTTTTGTTTGGTTTTTTGGGTTACAGTCATGGTGTTTTATTGTTTTTTTTTTGCCACAATACAATGTGGGCGAGGACATTTAATATGGTCTACGAGTTTGTTTTTTGGTCAACAATATTGTCTACAAGTTTTATCAATTAGGATTATTGATATTTACATTTGATATAAAAAACCAAAAAAGTGGAATGGGTTGATGAGTAAATGTTAGACTAAGTTAAATGCATAATGGCGCCGTTTCAGACCAAACATTATAACGTTCTCACATGTCACATGTGACATTGTCCTCTCCACATGCCATTCTTCACTCCCCGCCAAAACCCATTTTTCATCTTTCTTCAATACGTTTTCAATAATTCCACATTTTGTTATAACAATGACAAAATATTCCCAGCTATCTATAGGTATTACAACAGAAGCAACTTTAACATCATTATGTAAATCATTGGTATTAGACATTTGCTCATTAAATTAATTGTGGGTTTTAATGCATGTTACAAATACATTACTATATTCACTTCCGAAATGATTGGATAATAAAATTTGATTCCTATTTAGAGAACCAAATGCGCTGTTGATAGAACAACGGTCGCAACTCCATAACCATCGGCCATTATCGTTGCTAACTACTTGCTTTTATAGTTCTTACTTTATGATTTTAATATTTAGTGACTGAATAAATATATACACAAATTTATTAGTTAGCCACTACCCAAAAAAGCTAATAGGTAGATAGAAAACATATTTTTAGATTAGAAATATATAGATTACCATAAGCTCTATAGTTTTTAGGCATAAACAAGAACAAAAATACGAAGAATCAATATTTTATCTTGACATAATTTTTTGTTAATTTGGGTTTAAAAACCAACTCAAAAAGAAAAATTCTCTGAGTTCTTTATCTTTACAGTGTGAGTATGCTCGTTTAATGATTTTAAATAATATAGAGATGCATTGAATCTTATATAGAAAAAGGTTGGCGTGTATGTGTCTAATAAAACAAGTACTGTCTATAGCAAACTATTTGGAAGCCTCAGACAAAAAAATCTGGTGCCCTGATGAATCTATAGCAAACTATTTGGATGGTCCTTCCAAATATTTGAGAGTTTTATGTAAATTTTAACATACATCTGATATTCTAAGATTTTTGTTTTTTACTATTTTCAAATGGGGAGGAATCAATATAAATACATATTTTTAAAATTAAAAATTTCGAATAACAAACTTTTGTGCAATGCATCATTTACACGTGTTAAATACGGTTTTGTTTGTTTAGAACATATTTCCAAGCTAAAATTACTTAAACTGCCATTTCCAAACTAGTCCAAATTTTAATAATACTTTATTTTAAAAAATAGGAACCTGGCTCTATAAATATGGAGAAAGGAAGAGCGACTCTTGTCCCACTAAACTCTCTTTACCCTTTCACCAAAAACAGAATGGTGTGCAGAGCAGAAGAAGCAATGAAGCAAAGAGAGAAGATCAAGAAATATAAAGAAGATGATCTTCAGAAGAAGAAGATGCAATCAATTACAAATTGCAACAAAGACAAAAGTTCCAAATTCAAGCGAAGCACTAGTAATCTTGACAACGATGGAGCTTCCTCAGCCATCTTTCTTCTCGCTTGCATTGCCTGCTCTTCATTCTCCTATCATCTCTAACTATCAACACCCTTAGTTGTAACAGCATCCATGGCTAATTAGTAATTACTCTTTGAACTACGTTTAAGTCTAGTCTTATATTTGTTAATTCTATTTATACTTTTGTTCAATATGAGGTTTTAAATCTGCACATTTGCGCAGACAAGTTCTTGTTACTTTATTTTGTGTTGTAATTTTTCTATGTTTTAATCTGTTTTTTTTGTGTCAGTTTTATTGTATAATAGTTACGGGAATTATATAGAGGATGCGAATAAAGATTACTGCGTTTGTGTTCGTATTTATATATGATATAAAATATTTTCTAGTTTCTATTGAAGTTTTTTTTAATAAAGGTTTTCAGTTTATATTGAACTTTGTTTGAATAAGTACGCTTACAAATGTCTATAAACTAATATTTCCAACAACAAAAAAAAAGAAAGACATGTGCAAAAACTTTATAAAACTGATTTTTTTTGAATAATAGTTTGCACTAAGTTAAGCTAATAGGAATCTATAATTTCTAGCAAGTAGCATCAAAACTAGAGGTATCAAAATGGATAACCTGACCCAAATCTATTTGGATTCGAGATTTGATTCGTCCGATGGATTAAAATTATATATCCAAACCCATAATCTTTAAACGCATTGGTTAAATGGGTTACCCATATATAAACTAAATATAATTTAAAAATCCAAAAATACCATATAATTATAAAACTAATAAGAATTTCCAAGTAACAAATTAAATAAAATATCTAGTTATTAACATAAATAAAAGCATCATAAAATCTTAAAACCAAAAATCCATAAAACCAAAAAGTTTTTTTAAATTTAAATAACACTTGAATCTTCTTTTGATTTCATCTTCCGCTTCATTTAACAAACTGTTGCTGCTTTTACAAACGCACAAATGCACAAAAAAACTAATACTTATTTTACAATTTAGATATTTTACATATTTATTATAAATTTATTAATTTTTATGTTTTATTATTTGTTCCATGGATAACATATAATCCAAATGAGTTAACCCACTAGACACACAAACCATTAGGGTTGACCTACTAAACTCCATTTTTTATATGAGTTTTAAAATTTAACTCAAATCCATTAAAATAATAGGTAGATCGGATCAACCTATGGGTATGTACTCATTTTGACACCCCTACTCAAAACTCCTTTCAGAACGTAAACGATTAAAGTATTCATAAGATTAAGATAGAACAGTATTATAAATATAATATATATATATATATATATAAACTTATTATAGTGTGTAGATAATAAATTTTTATATTATTTTCTTAAAAATAAAAATTACACTAAAATAGAAAATTATAATATATTACAAATATTAAACTTAAAATTAAGAAAAAATCACAAATGAGAATTGCAAAAGGGGGATTTGAAAACTTACCATAAATTTAGGCATGTTTGCAGGAATAAATACGATCATTTCCCTATTTGATCATTTTCAAAAATACATTTTAAAGGGTGTACTGGATTGAAGATTGGAGAGGGGGGATTTTGATTTTTACTAAAATTCTTTTCAAAAAAAAAATCTTCAACAACTTTAAATATGGTGTAACCAAGCAAGTTTAGTCTAGTGGCACATTGTTAGGTCCTCGTGTAGTTACAGTTTAATAATCTAAACTAACTTAAAATCAATATAGAAGTTTAAAGGATCATATTTCATATTTGAATGAGCAAAAGAATATCACTTGTCCAAGGCCGGCGAAGATGAGGTCAAATGCGGCTAGGATTAGCTTTTGGAGTGTGAGGAGGCATTCATTTGTTACGATATGATAAGATTTAGAAGTTAATCAAAATTTTATTTTTTTGTTGAATCAGGTTTTTGAGACATATATAAAAATTCTAAAAGTTTGTTAGCTTTATTTTTTTTACTTATTTATCAAATTAATAAAGAAACTCTAAAAGTATTTTTTTAGAATTTGTCAAGAGTCAGGAAAATCAGAAACATGATACTATTCATCTATGACGCTCAAGGTAATCTACATCGAGGAGATTTCAAGAATGCAAAAATTGCTCAAGAACATTTCACTGAATTATTCACACCATCTCAAGTTTCCAATGATATCTACAATGATATATTCCAAGATTTTCCACAGAAGATTACATCTGAAATAAATAGTAATCTCACAAAGACTATCACAAGAGATGAGATTCAACAAGCAGTTTTCTTGATTGGACCGTTCAAAGCTCCGGGTCCTGACGGTTTTAATGGAGATTTTTACCACAAATTTTGGAATGCTTGGAATAGGCTTAGTTTCCCAAAGAAGAAAGACGGACTTGGCTTTTGAGATTTAGAATATTTCAACCTTGCATTACTTGGGAAAAAAGTATGGAGAATATTACAAAATCCTCACTGTTTAATGGCGAAAGTTTTGAAGAACAGATACTTCCCTGATACAAATATTCTAAATGCAAAACAAGGGGTTCATGCATCCTTTGTTTGGAAATCGATCATTAAAGGGAGGAATTTACTTAGACAGGGAATGAGATTTGTTATTGGTGATGGATCGTTGATCAGTACTTGGATGGACCCATGGCTGCTTGTGCATCCACCTAGACCCCCAAAACCTAAAGAAGATACAATTATTCATGGTATGGTTGGTGCTTGGTTCAATTTGACAAAGACAGGTTGAAATGAGGACTTAGTTCGAGAATTGGTTGCAGCTGAGGATGTAAACCATGTTCTATCGCTAAAAATCACGTCAACTGCGAAGAATGATGTTTTGGGATGACACTATACGAAAGATGGAGCGTATACCGTTAAATTTGCTTATTGGTTAGCAATGCATCTTCCATCGAATCATAGACCAATGCCAACGGAAGGAAATACAGAACTAAAACAGGGAGTTTGAAAATTAAAGAAAGCTCCGAAGATACAATATTTCTTATGGAAACTTATTGCAAATTCATTGCCTATGGACCATAGATTGTATCAACGACATATTTTAAGTCAATATCAACTCTGTCGAAGATGACTATTCAAAGGCTATATGGAAAACATCAGATATTCCGAATCTAATTCTAGTTGATAGCAACACTTCTTTGGATTGAAGGATAGAGGTCATTTTTTCCTTCAACAAATCATTTATTATTCCATATTTACGGCAATTGCCTTTATGGATTCTGTGGAGAATTTAGGAGAGTAGGAATGTTTTACTTTTCCAACATCGACAAACTCATTGGAAAATAGTACTTGATTTGACACAAACAGATGCTAAAGAATGGTTGGATATGTATGACTACATCTTTACCCTACGACCATCACGACAAAAGGAATCTCCTATAGATCCAACATGTACCTTTGGAAAAATCCCACTGAAGGATGGATAAAATGCAATTACGATGACTAGGATCTTTTCAAAGGTGATGGGCAAGCAAACGGAAATAAAACATCAAATGCGTTGGAGAGTGAATTACAAGAACTTATTATTGCAATGCAAAGTCGTTGGAGCAAAGGATATAAGAAAGTGATCTTTGAAGGAGACAATAAGGCTGTGTGCGAGATACTTCAAGGAGTAACAATTAATTTTAAGCACCTAACTGGATTCGCGAGGCTCAAGCTTGGAGTAACCGGTTTGATGATATAAAATCTGTCTGGACAAAAAGAGAAGCTAATAAACCGGCATATATTTTAACCAAACAAAATATTATGGACAATCATTTGTATCATTTTTATTCATATGTTCTATATGTAATTTCTTCTGTTTTGCAGAATGATTATTATGATTGATTAATGAAGATGTTTTAAAAAAATGCTAAAAGTAAAATGTATTCGTCTTAAAAAACTATTTATTTTATGTTTTTTTTGTTTTCTTAACCTCTGTTTATTTGCCTACTTTATAACAAAGTTAAACCTTGCATCCTTAACTGGAGACCTTTGAAAGAAGAAAGTTTTACGCTCTAAACGGATATTATCAATGGTTGGTCTAGGATCTAGAGGCGGCGAACCATCAAAACAAGAACATGAGCTCTGGTATGCATCACTTTATTGAAATGACACATGTTGTAGGAGAATGTCCGGTTGTAAAACCATGGAAAGATGGTTAGAATCTGGTATTAGGTACAAGATTTTCTTGTAAACGGACAGTACAAGATTTAATTGAAAGAGCTTCACTTATGAATTGGGGTTGATGTACACAAGTAGAAATAGAAGTTATACGTTGTAAAATTTTGTGAAGCAAAATAAGGTTGTAATTGGAATTTATGAGTTATTAAAATTATAAACTTCAGAAGGATTTTCTGTTAGAACTTACACGAAGCTACATACATACTCTCAGGGTAGTTCGAGTACAAGCTCTAATAAAAGAAAAGACACACCACGATTAGGTGCACATATTTTAAATGAAGATTATCCAAGTTAATTCGAGACCCTAGCTCCTAAAAGTCTCGTAAAAATAGTTCAACCAAGACTTGGTGTTACAATGTCATACTCTATATCGCATTGAGAGGGAAAAAAAGTTGTAAATGATGTGAAGGATAGTTATAAGATAATGTACTCTTATTTATTCATGTTGGAGAAACTAAATTCCGGTACAAGAAAAGTGGAATTGGATGAAGGAAAATGGTTTAAGTACCTATTCGTAGTTTTGGAAGTTTCCATCAAAAGGTTTCAAGCGATGGGGAAAGTGATCATTGTGGATGCAATTTTTCTTAAAGGCATACATGATGGAACACTTATTTTTGCAATGGCTCAAGATCATAATCATCATCATTATCCCATTGTATTTGTTGTAGTTGATGGTGAGAAAATATTAGTTGGGCGTGGCTTTTCAGTGAGCTGAAAACCATAAATACCGAATAGTGCTAAATTGGTATTTGTTTCGGACAGAAATGCGAGCTTCATCAAGGCAATCCATGATGTGTACTCCAAACTCTCATCATGGATATTGTATATGCCATTTCTCTTAGAATGTGAGAACAAAAGTTTCTAATGTCAACAAATATGTAGTTTCAATTAAATTCATGAAAATTGCTCATATTTATGGAGATTCCGAGTTCGAAAAAGAGTATGCTAATTTTAGGAGAAGATATCATGGTGCAACCCAGTATTTTGTTACTACATCTGAAGTGAAAATAGACAAATTGTTATTTTATCAGGTGAAAGGTACAACACATACACCAATAATTGTATAGAATTTATGAATAGTAATTTTAAAGAAGCAAGGAATTACTCCTTATTAAATATGATTGATGAGATTGTTGGAAAATTCGATGAATGGTTTAACAAGCATATGAAGGCTTCTATTAAAGGATTGACCTAGATGAAACTTGTGCTTTTTGTGGAGAATGCATTGCATGAAACATGTGCAGTCACATATTTCTTAATTGTTATTGAGCTAACCAGATTCTTGCTTGAATATAGTGTGATTAAACACGATGACAAGTCTTTTTTCTTTGACTTGATAAGGAAAACTTGCAGTTGCAAATATTTTGATATAAACAAGTGTCACTTTGGGCATGCATCATGTGCAAACATTTTTCACATAAAGAATGAAGATAAATAATGAATATCCATATGCATGACTTGTGCTCAAAACATTATTGGATGAACAATGGAAGACTTCAAAATAATCATCCTATAATATTATTGGGTGAAGTCTTTGGCAACCTCTTCCTCTTCTTAACATCTTCTTCTAATCATCTTTCTTCCTATCATTCTTCTTTAGAATTTTCACCTTCTTACCACCCTCTATCCTCACGTAGGTACATGCCCGAGTTGAAACTATATTCTAAATTGGCTCTCCTCTTTCACCACCATCCTTATCACTTTTTTTTCCTCCTTCACCACCACCACCCTTCTTTGTCGGCTCTTCTTCTCCTGCCAGTGCTTCATTTTCAGTTCACATTTCTTTTTCAGCCGACATTTCTTCTTCAGTTCGCACACACTTCTCCAATATCATAACCATCAACAGTCCCATCTTCATCAAACTGTTCGAATTCAATTCCTTCCTCACTTTATTCTTCAGTTCCTTAAATGCATCTTCAACAATTTTCATTCTTCCATCCATAACACCAATCTTTTCATTAATTACCTTAAACTTTCCATCCACTTCCTTAAACACATCTTCCAAATATTTCTTCAATCTCTCTATAACTTCAATCAAACCATGTGATGCATCTGACATAGCAAATGGAACATATTTACTTTTTTTGCTTTTTAAAAATCTTTTTTTTCCAAAAAAAATTATAGACAAAAGTTGTCTGAATGGTAACCCTTTTTGGTTCCGCCGTTAAACCACCCTTCCGATGTCTTACATTCAGACCATGGGTCGAACTCTTGCTTCTCTCCTTTTTCTGGTAACGATATGTTTGCTTCTCTTAGAGTTTGACTGAAAGACATATTTAGAGTAATAAAAGTAGAGTAAAAACCAATCACTCTATTTTACTCTAATATTCATTCAATCAAGAAAAAGTTATTCTCAACTAAAAAGTGTTTTGTCTTTTAGTTTTACTTTTACTCTAAAAACTAAAAAGTTTTCAGTTGAAAAGGTATAGAGTAAACATTTACTCTAACTTTTATTTTATTCTTTCATCCTTGTTACTCTCATTTATCCAATAATATGTACTTCAAAAATCACCAATCACACCTTTAATTTCTAGTTTTTATGATAAGTAATTTTTTTTCTGGAGACCATATTGATATTCTTGAGAAATGTAATGTTCTTGTCACTAAATTAATCCATACAGAGTAAGGCTTTATTTAGGAAGTCGCATTATTTTGTATGAATTTAAAAAATTTATTTGGATCATGTTATTATTCAAAAAAAAAATCTATAAAGAGTTACTACTAAAAAAATGACAAAACAAAGGGTTACACAAGGTTAGACGGACTCAATAGTATGTTATAAAAGTCATACAAAACACAAGGTTATAAGGTGATGACATGATCACTGGTTGTCAGGTGTGGTAGCTTGGGCAGTCAGAGAGGTTTTGTAAAGAATAAGTGTTCGAATAAAAGAGAAAAACAACTTCGTGATGTGTTTGCTCTGTTTTGGAAATGAATTTTCTATTTTACTAATTTTGTCGGTAAAATATAGGGAGAAGTAGATTTTCTCCTAGCAACATGAAGTTAAAAAAACTACGGTATTTGTATATTTTAAAATAATGGTAAGCGTGAAAAAACCTTAACTTTTTTTTTATCATAGTAAACCTTAACTTCTATTACAGTCGTGTTCGTTATAAACCCTAATTTCTCTTTGACAACGATGACAATTATGTTTGATATTTCAAAGGATTTACTAGGTAGATTGTCTCTAGGTTTCCGATAACATCTACGAGAGCAGTGAGATCTACTTGCAAAATTTGAAACGATTTATCCAAAGATCAGAGCTTTACAAAGAAGTTTAACAAGGAGAATCTGATGATCATGATTCATAATTATAGGGCTTGTTTAGTGAGCGTTAATTTCCATGGAATCCATAATCAAAAAGACTTTGTAGATCCATTTATTAAACAAATAGATACACTTAATTAAGCCGAGCTAATTAAAGTGTTTCATTGCAATAACTTATTGTTATGCCTCACCAAGGAGGATAAAACTGGGGTAGTAGTATGGAACCCGTATTTGGGAAAAACCAGGTGGATCCAACTCCTAAACGAATTCTACAGATTCAATAGGTATGGTATCGGATACGACAACAATAACAACCACAAAATCTTGAGGTTTTTATATTCCCTTAACCACATTAATCAGTACAAAATTTATGATTTTATGTCTAATTCATGGAGGGTTCTTAATATCACTACCGACTGGTGTATCTCATCCTGTTGTCAGAGTGTGTCCTTGAAGGAAAATACTTACTTTATTGCTCATGAAAAGATTAATAGAGATGAGAGAAATTTTATGCTTTTTTGATTTTACAAGTGAGAGATTTAGATTTGATGCATATGCGACGCATTTATGGATTACAACTAAGATTGAGTCCAATGCGGTGTTGTGGAGAAACTTCTTAAAATTTTATTTTGAATTTGAATTTTTGGTGGTAGTTTATTTGTTGATAAGGAAGAGAAAGTGGCAGTCATTTTTAGTATAGACAGAGAAAAGAACATCAACAACCAAGCTCACATGATTAGAGAGGATGGATACTACAAAAAAGTGATCTCGGAAAATCTAAATGTTGTTCATTTGTGTGCTCTTATGTTCCAAGTTGGATGCAGATTCAGTAATGTCGATTATTACCTCTACAAGGATATTACCTTTTTCTTGCATCTCCTTTTCATTCATTTACTCTTTGTCTTTTCTTTTTAGTTATGTCATTTGAACAGACTTGTCAATCACTGATTTAGTTTAATAAAAAAATGTTTTTGAGGCCTCATGCTTAGAACTTAAAAGAGTCCTTCAAATTCCCAACTTTTAGTAAATGCGTAAAAATTCATGATAATCGTTTGGGCTTTAACATAGACAGACAATTCTATTTTCTGATGTCAAACACCTAGCTCTTGGAGCTCTTGCTGCAACTATTTAATTGAAACATGCCACAATAATGCAGCCACGAGGAGGTGTAGAAAAGAATAAATGATCCATTATAGAATAAATCTTCTTATTGCACTAGTTCTTTATCATTTTATTCATTCATTAGGGATTATGCATACATTTTAAATTGTTTGGTTAAGAAAATCTACCAGAAAAAACTATAAAACTATATTAGTCTCTTATGTGATACATAGCAATTAACAAGTGTTAGATTAAAAAAATAAAATAATTGTTGTTCTTGTTGACGTAATTGCTCTGTTTTGAAAATTATAAAAAACAGAGGAATTTGGAAATTACAAGCAAGTTGTTTCAATTCCAAAAAAAATTCTTTAAAAAACTTTCACTTTACTAATTTAGTAGCAACAATTTTCTTTCTTTTTAAATCAAATTTAACTAAAATTTTCTCTTTTTATTTATATCTAACAAAATTAGGTAGAAGTAGCAACCATGTTATCTTCGTGAAATCAGAAAAAAATAAATAGAAATTTAGAAACCACAATGGAAAAGGAAAATTATTTTTGAAGCTTTCTTTTGTGATAAATAGTGGTAATGTAACCTAACTTTTATTTGTTCTTTATAAAACGAGAGTAGTGAGCAAGCTTAAAAAAAACCTAATTGATATTTGTAACAATGACGACGATGTCCGATCTTTCGCCGGATTTAGTAGAGGAGATACTGCGTAGGGTTTTGATAACTTCTCTAGGAACAGTGAAATCTACTTGCAAAAGATGGAACACTTTATCCATAGATGAGAGCTTTAGAAAGAAGCATTGTCGTAAAGCAGCCAAGGAGACTAGTGATTTATGATTTTAGGGCTTGCTTAATGAGTGTTAATATCCATAGAATCAATAACTACAAGAACTTGGTGGATCCATTTATAAAGCAAATAGGTAAACTTAATAAAGTTGAGATATCTAGAGTACTTCCTCGAGGCTCGTGGGTTGGAACTCGTATTTGGGTCAAACCAGGTGGATCCAACCTACAAAAGGTCCCACTTTTTTGAATCTTGTGTACATGTTATGGGATACGACAGCAACAACAACTACAAAATCTTGAGGTTGTCTTTTTATTGGTTTTATACGATTTTAACTCGAACTCATGGAGGGTTCTTGATGTCATTACCTACCGGCAGATCATTCGTCAGTGGGGTGTGTCCGTGAAGGGAAATATTTACTTTATTTGTCATGAAAGATCGGTAGTGGAAGAATTAGAGATGGAAGAATTTTTATTCTGTTATGATTTTATAAGTGAGAGATTTGGATTGCCCCTTCCTCTGCCATTCCAGTCTTATTGGAGTAAAAAAGATTATGTAGTTGTATTTACAGTTAAAGAAGAGAAGCTTGCAGTGTTATTTAAGAGTTGTGATGCATATGAGATGGAGATATGAGTTACAAGTAAGATTGAGCCCAATGCGGTGTCATGAAACAACTTGTTTAAAGTTGATTTGAAGTTTGAGATTGAGATTGTACGTTGCAGTTTCTTAGTTGACGAGAAAGAGAAAGCAACAATGATTTTTGATATAAACGCAGACAATAGGGCCAACTACAAAGCTTACATTATTGGAGAGAATGGAGACAACAAAGAAGTGGATCTCGGAGAATATCAACGTTGGTTACATGTGTACTCTTATGTTCTAATTCGTGTGAAAATCCTATAACGTACGATATTACCTTTACAAGGATGTTATTTCTTTCTTATATCTCTTTTTCATTCATTTTCTCTTTGGATTTTTTTTTATTAGTCATGTCATTCATAGAAAGATGTTTTGTTGTTGTTTAGCTCATGCGTTGTTGAGACTCTATACTCCTAGCTATTCTTTCAAATCATGTTATCTTGAAGTTTCTTTGTTTGATATATATCCTTTGTTTCTGTTATTATATATTGTTCCTTTGTATTATCAATTTGATATGGTAAGCTCTTATTTCACATATTGGCTTCTGATACATATATCGTTCAACATATAATTTCTCAATTATCAATAGCTCATAACTATTACTTTATGATCCGCAAGAGCTAAAACAAAACTACGCTTTATAGTTGAAGAGAATTTTCTCAAACTAGTGCTCATTTTCTTTTCAAGCAAAAAGGATCTATTAAAGATTGTTGAAAGTCGAGCAAACAGAGGAAGATGCCGACATGTTCAACATACATTTACATAATTTAATTAGAGAAAAACTAGTTGACAAGTTCCATATCAGTATATTACATGGCAATTGAGGTGTTGCATGGGTATATAAATGGTGGGAACGATTTAGAAGTTTAAAAAAAATGAGAGAAGATTGTGTTGTTTATTCTAGGTTTGTTTCTTCTTGTTCTTCCCTCTCTTGTTCTTCTTCTTCTTCTTCATCATCTTCTTCTTTTATCCCTGCTCTATTCGTCTTCTTTGTTATATTCTTCTTGCCTCATTTCTTCTTCTGCCTTGTCTACATAACCTTGAGTTGTACCATCAACTTCTCGTGGCAGCGAAGAACTTCTATAAGATGCATTCTTCGTTCGAGCCATAGATAGATTGGATTGCAGAGAATTTTCTTCTTTTCTTTTGCAAGAATTTGGATCCTTTTGCACGAAAGCTAAGGGAGGGTGGAGAAGTTACTGAAGTTAATCGTTACAAACAGAGTAGAGAAGTTAATCGGGAGTTACAGTTTTGAAATGGAAACCGATATGTGGAACACAAATTTTAGAGTTAGGTCGCGGGTTTAAGGGGATCCAATTTGTGTCTTCGATCCGATTATATGGGTGGATGAGACAAATGGCTGGTTGATTCTATGATTATATTAAAATGTC
Organism: Cardamine chenopodiifolia; assembly: GCA_963922655.1. NCBI lineage: Eukaryota > Viridiplantae > Streptophyta > Magnoliopsida > Brassicales > Brassicaceae > Cardamine > Cardamine chenopodiifolia. The sequence goes on along the minus strand of OZ000490.1, from coordinate 15,585,659 downwards.
GGAAATAAGAGGATAATCATCTTTGTTTTCGATTTAAGTTAAATATAAACAAAATTAGTTTTTATAAGGAGTGTATTTGAAAAAACAATTAACTGACGAGGACATTTGAGGTTTTGATCCTCAACAAGCTATGTTGCACAGAATCGGAAGCGGGTACGCAGATACGTATTGAAGCGCAAAAGCGATTTAAAGAAAAAATTAGGAAGTGGGTACATGTTGGAAACATATATACATATATGCATATATCTATATATATATATAACATCATATTATATAAAAATATGTTAAGAACACCAATTAAATACATTTTTATAAAACTAAACATAAATAATTCAAAATAATGTGATTCAAAATCAAAATCAAAATCAAAATTACCATCTTCATTCTCAATTTTCTCAACTCCATCAAATAGTTTTGTTTCAAATTATATGTTATAATCACCAAACTCAAATATTCTAAAATAATTTCATTAAACTAATCAAATTAATCACTTCTAACAAACTCATATATTAGACGAAAGATCATTCATGGATAAAATACGAAATATAGTGTGCACAAATGACAAAGTAAGAAATTAGTTTTCGGTTTTGTTTTGTTTTATAGCAAGAGATATATCGAAAATAACTTTACCATTCATATTAATTTACGACATAATATTTTCAAAACGAAAGCGCAAGCTTCCAACATATTTTCAAAAAAAAAAATTTTAAAAGCGACATGGAAGCAAGATTTCGAAAACTTTCGAGAGCTTCCGATTCTAATAATGATTCTGTGCTACTTAGCCAACAAGTTATATAGAGCTTAAAAATGGTGCCGTTTAAAATGGTGTTAATTAAAATAAAAATTGATTAATTAATGAAAGTATAAATTAAATAAAACCTGAACAGCTTAAAACGATGACGTTTATATGATGTTACTAAGCAACATCTCTGTTCTTCGCTTCCGCTACTTCCCGTATTTTTTGACTTTGAGATTTTGTGACGATGGCGACGGCGACGGTAGTGATGAACGGCGAGACAAAAAAGCTTCCTCGGCCAGGTCGCGGCGGATTTCAAGCCCGTGGATTAACAGAAGAAGAAGCACGAGTTCGCGCCATATCGGAGATTGTCAGTTCCATGATTGAGCGCTCACATCGCAACGAGAATGTTGACCTAAACGCAATTAAAACCGCTGCTTGCCGGAAATACGGCTTAGCGCGTGCACCAAAACTTGTTGAGATGATTGCAGCGCTTCCAGATTCAGAGAGAGAGACTCTTCTCCCGAAGCTCCGTGCCAAACCGGTTCGAACGGCTTCAGGTATCGCCGTCGTTGCGGTTATGTCGAAGCCTCATAGGTGCCCGCACATAGCTACGACGGGTAATATATGCGTTTATTGTCCCGGTGGACCTGACTCTGACTTTGAGTATAGTACTCAGTCTTATACTGGATATGAGCCTACCAGTATGCGAGCTATTCGAGCCAGGTGAAGTGTTTCTACTGAGTTATCGAATTGAAATCTTATAATGAAACGAATTCAGATCAGAGTTTGCTGGATTGATCTAGGAAAGGGTAAAGGGTTTAGGGTTTAGGTAATTTTGATGGAATTTGTAGTTTCTGATCCAAGCTATTACTGGAGTTTGAACTTAGATTCAATTTTGGTTTGCTTGATATTTAGGAATCAAATTAGTGCTTGCAATTCTGACATTGTAGATTACAAGAAATATTGATGAATTGAGAGAGTTCTCATTTATGAACGAGTATCTAGGCTAGCTTAGTAATGGAGATTCTAAGGATCCATAAGAAATTTGCTAGCTAAACCAAATATAGAGCTTGCTCTTCTCTATGTGAGGATCAAATAGATACGGAATTCGTCAATGGACTTTTTAAGCACCCTAGTCGACTATAGTTATTTATATATAGTTATGTCTGCTGTTTGGGTGATGATGATGTGAGTTTTCATGTTAAAATGGACTTTGTTAAAGCGGTTTTTATTATCTTAGGTACAATCCATATGTTCAGGCAAGGAGCAGGATAGATCAGCTGAAGCGGTTGGGTCACAGTGTAGATAAGGTTAGAGTTTGATATTTTTTAGTAACCTACACGTAATTTTCTTCTTTTTACCAATCTCTAACCCTGAAGATTACTCCTGTTTATATGAGTGACAGGTTGAGTTCATTTTGATGGGAGGTACTTTCATGTCACTGCCAGCTGAGTACCGGGATTTCTTCATACGGAATCTTCATGATGCTTTATCAGGACACACTTCTGCCAATGTTGAAGAAGCAATTGCTTATTCAGAACATAGTGCAACTAAATGCATTGGGATGACAATTGAAACGTGAGTTTTTTCGGTTGAAGTGTCTTTTTCTGAAGCTTTTGTAGTGTCTATATATTGAATTCATCTTATTCTTTATGGCACTTAGTGGAAATGGTCAAGCTGAGTGAAAAGATATCAATAGTCTGATACCAAATTTTTTTGTGAACCAGTTCTTGCTATGTTCATTGATCATGTATGATGAAAAAGCGAGTCTAGTCTCTAATCTCGGAAGATTCAAATCTCATAATACATGGCCTAATCTGTTTTACAAATTCATCAGGAGGCCAGATTACTGCCTTGGTCCTCATCTACGACAAATGCTGACCTATGGTTGTACCCGGCTAGAGATAGGTGTCCAGAGCACATATGAAGATGTTGCACGTGACACAAATAGAGGCCATACTGTTGCTGCGGTAGCCGACTGCTTTTGTTTGGCTAAAGATGCTGGTTTCAAGGTATTTCCTTATAGATAAATCTTTGATTAATATCTTATCGTGTTAATATCAAGTTTCTCTTGGCAGCTTTCACCTCCTATATTTCTGTTCATCAATTTCCTTGAAACCAATGAACCTTGCTTTTATTCGGTGACACTTCTATATTTTTGACCTTATTCGATTTGTCTTTTTGCCTATAGGTGGTTGCACATATGATGCCTGATCTTCCTAATGTTGGGGTTGAGAGAGACATGGAAAGTTTCAAGGAGTTTTTCGAGAGCCCGTCTTTTAGAGCAGATGGGTTAAAAATATATCCCACCCTTGTGATACGTGGAACTGGCCTGTATGAACTATGGAAAACTGGGAGGTATGATGTTCTTGTATTTAAAGAAGAGTGTAACAATGCATGTCACAAGGGAAAAGCTTAAATCATATTGAATTTTCTGCAGGTACCGAAACTATCCACCTGAGCAGCTTGTGGATATAGTTGCAAGGATTCTTTCCATGGTACCTCCATGGACACGTGTTTATAGAGTTCAGCGTGACATTCCTATGCCTCTGGTTACATCGGGTGTGGAAAAAGGAAATCTTCGTGAATTGGCTTTAGCCAGAATGGATGACTTGGGCCTTAAATGCCGTGATGTTCGTACTCGTGAAGCTGGAATTCAGGTCATGATGGCAATGTTGTTTCTTTCTTTGTTTTGCTGCTTTAAATACTGAATTTCTTAACAAATAGTTTCTTATATGGTCTGAGTACAGGACATTCATCACAAAATTAAGCCTGAACAAGTAGAGCTTGTGCGTCGTGATTACACTGCCAATGAAGGTTGGGAGACATTCCTTTCTTATGAAGATACACGCCAGGTACAGGCTTCATATCTCTCATCCTCACCTCTCACAGCATAGTGCCTAGGACTTTAGTTAATGAATTATTATCTGGTTTACTAAGATCACATACTTCTTGTCGCTTATTAGATACATTATGTCATGTTTATCATATATAGATGTTTGTATTTTTTTAAAAGGAAAATTGTCTACGCAGAGCATGTTGGTCTTTTCCGAATATCTAAACCTATTGAACTAAGCATGTGCCATGGTGTAGTGGTGTATACTGTGAGTTTGTAATTTTGATTAAATATCCAATAAACTCTTGTGTCATATATAGATTGAGAAGGTGATCAATTTAAAATCCGTAGTTTCATTGGCATACACGAAGCCATAGTTTCTTAAAGTCTTACCAGATTGTCGATTTTAGCATCTGTCAAGGCACTGAAATTTTCTTAGAGAAAGACTCATCATTGACCTTTGTGGATACAGGACATTCTTGTTGGGTTGCTACGTTTGAGAAAATGCGGAAAGAACGTAACTTGTCCAGAACTCATGGGAAAGTGTTCTGTTGTCCGTGAGCTTCACGTATATGGAACAGCTGTACCAGTTCATGGTCGAGAGGCTGATAAGTTGCAACATCAGGTACTACTACCCGAGATTCAACTTGAAGTTGACACTTACTTAAGGAGTTGGATTCTGATTATTGGTTTTATTTTTCCGTGTATCGAATTTTCAGGGGTACGGTACACTTCTGATGGAAGAAGCAGAAAGGATTGCAAGAAGAGAACATCGATCTAACAAAATCGGTGTGATTTCTGGTGTAGGAACCCGACATTACTACAGAAAGTTGGGTTATGAATTGGAAGGTCCATACATGGTGAAGCATCTTCTTTAAAATTTCTGTTTACTTAAAAAAAAAATCAAATTCCGTAAACCTTCGTGTTGGACTAGTGAGATTAGTCACCAGATCCTTTTTGAGTGCATCACTTTTACTTTCTAATTTCATATACATAATAAGCAAAATCATCTATTCCACCAAAAAGGCTTGTACTAAAATCACCACTTTTCACTTGATAAGCAACACTAAACGAAGCAAAACCAAAATTTACCTACTAAACCGAAATCTGTGTTGCCGTCACTTGGTCCTTTGTTATTACAGATGTAAAAGTGGACCAAATTCTGCAGGCTAAGCCCAATCCAGTCCACCATAGAGCAGGTTAGGGCTGGGAAAATTAACTGAACTGAAATTTTGATGGTTCGGTTAATCAGTCGGTTAAAAAGTTTGGTTTATTCAGTACCATTTTAAAATAGGTTCGGTTATCAGTTCGGTTCGGCGAACCGAATATTTTTTCGGGTAATTTTGGTAGAAGTTTAAAAAAATCGAAAAACCCAAACCGTTTTACCCGAAAAACCTGAGTTCGCATGCCTAAAGCAGGTATATATGGACATAAGATTTTATACCTATTAAGGTCTTCATAGACAAGCCTACAATGGACCCCGAGTTTAACGGGTTTTGTCCGTGGATTAGCGTATCGACCTGTAGACAACCAGTTTTTAGTAAAATAAATAAAAAAAGTAAATAATTTTGTTATAATATTTGGTATAATTTATGATATGTATAAATATAAATAATGGAGAAAGATTGAATACCCGTGAAAAAGTATCGTGATACTCGAATAAAAAAGAAAGAGAATGATAATTGATTTATTCTTCTTATTGAAGTTGTGAGTTTGTGTGTCTTACAATAAATAATTCGATTGTTTGTATAGAGGTGAAAAACATAAATTACTGTGTATGCAGAGTCACATTAGACTCCACACAAATTATTTACAATCATAATTTCGTTGTTAAGTGTGTTCATTTGACTTTTATAACAAATTTTACATAGTTGATGAAGTATAGTTTATGATATAGTTGAAAATGTAAAGAATGTATTATCACAGGAATTCGATGTATAACAGAAAGTATAATCTATGATATATTTGAAATTATTATCACAAGATATTTGATACTAAGGCTTTAAAAATGAAAATAATGGTTAAAAAACAAAATCCAAGATCTTTGATATTGTTAAAATATCTTCATTATTTTGTTTTTAACCATTATTTTCATTGTTTAACGCGACAATATCAAAGATTTTGTGATAATGCATCCAATTTCTACTAAGACCTAAATTTTAGACTAATTTAAACTTTCATAGATTTTTCGTCTCTGAAAATCCGAATACTTTTGCTTGAAAAATATGTTTTCATGAATTTTAGAATCGTAAATTATCATGATTAATAAGTAATAGAATCGTAAAAATAAGTTGGAAGAATACTTCATTTTCTGGTATAGATCTATGAAGAGAGGGCAAGACTTTGACCGTTACTTAAAGTATTGGTTTTATCTCTCTCTACGAACAAGCAGAGAAACCGCCTCCGATCGGCATTCTCGAGCTTGTGGAAGCAACAAGATTTTGCCCGAGCTTATGAAATCAACATGACAGAGTTCGATCAGAAAGTGGAAAGTAGGAAAGCTTTTGCCCCAAAACCAAGTTTCATCATTCAGAGATATTCAAACCTTCAAGCCATTACACCAAGACTATCCAGAAAATCTTAATGAAGTCATACATACGATATCAATCTTAATGATAGAGTTATCAATAATGATAGAGTTAAAACTTAATGACAGGTTTTGCATCCTCACAAAGCTTCGGCATTCAGAAATATCTTCATGGAGATTCGTATATTATTGGAGTCACTTGATAATTGGAAGATCGATGTAGTTAATCAAGTTGGAAACCAAGTAACACCTAAGATTGCAGAAAATGTTATAGAGGAGCATCGTTATCAATCTTATCTACTTCATCCAGAAAATGTATGATACTTGCAATCGTTTTTGTAATCATAAAAATGACTTTGGCTATTATTCCGAAAAGTATTGTTTGTGTTAAAATTATAAGATAGATTTATCCTAATCAAATGTATCGGTGGTATTTGTCTGAAAAATAAATCAATAGTTATAACACTATATATGGTTTTGAATACCTTTACAGAAGATCTAGAGCGAATAGATAAACTTTACCAAATAGAAGTTCGTATGAATTTAGATAGATAATAATTTTGTTTTAAGATCTATAATTTAATTAAAATACAACATAATGAATATTCAAATGTAAATTAAAAAGAAAGTGAATCAAATAAACTTTCACACTCTGTACACGGTGATATATTTTATTCATATTGACTCTATTATTATGAATCTCATTGTAAGCTAAGTTATATGTATTGAACTAAGGATCGGACCCTGAAATGCATAGCTAGTTTGAATTAGATATTAATCTGAGTGGAAGAAATATACACAGAAGTAAACGGTATGGGATGGGGTCTTTTACAATTTTGTATTACATATAGAGAGGTAAAAGAACACAAATATGAGAAACTACATCTACCTTTTATCATTTTAATAGTTTCAACTGATTTGAGAGAAGCTCCAATTTTCAACCCTTCTCAACTTCATTTAATCTATATATCCGAAGTTCCACACATATTGTGGTGTATCAATTGTTATTTATTATTGAAACCCTTATTACTCTCTTCAACAACTCATCCTTTGGTTGTAAGTATTTTACATTTTTATGCATAGATACGACATTTGCTGACTCGTTCACTAAGCTATTTATTATCACAAAATTCAAAATTCCAATAAAAAGTAATTTATGTTTGAGCCTCGTAAGCTTCAATAAAAAAAGATTTATACCTGAGCACTAAAAAATTTGATTATTATTAAAAGCGGATATGCTTAGTATTTTTTTGGGCTTGAGAGGGAGTGAAAAATTTGCATTTCAAGGAAGTTATACTTGATCATTCATCTGCTATGACATTGAATGTGGTTTTGCATCCTCACAAAGCTTCGGCATTCAGAAATATCTTAATGACTAGAAAAACTGGTGGAAAGATATATTTGAATAGATGTTTTATGCACCGAAGTTCTTTAAATATCAAGCTTGAAATTTAAGATCCAAAGTAATTGTTCCGCTAAAGTATATGGTTCCCTTAATATCTATTTCAACCTTAGATTTTTAGATCTTAAAAGAAGTAAATCTTCCTGAACAAAGTAGTCATACTAAATCTAGAAAAACACCAATAATAGGGTTTAGCCGAGTAAATTCGTTACAAAATTAAATCAAACATAATTTTTGCGCAAAAGTTTGTTGCGTAAGTAAATCAATATAAAGTTTGGGGCGAAATTGTTTGTTACATAATGAAGTTGGAATAGAATTTGCACACAATAGTCCTTTGAAGATCTTTATTTAGATCCTAAGAACATGACACCTCTATACTAAGATGAATTTATTTATAGAGGAGTAATTGTTTCCTCCCAACTTGTTTTGATGATATGTGACAAATAAAAGAAAACAAATTGCATCATTTTCAAATGATATAAATTTTGTATCATTTAAAAAATTAATCTTAAATTTTTATTTTATAACTTTTCTTTTTAACTGATGTAAAATAAGATAAATTAGTATTAATTTTATTTAATTGATGTCAATTAACTTGTAATGACATCATTTATTGTAATTGATGTTAGTTCATAAATATTGTATCAATCATTAATATCTGACTCAAATTAATATTATTTATTTAATTGATGCAATTTAACTGATGCAAGAGACCCTTTTTGTACCGATGGAAGATGAGATTAAAGGACAAACAAGTTTAGAACTTTTATTCTTCTTCGGAAAACAAAATACAAGTTCCACTGTTTCAATTGTTTTCTCCCTACTCATCATATCTTATAACATCTTGTCATCACAATGACCTCATATAACCACATAAAAAAGTATCACATATCATCATATTATCAAAAAATCATCAAATAACCATCATGTCCATCATCAAATTATAAACAATAAAACAATCAGATCTAATCCTATACGAGAAAATCAAGAAGCATAAAAACAAACTATGGTATCACATTTCTGCATATCACACCCTCACCTTTGCTTTGCTTTCCTTTTTGGAACTTTCTTCTTTGGATGCTTTCCTTTTTAGGAAACTTTCATTTTCTGAAAACTTATGTGGAACCTTCCTTTCTTGAAGCTTCTGTGTCTAGAATTTTCTTTTCTAAATCTTATGTGTCTGAACTTTCCTCTTCTGGATATTCTTACTCATGGGTTTTTGAATTAGGGTTTCAACTTTTAGGGGTTTTTAAATTAGGTCACATTAGCCGTCAGCTTCAAATCCTAATATAGACCAGAGTTTACATATATGGAAATTTGACATCAAGGTCTTTCCAATGATATATTGATCATATTCTAACTCTCTACAATTCACCGGAAAACTGCCTTTAAGTTAGGCGGAGGATAGTTCGATTTGCAGAGATCCACCTTGGAAGAACATCCATAACTTTCCAACAGTAACTCTGATTTGGGATCCACTTGTGCCTGTGGCTAGATCTTGATATTGTGTATTCCTTCAAAAAGTATACAATAAAGAGGAATCCGATTGATCCTACTTTTACATTCTCTACCCAAACTGGTCAGAATTGCGGAGGTTAGGAATCGTGCAGATTGCTATAGACAAGAACAAACATCGATATCTTTTATCAGATAATTTTGATCAAAACGAACAGGAATTTCTGTAAATATATGACTAAGGGCTTTCTATACATATATTACGTGTTAAGCGGTTATGCACGGTTCATCGGGAAATCATCTCACAAGGTGGAAGCGACTCTGGCAAACGTTTTGACAAAAAATAAGATACTTACATGTGCATCACTTAGAGATTTTTTGTTTGTTTAATATCATAATATTGGGTTTTACTCAATACTTTCAGTAATTGTCAAAGTCTTGCCTTGTCTTCATACATCTATACCAGAAAATTAGGTATTCTATAAACCTATATTTACGATTTGTAAACAATTCTTTGATGTTCAAAAGTATTTAAAGATAAGATTCTACGATTTGGTCTTATGAGCCTTCCTGATTTGGATTTTCACCGACGAAAATCTATGAAAATTTCAAAATTTTCTAAAATTTCGTTTTTAGCATGAATTGGATGTATTATCACAAGATCTTTAATATTGTGGCTTTAAAAATGAAAATAATGGTCAAAAATTAAAATCTAAGATCTTTGATATTGTTAAAAAAATTCATTATTTTGATTTGAACCATTATTTTCATTGTTTAAAACCCAAATATCAAAGATCTTGTGAAAATACATCCATTTCTTGCCAACACCTAAATTTTAGATATTTATTTTTTTCATACATTTTAGCCGGTGAAAATCCAAATCGGGATGGTTCATGAGACCAAATTGTAGAATATTCTTTAAAATACTTTTGAACATAGAAGAATTGTTAATGAATTATTTTTGTGATCAAATGAATACGTTTGCATAAAAATCTGTTTTTCATAAATTTTAGGATCATAAATTATCATGATTAATAACTAATAGAAGCATAAATATAGGTTGGACGAATATCTCATTTTCTGATATAGATGTATGAAGAGAGGGCAATGTAACACCCCGGTTCTGCATTTTTGGACTACGGTGTCTTGGTCTATTAAAAGCCCACTAATCCCAAATCCTAATTTATGAAGAGTCACATTTAAAGGAATTTTAGGGACTCTGATTTTTGTGCCTCCTTGCTCATGTAGACATATAGAAGTCGGGAGAGAGAGAGATAGAGAAGTAATATAGATAAGAATCTCGAGACAGATCCAACCAGTCGAGGTTCAATATGTGAGAATAGACAAACAGAGGAGCAAAAGAATTATTTTTCAATAATATTTCTGAAGAGATGCAAGACATCTTAATCAAGTCACAGCCAAAGTGAATCCTTTTTGTAGTTAAATTCTAGAAGTTATACACGTTCTACTAAGTCAATTCTCTACAGATCAAACCTCACAAAAAGCCAAATTCATAAGCAGTTTCCCAATGAACTATAGAGAGTTAGAAAACTATCTACATATCATTGAAAAACCCTCGGCGTCAGCTTTTTAGATCCGCTTACATATCAGGATTCCGATGTACACTTTGGTGAAAATTAGGGTTTGAAGCTAACGACTAATGTGACCTAATTTCATAAACCGTAGAAGCAGGAACCCTAATTCAAAAACCCAGGAGTAAGAAGATTCAGAAAAATAAAAGTCTAAACACGAAGTACTCTGAAAAGGAAAGTCCAGACACAAAGTTTCAAGAAATGAAGATTTCACGTAAGGGAAGTTTTAAGATAGGGAAATTTTCCCAAAAAAGGAATGTTTCCCGAAGAAGAAATTCCATAAGAGGAAAGTACAGAAAAGGAAAGTAAAGAAAAAGTGAGGATGAGATATGCAGAAATACAATAATTACTTTATTGATGTTGTACGATTAAACGTATATTTGTGTTTGTTATTGCATGATGATTTGTTGTATGATTACATTATAATATGACATGACATAATATGATGAGTTAGAACATGATATGTTAGGATATAAGATGACATGATGTATGAAGATGATAGTTATAATGTTATATGATTTGATGATAAGCATGATAAGATGAGAATGATTAAATAATATGAGGAAGTTTGAAGATGTGAAAGGGCTAACGAGCCTAAGTGTGGGAGTAGTTAAGCCACTAAGGGTCTTTCTCCGTGTGGAGTACTTAAGCCACTAAGGGCCTTGTTCTGAGTGTGGGAGTAGTTGAACAACTAAGGGTCTCGTAGTTGAGCCATTGAGGATCTTTCTATGAGTGTGGATGTTAGTCCAGAGTTGCGGACTGCACCATAATGATGTAATATGTTCTTATGAGTTAGATGCAAGTGATTCGAGATGAGATGCTATGTTTTCAATTGCATGATTAGTAAGAGATTAGAGTAATATCATATTGTAAGTGGCAAAAAATGGGAAAGTGGAAAGTGGCCCAAGCTTGTGAAAGCAACATGGCATAGTTTGATCGAAAAGTGGAAAGTGGGAAAACTTTTGCCCCAAGAACAAGTTTCATCATTCAGAAATATTTAAATCTACAAGCCATTAAACCAAGACTATCCAAAAATCTTAATGAAGACATTTATCAAAAACTATGAAAATATAAGCGGTCGAAAAATATATGTGTTCTTTAAATATCAAAATATAAAATAGATTTTTATGTACCTAAGTTCTTTAAATATCAAGCTTGAAGTTTAAGATCCAAAGTAATTGTTCTCCTAAAATATATATTTTCCATAATATCTATTTCAACCGTAGATTTTTAGATCTTAAAAGAAATAACTACTCCTGGACAAAGAACTCATACCAAATCTAGAAAAACTACAATAATAGGGTTTAATTAGCCGAACAAATTCGTTACAAAATTAAAATCAAACAGAATTTTTGTGTGAAAGTTTGTTGCATAATTAAATCAATATAAAGTTGGAAGATGTATGAAGATATAAATTGGAAGAATACCTCATTTTCTTGTATAGATTTATGAAGAGAGGACAAGACTTTGAACGTTACTGAAAGTATTGGTTTTTCTCTCTACGGGCAGCAAGAGAAACTGCCACCGGCCGCCATCCCTGAGCGCCTGAAAGCAACAAGAACCATCTCCCACAAAAGCGCAAAAGTTGCCGAAACCGAATCACTGACTCTATTCTATACCATTACGTAATGAGTAAATTAATCGAATTACTTTGTAGATGCGATGACATTACAATTGAGCTCATCGACCTATAACACACACAAAAAGTCAACATTATTCATCGGTAATAGCAGAACACAAGGACAAGAACATTAAGGGCAAGTTGTGTGTGGTAGAAACTATTCAGCATTTCTATCAAGATGCTAGATTCAGTAAAAGAATGAAAACGAAAGAAACAAGACTAGCACCCTTGTCCATTTCAGAATTTTGTGAAATTCAAGCTTTAGAAAATCAAGAAAATACGAAGTAAAATTAGTTAAAAATGAATTGATAAATGTTTCACACCTCAAATGGGGTCACATGACCAAAAATATTAAGAAATTTATTCTTGTGACCTTTTAAAGAAGTGCATTGGATGACACTGAAGTTCTAGACAAACAAAAAAGAAAAAGAAAGACATATAACATTGCAATAAATACTTAAGGACAAAGAACTCATGGAAAATCTAGAAAAATACAAAAAGAATATTGGCCTCAATTTAGGTTTCTCTAAAGTGACCTCATTGGGATATCTAATATTTTCTAAATGCATGATCTTCAGCAAAGATAAAGAAACAAACTCTGGGTTAACCAAAGTAACTTCAAAGAGTAGTAAGTGTACCAGTTTCTCACATGTATATATGCTCAGGGATGGAATCTTAACAGGCCCATAAAAGATATCAAAACTAAGATCAAGATGTTTTATCATATGCTTACTCACAACATTAACCCATCAAGAGAGAAAATACTTGACATCAGAAGAGTTATGCATACTTAACCGAAGTTTACCTATACATGACTCCTTCCGTGGATAAAAAAACCTTTCAGCAAAATCACAAATGAATGGATATTTGAGAATGTGTTGGGAGTCTAAGTCCAATCCAGGAACCAATTGCCAATGATTTCTCCCTCTTGTGGATAAAACGCTTGTTCTAACAAGATCCGTGGTAGAAAGATGAGTAAGTGTTTTTGATATCAAATGATCAGGTAGCTAGCTTATCCTATCTTCCTCTTATACGTTATTACATATTTTGGGTTTCTTCTTTCTGGCCAGCTTTTTTCTGTCTTCGAACTAGTAATCTGCATTAATCAAGTTTAAGAAAAATTTAAAATAAAACTGAAAGTTCAAATCAATACGAGATAAGGACGCACAAATAAATTGGGAACAACCCCAGTCATAATTCTTAAAATTTTAATTGAATCAGATGAAAGCCGTAAACATCAGTACGAGGCTTGTAGGTTATGGGGTTTTAAGTTTATGAAACTGATCGGCGGCTGGAGACGATCGTACGAGTTGAATATATATGTCTATCAAAACCTAACTCACATATCTTTGTTCCATGTTATCAAAATAGGGTACAAAGACATGTGAATTAGGTTTGATACACGTATTCAATCAATGTCATATAAGCGCCTCCAACCGCTAATCATTTTCCAATTGCTAATTGGTCAACTTTTCATCCCTATTCCCTAACTCCATTTCGGTACGTTATTCCCTTAATTTTTAGTCATCTTCATAAACATAAAAACCCTAACCTAACAAGCCTCCTATTGATGTATGGATTTCATCTGGTTCAATTGAAATTTTGAGAATTTTGACTAGGTTTGGTTGTAATTCCTTATCTCGTATTTGATTCGAACTTTAATTTAAAAAAAAAAAATTCTTAAACTTAATTAATGCATATTAGTAGTGTGAAGAAAAAGAAATGCTGGGCAAAAGAAGAAACCCAAAATATGTGATAAAGAATCAGAGGAGGATAAGCCAGTTACCTGATCATTTGATCTATGAAATACATACTCATCTTTCTGCCAAGGATGTTATAAGAACAAGCGTTTTGCCACAAGATGGAGAAATATTTGGCAAGAATTAAGAAAGACTTGAGAATATAAAAAATGCCAAAACAATAGAAATAACAGATTCAGATTTCAGTAAGATCTCTGAATCATAAGTCATGAGAAATGATGATCTTATGAATATACACAAACTTAACCATGGGAACAAAATAAAAAAAGAAGATGAGCTCATAAGTCAAGAAGAAAGAGAATAATTCTGCCTTCAAAACGAAGCCAGACTTGGGGTGATTTTGTTTTTCTCAGATTACCAGACTTGACATTATCTTTTAATTATCCCCCCCCCCCTGAATGATGAACATGTGTCAGGATGAGTAGAAATTAATTTAATTGTAAAAAGTGCTATTTTTGTTTTGCAAAACTCTTTACGCTTTGTTTTAAAATATTTACATGGGAGTTTTATTTCTTACCTTAACGAAGACTGCATCAATTAATCACCAAATTTGAGGTTGATTTCTACTCTCACTTTTGTTGATTAAGATTTTTAAAAAGGAGTTTTGTTTTCTATTAGTGTCTATTTCTTATGCTTATTTATTCTCTCAACATCTATGTGATCATGTCAATAACATTGGTTTAATTTGCTTTATTTTCTCTTTTATTTTTAATTTTTAGTTCTTAATACTCAGATTAGTTCTTAATACTCTAGATTATTAATAAGATTATCTCTTCTAAGCCGTGGCTATGGGTACAGTGGTTTTTCAAAATAATTTGATCTGAAAGTAGTCATTCTTGTCACTTCGAGAGAACACAACCATGAGCTCATGGACGTGGAAAAAAATCTTAAAGTATTGACCTTTTGCAAAGAAGTTTCATAGAGTGGATGTTCAAAATGGCGAGGACACATCCTTCTAGTTTGGTTTGTGGATGGACCTAGGTTGTCTAATGGAGAGGGTCGGACCAAGAGGTGTAGTTTACATGGACATTCCAACACATGCCTCAGTGGCATCTGCCTGGGAAAATCAAAGATGAAGATGACACAGGAATGAAACCCTGCGTCAGATTGAGAAGCTGATCGAAAAACAGAGAGCCAAATCAGTGGTGTAATTGGAACGTTGGAGCTAACACAACATGTATCTTTTTTGGTAATTCAATGGAGACAATAAATCATTTGTACTTCTCTTGCGGTTATACGGCTGAGGTACGGAGAAACTTAGCAAAAGAACTACTCAAGAATCATTTCACCACTAGCTGGAACAATCTTCTTCCACTTCTTTCGGACACCAGCCTTGGAGCAACACTTTTGTTCTTGCTCAGGTACATTTTCCAAGCTTCAATACACTGCATATGGAGAGAGCGGAATGCTCGTCGCCATGGAGACACACCCACCTCTGCAACTCAGCTAATCAAACTACTCGACAAACAAGTACGCAACCGTATCTCCTCCATCACTCCTCTTCAAGGACATAAGTATGCTGGAGCTCTTCAAATATGGTTCGATCAAGAAGTACATAATCAATACTATCTTCTCATTTCTATCAAAACTTTCAATTAGAAGCTGCACCTTAATGTAAAACGGTTTATTTTTGGCTTTGAATAAATTTTACATTCAATTAAAAAAATATAAAGGAATAACATTCTTACCTTAACAATCAGGACCAAGCGTTCCCTATTGCAAGCTTTCCCAACTCTCTGGTGATACTCTTTTCTTCTAATGCTCCGGCTAAGATCTGTGATGAAGTCATAGTTGAGATCATTTCTCACAGATTGTTGTAATACACGCGATGATTAAAAAAGACATGTAACCCACAAAAACTCAACATTACTCATCGGTAATAGCAGAACACAAGGGAAATTATGTTCCAGTGATTCCAGTTCACTCATATAAAGGACATCAACACCGTTTAGTAATTAGAACAGAATGCTGATAATATCTGATCATCCATAACTAATCATGAACAGATCACAACATAAAACAGCCGCATTTTACTGGAATTTAATGCACCTATAATGAAACCGGTTTTCGATTCTAGCCAGCTTATCAACTTAGAGTTCTTTATAGCAGAGAAATTATAACAAACCTTGGGTCCAAGCAATCATTCATTTCCCACGTTCAATGTGTATGGTAAACTAGTCGTATAACACATCTCCCGCCTATAAATTATTTTTCATGTTTATTAAACTCCTGCAACGATAAAAAGTGAGGCAGAGAAACTCTATTGAGACATAGAAGAGACCAAAGTGCAGGATTAAGATTTGCTTGCCTTGACAACAAATTCTATAGCTCCAACAAGATACTTTTCCATAGCGATCGCATTCGCTTTTCTAGGTTATTCTCGAATGTTATCCTTTCTTGATTCGTCCATTTTCATCAAAATAATGCAACATGATCTTTTTATGTTTCTTAGTTTAGATCCTGCATGAAAAGATTGGTCATAAAATGGGAAAGCTTTTGCCCCAAGAACAAAAAAGTTTCATCATTCAAAGATATCTAAACCGTCAGGCCATTAAATATCAAACGTGAAATCTAAGATCCAAAGATATTGCTCCCTTAAGATCTATTTCAACAACAGTATTTTTAGATCTTAAATGAAATAAATATGCCTGAACGAAGTAATCATGTCAAATCTAGAAAAACTACAATATAGAATTTTCGCGCGAAAGTTTGTTGCATAATTATATCAATATAAAGGAAGTGCATAAACCGTTTAGAATCAATCTCTTTATATTTTTTTCTAACTGCTTTTTCTCTTAATTTTTTTTTCAAAAACAATAATCCAAATCAATATTTTTTCTTTGTTTTTCTGTAAATTCGTCGGCTGGCGTCAACTTCGACGCCTGCCGTACTCTTTCTAATTATATTATGTATAATTTAAGATTTATCTATAAAAAAAAATTCAGTATGTCTTTTCGTCTTTTCTATTCAACACGTAGTGTATTTTCATGTGTTTTGTCGACGATCTCGCCATGCTTTTGCCAATGATGACTGTTCTCCGCACCCTCAACACCAACAATTGAGTTTTGTACTGTGGAGCTTTTACAGCCTTCAAAACAGTCTTCGCACAAGAGTAACAAAATTAACGGGGGCACAATAAAATCGTCTCTTCTATTTTCCGTAGAGTTTTTGTCCGACAGCCATCACGCTAGTGTTGTTGTTGGTGTTGGTTGTTATGATCTCCGATGGTGGGGTAAAGTTTACCAAAATCAACTGCTTTCGGATTTGGAAGCGGTTGGTAACTTGGGATTCTGAATTAAGGAGTACGACGTTTACAATATATAATAGTTTGGTAGATTAGATTGGGGGGGGGGAATGAGTTTTATTTTCCATTCTGGTTTTCTTTGTGGTAGTTTTATGTCTCTCTTCATAGTTTTTTATCAGTTGTGGTGTTTCTTCCTGTTTTTTTTCTGTTGGTTTGTCAAAATCTAGGCGAAAGATAAATTCATACAGAGGCAACCATTGGTTATGGAGTTTGAATTCCTCATGCAGTGGTGTTTTGAAATTTTCGATTATAGTGCGTCATAGTTGGGTATAGCTAAGAATCACAATGGTGGAGTTCGAGTACGGAGAAGAAACATAACATAGTTATTAACCTGTTGGCGAGTAAGTCTGAAGAAGTAACATCTTCAATTTCGCTTTTTACGTTGTACCGTTATTTAACCTCTTTGTTTAGAGTATGAATATGAATGATATCTCTGTAGTTTTGCAAACTATTGATCGAAAAATGATAATAATACATAGACGTTAAAAAATTATCAATATAAAGTTCACGCGTGAAAATTAGTAGCATAATAAAATTGGAATAGAGTTTTCAGTCAATAGTTTGTTGAAACTCTGAAAGATATAGAGATATTGATCAGAAAATGAGACTACCCAAAATTGCAACAATGTAAATTCATATTCATGAACAATGCTGGAACATAGCAAAATCTGATCAAAGAACAGCTTTCCAAATATTATCTTAAAACTCTTGAACAATGCTAAATGCAAAAGTTGGGAAAGGTTTTTCCCATGAAAAGGTTTCATCATTCAAAGATATCCAAGTGTACAAGCCATTCAACTAATTTTTAATCCAGAAATCTCGGTGTAGCTTATAAATCCAAATCTATGAAAGAGATATTTGAATAGATGGGGTTTCCACATAATTTCTTTAAATAAGGAATCCATCAAAAAATTAAAATAAATAAGTACTCCTTTAGAAACAATTCATGTTAAATCTAGGAAAAAACTAAATAATGAATAAACAATTTTTGCACAAAAGTTCGTTACAAAACTAAATCTGAATTGACTTTGCGTGCGAAATTTTGCTGCACAATATAATCATAATAGTCTACAGAGTTAGCGCGGGACAAGTTCATTACATAATAAAAATTAGAATAAAGTTTGTGCACAAAATCCATTGAAAAACTGACTCGGATTTTAAACAAATCTTTCGCTATATTTGAAGATCATGATGCCTCTAAAATATAATCTAACAAAAGGTTATAACACAAGGAAAAGTGGTATAAGCATATATATTGAGGGTTCCATAGAGAAAAAAATAATAATTGAAAAACTCAAGAAAATGCTCGAAATTTGTTGTAAGAAATGTCCCGTAGGAATTTTACTACGAAAAAGCTGGTAGGAAATTTCATTGGAAACTTGTAGAGAAATGGAAAAAAATATTAATCGATTTCCTATCATTATTCTTCCAAAAAAATCCAACATTACCTACAACTGTTTTGGTAGAAAAATATTTCCTACCAATTTTCTACGAAATTAATTAAAAGTAAAATTAATTAAATTGGTTTCCATAATTATATTAATTACAAAAAATAATTTCAAAATTACGCAATATCATTATTATCATTCTGAATAATTTATATAAAAGCAAATTATTTTACAAAAAAAATTAAAAATTAATAATAAATGGCTAAAATCAAATTGAAAATATCTACTCTTGCATGCATGGCGTCTTCATCTTCTCTTACGATTCATCTACTAGAAATGGGAAACTTGAGATGGTGACTGGTGAGAGAATGTGTAGGTGTTAGAGCTGAGAAGGGTACATGTTGTGGTAACCTGTACGGCTATATTAACTCAACCAGATTCCATAGCTCTTGATCTTTGTTGGGTTCTTCTCAAAGATCTGTCACACAATACCATAGAAGAAAATAAAGGAAAAGCCTAACTTAAATCGATTATAAATAGAGATAGAAGAATCGTTACCACAACAGCAGCCTCTGCAGATGGCTGACTCAGAACAGATCAAGACCTTAGGTCGTAAAAGATCTGTAAGTATACAAAAGACAATTTAACCACATCGTCCTCTATGAGAACCCTACAATTCCACAGGTTCTCTAAGAAAACCCATAACATCACGAACAGGGGAGTCCAAACACAGTATTAGAATAATTGTGACTTACAAGGACGAAAGCTAATACTTTGCTTTGACTTGAAAGGAATCGAGTAGGCCAAAAACCCCAAGAATCAGAAATGTTAACCATCGCTCCGTCTCTGTAGCTTCCGACACCCTTTCTTCTCCGCAAAATCAATCAGAAAATTAAGGTTGCAGAAACAGACGACGTTGAGGACAAGCTATGGTGGCGATTCGAACGGCGGTGGTCGTGATTCCAACGGAGATGATGGCTCAGACGAAGACGGCGGAGATGTGAGTTTTACGGTGAGAAGGGAAGAGAGTGAAACAGATGGCCTTGAAGACAAGTTGTGGTGGTGATTCGAACGGCGGTGGTGATGAATCGGTGATAGATACTCGATGATGATGGCGGAGAAGTGAAGGCGTGAACGAAGAGAGTGAAGGCGTGAAGAAGTGAGAGAGTGAGGTTACTGCGTTTTATATCTAGGTTTTACGATTTTGATAGGAAATTGGTAGGTTTAGTAATACTAAATTTGTTCGGAAAATCGTAGAAAATAATATTATTTGTTTTTTAAAATCTATGATTGTAATCAAGAAGGTACTCTTCTCAATGCCTCTTAATAAGTTTCCAGGACCAAATGGATATACGGTAGAGTTTTATAAAAAGATATGGTCCGTCATTGGTTCCGACTTCACGGTCGCCGTCAAATCATTCTTCATATATGAGTTTTTACCGAAAGGATTGAACTCCACAATCTTAGCACTAATTCCAAAAAAAACAGGGACCATTGGTATGAGAGATTTCAGGCCAATATCATGTTATAATGTAATGTACAAGGTGATCTCAAAAATCATAGCAAACCGCCTACAACGTATTCTCCCGAACTTTATATCTCAGAACTAGACAACTTTCATCAAGGACAAATATTTGATGGAGAATCTTATGTTGGCATCAGAATTGGTCAAGGACTATCACAAGCCAGATATCTTATCAAGATGTGCTATGAAGATTGATATAAAAAAGCATTTGATTCAGTGAGTTGGATGTTTCTCGCCAAGCTACTAAGGGAAATGAGACTGCCGGAAATTTTTATTAGATGGATTGAGCTATGTGTAACCACTCCATCATTCTCTGTCCAGAGATAAATGGGGAATTGACTGGCTATTTCAGAAGTGAGAGAGGACTACGCCAGGGATGTTCTCTATCTCCTTACATCTTTGTGATATGCATGAATTTCCTCTCTTTAATGTTGGATAAGGCCACTAGGCATGGTGAATTTGGCTATCACCCTAGTTGTCGAAGTCTGAATATTACACATCTTTGCTTCGCAGATGATATTATGGTGTTCACAAATGGGAAGACTCGCTCAATAAAAGGGGTTCTAGAAGTCTTCAAGCGATTCGCTAGGATCTCAGGGCTGGCATAAGTCTGGAAAAAACCACATTGTTTATAACATGCGTACCTTCGGGAACTCGGGAACTGCTGAATGAGTTCCCTTTTGGAATTGGAAAGTTACCGGTTAAATACTTGGGACTTCCCTTCCTAACTAAGAGAATGTCGGCTACGGATTATCAGCCCCTCATTGATGGGATCCGGTCTCGCATAAGCTCCTGGAAAAACAGATTCTTATCTTTTGCGGGTAGGTTGCAGCTTCTCTCCTCTGTGATAACAAGTCTGACAAACTTTTGGATTGCAGTGTTTAGACTATCAAGGGACTGTATAAGAGAAATTGAGAAAATCACCTCAACATTCTTATGGTCGGGCCCAGCTCTAAACTCGAAGAAGGCTAAGGTGGCTTGGGACGATGTATGCAGACCCAAGTCAGAGGGGGGTCTCGGTATAAAATCTCTGGTTGAAGCAAACAAAGTGAGCTGCTATAAACTGATTTGGAGGCTGGTATCATCAAAGGATTCTTTATGGGTGAATTGGATCAAGAAAAATCTGATTCGAAAAGACTCTTTTTGGTCCGACAAAGTAACGAAGACGGGGGATCATGGATGTGGCGAAAAATACTCAAATACCGCAACTTGGCAAAGGTATATCACAAGGTGGAGGTATGTAATGGTTCTCGTACTTCCTTTTGGTATGACGACTGGTGCTCGCTTGGAAGATTGATTGATGTGTTAGGAGAAAGAGGTTTTATTGATATGGGAATAAAAGCTGAGGATAATCTATCGGATGTGCTGGTTAGTAGCAGACCACGGAGGAGAAGACCGACTATTTTAGCTGACATAGAAGAAGAAATAAGAAAGGTAAGGGTCCGGGGAAGCTCAGGAGAGGACACAGCTCTTTGGAGACACAAGGAGAATAGGTTCAAGCCACAGTTCTCAACAAAGGAAACTTGGAACCAACTAAGACAAGTGCATAGCCGGAATACATGGTCAAAGACAGTGTGTTATTCGCATGCAACTCCGAGATTTTCATTTATAATGTGGCTAGCTGCTCAAAACCGCTTGTCAACGGGAGATAGAATGTTTATTTGGTCACCAAAATGTATCCGCAAAATGTGCTTTCTGTTCTGATCCCGTGGAGACACAAAATCATCTGTTTTTCTATTGTAGTTTCACCTTGCAACTCTGGTACAAGCTAGCGTTTGGACTGCTTTGTTCGGACTTCACCAATCAATTCACTCCGCTACTGACCTTGTTCCACTCAAAAAGAAATAAGACGACGGAAGATTTCATAGTGATGTACGCATTCCACACACTTACATATACTATATGGAGGGAACGAAACCAAAGAAGACATGGTAAAACCCCTCTTCAAGCAGCAAATCTGATCAGAGAGGTAGGGGTCATTATTCGAAACAGGATCTCAACGTTACAAATGCAAGAAAAAATTCAAGATGGGATACAAGTCTGGTACGTAACAAGGATATAATGACATGTTGGTTCTCTTTGAAATTTTTTTCAGCTCTTTCGTAAGGGATGGTACTCTTTTTCCCGGGAGGTGGTTTTATCCCACTGGGTTTTCCACTTCTTGGGTTTTAACGAGGTCATCGCTTATCGATCACTTCTAAGAGCTCTATCAAATCTTTCTTTCAGAATAAGGTTGCATATTTTGTAAAAAACGAGTTTTCATTTGAATATAATTTTACATAATATTAAAAAAAATCTATGATTGTATTTTAAAATTATTATTAAAATACATAATTATTTTAGTTATTATTTTTAAGTTAAAAAAATTGTAAGCAAGACATTTCTTTTAATAATTTATAAAACTATAAATAAAATCAACAAACTTACCAATATAAATTATTCTACAAAATTTATACGAATAACTTACAAATTATGTTTCATAAGAAAATAGTAGGATTCATTCTTACAATATTTCTATGAATGACCTACAAATTATGTTTCGTAAGAAAATGGTAGAATTCATTCTTACGATATTTTTACAACTAACCTTGAGATTATTTTTCATAGAAAAATAGTAGGAGTTGTTTCTACGAAGTTCCTACAAATGGCCTACGGATTATGTTTCATAGGAAAATGGTAGGACAGTTTCCTTCTAATTTCTTACCATCTTAACTATTAGTTTTTTTTCAACCAAACTCGTTCCAATTTCTTACCTTTTTTCGTACAACCAAATGGTGGTAGAATTTTTGGTAGGAAATTTCTAACCATTTTCTCATGAATTCTAATTTCCTACCACTTTGGTTAATCGTAAAAAAATCGTAGGTTTAAGGTAGAAAAATGTCACTACCAAAATTTTCATAGGAAGCTTAGTAAGATTTCACGATGTTTTTTTGTAATGTGTTTGATCTCTTTCTTTCTCCAAAGTAAACAACACAAAAGTGATCAACCAATCATGAAGCACCCAATCAAATTCACATTACAATACTAAATTCCCTAAATCAGATGTCCCAACAAAATTCAGTCTAAAAGTCTCACTAAATCACAATCTATTTTATTAGAACAAAGGGGAAGAGAATAAAATAAGCTAATTAGGTCTATTTTTGGATGGGTTATAGAGGGGCTTGCATACTGGCTAAGACTTTCATTAGGAGACTGCTTGAATCTCTGGTTGTACTCCCCAACTAAGTTAAACTCTTGGGTGATCACCAGCAGTATAACAATGACTTTTGGTGGCAGTAGTTACGGCTCGTCAGGTGCTCAACCTCCTCTTTTTGGGGGGGGTTTTAGGTTTTGAAGACTAACAACAAGTCTAAATCTATTTATATTACTATATTGTAGGGTTTAAGTTAGTGGGTTTAATGGGCTTTTAAGTTATCAAACTTTTCTAGGGAATCTACGTTGTCATGCTTCTTTAGGCTTCTAGGTTATCGGGCTTTTGTAGGACTTTTTCTTAAAACAAACATGATCTAATTTTTGGGTCGAGATGGAATGTTACAGTTTGCGATAACTTTTTTGGGATTGCCACTATTTTATAGTTTGTATTTGGACACAATAAAATTTGATTTCTTACCATTTGTTGGAGGATAAAATTTTGAGAAATATTGAAACTATCTAGTTTGTCCCTTGATAGGTGTGGATCGGTATATCGTCATAGTTAAAGTAAGAATTTGCATTGTTCCTCAAAAAATTTAAATTCCTTCACAAGTGTTATAGCCTCATTAAACTAATTAAATTCAAAAGTGATGTTTGATTGTAAATACTAGTTTCTGCTGAGGCTGGAAAACTTATTACTTCTTCTTGGCATTCTGTCCCTTTCTAGAGTATCATGCCCTTGTATTTCTTCAGCCTTTTGTTCTGCCTCGAGTATTACCAACTGCAGATTAACATTCAACCTTTAGCACACACCAAAACTTGGGAGGCTAAAGATTAAGTGAAAATGAAGATTGATGTCGAACAAACCAAATGATACACTCGTCATGTTTCCTAAGACTACGCGAATACAAATCTCATCCCATCATATATGCATAAGGTATCCTTCCAAACAAACATACAAGAATTAACACGTCCACATGGTTTTACAACCTGCAAAAGAACAAAATTGCAACGACTTACATGTTGGCACCAAAGCTCACAACAGAAGCTACATATTGTTAATAAATTGTACCACGATAAATGAAATAAATAAAAGAAATAAAAGTGAGTTAAATTCTTGGCCTTCAAATGATCTTGATCTTTAATTTTCGTCACTTCTTTTGGCAAAAAATATAGTAATTAAATATGGGTTTTCTTGAACTTGTAAGAAGCTCAAAATGGGTTGACTTGATAGCTAACATCACTAATGGATTTATGAATGCTCTCCTCGTCCAAAAATTCATAAATCAGTTTGTTAAGTGCATCTTTCAGTTGCTTGGAACAGTCTTTTATCATTGATCCAACTCGTACGTGCAATGCCTCCTCTTCATTGTTTTTATCATTGGTTCAACTCGTATGTGCAATGAAGCCTCTTCATTGCATTTTCTATTCTCTATGATCACATCTCTATGGTCACATCAACAATACGTCATTGTTTGTCTGTGCATGTTGTCCCAACAAGATTTTGTCTCCGGGAGAAGAACAATGCAAGATTTCATATCAATTTGTTGTGTTTCAAGAAGGTTAACCACATGATCTATGTACAAAGATATTGGTGCTTGCAAGTTAATTTATATTGTATAAATAACAAAAGTTTCTAAATAGGGTATGATTAAAATTGTATGTAGGATTTTATTTAGAGGAGGATATTCTGTTTTTTTCTTGTCACTAAGTTTTCATATTAATAATAAAATTTATGGAGGAGGTTCGACGTTTGAGAACTCCATCTACAATTCCTTTATATATTTTCAGTTATCGGTTTTTAGTCATTCAACTCTTTCTCTAATTTTTACGCCCGAGTCACACTAGCCTGAACCTATTTTGTCTCCTTCTTCTCTTTGACTTGGTCCAGATTCTTCTCCAAAAAATCCACCACAAAACCTGCATTTTAAGCATGTCAGCGCAATGTCTATTGCCACCACATCTTCATTAGAGAGCTCCTGAATTGGTTGTGGCAGCATCTCGATAAGACTGAGCAAGAAGTTCATGCAAGCTGTCCTCACATGTTGGTTTTTTGTACGGACTTTTACTGCAATGTCTGAGTATTTTTCAAATATTCATCTCACAGATTCCACGTGCAAGTAAAAACAAAGGTACTACGCATATGAGTGAGCACTCTTTGGAGATTAGGAAAACAGACAAAGACATTATCTTTCCTTTTGTAGAGTAAAAATAAGGAAGAACTTGAAACCCATTGGCATTCATGCTTTGTTTTACTGATGAAGTTTTTGGAAGCAAATCTTTAGATTTCGCACCATCATCTTGGTTGATCTTTTTTCAGAGGTTCGTATGCCTCTATAGATTCATCTAAATTACCAACAACTTCAAGAGCCTCTAGTTCATCGTTCACCAGGAATTCACCATCTTTTTCATGGAGTTTGGCAAGGGGAAGCAGTCCACATAATTCCTTCCGCCAATATTCCTTCCAAACAAGCACTTTCTTTCTGCACAATATTTCACGCCATTAGTTATTTTTCTGGATCAAGCTTTTACCACCCAAATGATCTCCTCAAAGTGAGTATAGCCACCGAATAACTCATTCACCGGGTTTTCTATTGGGCCAAAAGCATGACACCATTTAAATTGGCCAAATGTGAGTGGTTTATCAAGCCATAAGTTAACCAGCTACAAATATATCACTGCATGGACTATTCGACATTGAATATCAACTAAACCATAGAAGAGCAATAAGATCAAACTAGTAAGTAAACACAAACACTTTTAAGCAACATAGAAGTCTAGTCAAAACAAGAAATTTGCGCAACAGATCAACAATCACACAGCATAAAAAAGTAGATTGGTAGAACTGGAATATATAGTTGCTACTGTAAATAAAGATTACATTGCGCATATGATACTAACACTGACAATAAACTTTTATCAACATAAACCTACTAGAAAAGATTCACTTGTATACAAAGAGTTCATCCGAAAGTTGATTTACTACATTTATGCAAAATTTTACATATCTTCTCCATACATAAGGTCTTGATTGACGACAACGTGTAACATCGAGATACACAATTACCGAATCATTACTTCCCTAGGGATAGGTAGTAAGTTCCCTGACAGAAAAAACCAAAGAAAAGAATTAACAAAATGATGTATGGGTGATTGATATCAAGTTAACCTAAATCAACGAAAACATTTGGCAAAAAGTTGTAGTTTTACCAATAGATTTTACTAATCAGGGCTGGGGTAGAACAAAGATCGAAATAGTCTTTATCAACCAAGCAAACTTTGCCATTGGTGTAATAAAGAATTGTTACAACAAACTGCTTAAAGTGTGGAAGTTCTACTGATAGAGACAAAGACTATTCAACAAAATGTAATCAACTAGTGAGCAAAGTTTTTTAAAAATAACATTTTACTATGGAAAGTTGATTTACTACATTTATACAAATCATTTCCATCCAAAATAATTGTGAATATGAACAGGCTTGGCTCATCTTGACTTGATACTCAACAATAATTGAGAATTAAATAGTGGAAATACCAATTATATTAAAGGACTTGGTTGGCCATATAATCTCTAGGGGCCACTCTCTCTTTCAGACCCAGAGAAATTACTTTTTCAACAAGATTCAAAATATATTTGAAAGATTAAAGATTAAAAAAACTTACAATGTTCTAAAGAAATCTTCAAAAGAGGCAATGAAAATTTCATAAACAAAGCATCCTCTTTTCATTAGGCTAACGAGTATTTATAGCAAAGATAAATGAAAATTGGGTCAAGCCACAACAAACTGGGTCAATCCAATTAGATATCATAGAAAATTGGTCTTCTAGCGGTATCAACATCTCCGCTGCAACATACTGCCAGACTTCCAGCCAAAATCGTCAAAATCTCCATCGGTGACATGATCCCGCTGCAACATCCTACCAGGAGCCAGTGGTGTCATCATCCCCCTTCAACATCCCGCCAAGAGCCAGCGGTGTCAACATCTCCCTACAACATCCCGCCAGACTTTCTGATTCTTCATAAAATCTCTCTTTTGGTCGTTTTTCACTCCAATTGATCCCTCTTGTCACAGACTTCACTTCATAACCTATACAAAAAGAAAGATATGAAAATAATGCATCTAAATCCTAAATATGAAATGAAAACGCAATAAATCAATGAGAAATGCAAACAAAAACTCCATTAAAACTCAATGTATCAGAGATGTAACAAATTTGGTAAATAACAATTCAGAAATACGTAAATGTTTAATAACTTACAAGATGACTCTTATTTTAAAACCAAGACAGAAATGAACAAATCATAACGGCCAAGAATGCCTAAGAATGTAATTGATCAAACGAAATCATCCAAGGAGAGAGGAGGTCGGGTGGCCGACAACTCTGCCTTTTTGTCTCAAACTTGTGCTTTGCATCATGAAGCTCGGGTTTCGCAAGAATTCTTTCTCCTTCTTTTATTTTAGTTGGTCATATTTATTCTCCAAAAAATGCACCTTGAATCCTACATCTTCAACTAAGTTTTCATTGAGAGCTCCTGAAGTGGCTGATATAACCTCTCGATTAAGGTAAGAAGAAAATTCACAAATGCGCGGAATCCTATGTTAATGTCAGGGTGTCTTTCAAATATACGCCTCACAGATTGTATCTGCAAATCAAAGGGTTTCTAAACCATATCATACAAGTTTTTGAAGACCCGCATACGTACACTACTTTTTTCCTAGAGACCAATGATCACCATAACTTGCATATAACTATAGAAACTAAAAATATTTTTAGAGAAAAACACCATTTAATGCACAACCCTTGTTTGAAAAATCGTTAGGTGCTAGTCGGACAGCCGAGATGGGCATAACACCTAGCCAATAATTCAGAGATTAATCGGAGATTCGTTATTTTTTATTTAATTTATATAAAAATATAAAATACATAATTAAATATAAATTTTATATGGGAAAATATGTATTATTTAAATTTTAAGAATGGAAAAATATTTTATGGTCACAAAAAAAAATTATGCATGAAATATATTGTATGTAAAAAAACTAGTATCACGTTATTGACACATAAATAGTTTGTTAGTATAAAATTTATTATTAAAAACTTAAATATATCAACAATTTTCTATGTAGAAAAATCAACTTATTCATGACTCATAATCATGGCGGATGGTCATGGATGACCAATTAATTGGCCGTCTAGGCGGACAAATTTTAGAACAAGGTGCACAACATATGATTATCTTGTTCAACTTTTTACATGTGAAAGAAGAACATAAAACCCATTAACCTCTAACTTTCTCAGGGGAGTGCCAATATCCTCAACAACAATCTTTAGCTCTCAGTTTACAATAATTCCACCATCTTCTGCAAGGATTTCTCAAGGGATTGCACAACTCCATGTAGGAGATGTCTCATAAAAGCAATACTCTGAATCTGGAGAATCCTAAGATGGATGTTTCATCCCATGAATATATATATATATAACTAAAAATTACTATGCTCCAGGGTACGCAAACAATAATTTTGGCATCTTGGCAAGAAACGTAAAAACTACACCATTCAAATCAAACATCCTAGAACAACACATAATTCCGGTCCAAACAAGTCACATGGAAATATTATTGTTTAAAATATCGTGTGCGTGTGTGATGCTATCATTAGCTATGGCCTGGAGGCAAAGCTATTGAAATCACTCACTAAACATAAATCAAGAATTAAAAGACTGTAAATAGAAATATAAATGTTATAGGAAACACCAATAAAATTTGATTAAACCTATGCAACAACAATTAACAAAAATTTATGACTCATTAACCTAGGCATGTATAAGTTTAATGTAATATACTATGCAGTCTAAGAGTATCTCTAACTCCACTCTACTGTTTTCTCTAAACTCTATAATAGAGTAAAAACTTCTCCAAATCCACTCTATATCCCACTCTAAGATAGAGTAGTGAAAATATTACTCTACATATGGAATAATATTATTCACTGTTTTATTGTAGAGTAAAATTTTTTATTTATACACTAGTCCTTTAATTTTTATATGTTTGATTTTATTTTATAATTAAACAATATTATTAAAAAAATTTAGTTATGTAGTTAACTAAATGTAAATAATTTGTTTTATATTAGCTCATAAACAATATTAGTAAAAAATATTAGCCCATCTAACACTTTGAAATGCATTAATTGATCATTTGTGAGAGAAACACTAATGATTATGCTCAAAATCTATTATATTTTGTTGTGTTTTTTATTGTTCTTATGTTGTATAAGTAATTTTATTTATGTAATAAAATTTTTATTTTAATGAAATCATAATTTTATTAAATTTTGGCTTAAAAGAATATAAGTAAGTCAAATTTACAATTTTGGTAAACAATAAATGTTTTTTTAACAAATAATGAAATAGAGAATGAATATAGAATAATTCTTTTTAGAGTAAAAACTAGAGAAATGAGTTAGAGCAAAACCCAACTCTATTTTAGTGTTCTGATTGGCGATGCTCTGAGTCATTACTTTAAATGTCATGATTTATTTACAATTAGGCAAAATATTAGTTTTCTTCAATATCCATCTATTTTTCTATTTACCATCGATTTTTATAGGGGTTAACATATGAAAATACAATTTGGTTTCTAACAACTCATAAATTACTATTTGAAAATTTAGGATTTGAATGATGTGACCAGTGGCGGATCCAGGAGAAAAATATAATGGGTGCAAAATGACAAAGATTTTGCATATGACTCACCCACCCTCTCTAAGGTGAGTCCACCCCTGGATGTAGTATATACTTCCATATAATAAATTTGAGTTTAATGTAATAGATGTTTTCGTTATCACTTTTATGTTATATCTAATGAAACATATAATAAAATTTTAGTTTATTATAATAGACACCAGTGCAATTAAATTCATTAAATTTTGTAAAATAAAAATTTCTAATATTTTTATAATAGAGTTCAAATATGAAGGCTAGAATCCTTAAGCAACGAAAAATTATCTAGAATTTGTTTCTTCTCAAAAATTGATACATGTGTTTTTGAATCTAAATCTAAGTAATAAATTTCCATGGATTATTGAGTTAAATAATATATCACCAAAATTTCAGTTAAAAGTTTGAAGGAGTTACTTTCATATTATTCGTAGGCTCTCTTCTCTCTCTCATTTCTCTCCAGATCTTGCAAAACCTTAGCCACCATCAAGCTTCTTTTTTTCCTGACCGGCGTCGGTTGTGTCCTTAGCATCGGCGCTGGCCTCTTCGTTTTACTTTGTGCTTGTTGCTTAATTTCGGCTTAGAGAATAAGATTAGCGAATCAGATCTGGTCAATTGCTTACTTTCATATTCATTTTCGGTTTCAAATCATCATCTCAAATAATCAACACCACAAAAATCTGTTATAAAACTGAAAGAGTGAAAAAAAAAAGAAAGAGAAATGGACGAAATTGGTTGTAAAATCTAATTCCCAAAATCCAAAACAGAAATAGATGAAATTGGTTGTAAAATTTGTAATCTGATACCAGTTCAAGCATGCGAAGACGAAGGGCCAAGTGAGAAACACTCTAGGACCAAAATCTTAGACGCCCCTCTGCTTAAATTGTTTATCATTAGTGTTAAGATATATATATATTTCTCTCCGTCGTTCGAATTTTTGGTTGGTTTCTTGTATTTTCTTTTTTGGATTTACGATAAACTGACCACGCGACTTAATATTGTTGTCTTAGTTTTTTTATATAATGCCTTCATCAAAGATATTAATCTAAAAAATCTGAGTTGTTTTTTTGCTTGTTATGGCATCAAAGCAAAAACTTATCTGTTTTCGGCATCTACTTTGATTCCATTAACCTCGTTAGTAAGATGATAAAAAACAATTGTTTGTGATATGTTAATACTATAATTTTAGGGATTATTCTCTTACTAAAAAACTCACAACTGTTTGTGATATACATATATATATATATATATATATGAATTCATTAATTTTATCGTTAGTAACTATATTTTATTTGGTTTTTGAAAACATTTTCTTGTTTCAGTAATGATAAATCTATTTTTTATGTTAAATGTTAAAACCATTTAGTAGGAGAGATGCTCAAGACATATATTCTCAGAGCTAAACAACAACATTAGAGTATCACCATACCGGATTCAACCAGAATGGGAAGATATTTGTTGTGTTATCTGGATGGAAGCACCCCCACAATGTTGTGCTCTTATATTGCCCTTCTTTCTCCAATGGATGTTGTTCTTACATGCGAGACACAAGTACTCATCACTCTAACTATTTTAAACAGGTCCTGGTGTTTCTACGGAACTGCGTAAAACAGTTGGAGTGACGAGCACTTGTGTCGCACATGTAAGGACTACATCCATTGGAGAACTAAAAGCAACGAAAGATGGCAGCATTGTGAGGTGGTTCCATGCATATAACACAACAAACATCTTTCCATTCTGATTGATGCGGGTATGGTTTCAACATTTACCACACAAAACATTTGGCATCAAAGTTCATTTGAAATTTAAGATCCAAAGATATTTTTCCTTTAAACTATTGTTTCCCTTAAAATCTATTTCAACCTTAGGTTTTGAAATCTTGAAAGAAATAACTACTCCTGAAAAAAGTACTCATGAAAAACCTAGAATAACTGCAATAATAGGGTTTGGGAGAGCAAGTTCATTAAAAATTAAATCATATAGAATTTTCACGCAAAATTTTGTTGCGTAATGAAATCAATATAAAGTTTGCGTGTGAAAGTTAATTGCATAATTAAATTAGAATAGAATTTAAACACAATAGTCAACTGAAAATGTTTATCTAGATCCTAAAAACATGATACTTCTAAAATTGAATCTAACCAAAAAAAAGTGACAAAACAAGTGAAATAGATTATGCCAATTTGAGAAAACTGCAATAAAAAATGATATGTTGAATAGATAATTTTGTGTGCCAAAGTTTACTAAAAGACTAGCTTTTCATAGTTCCGCAGTTAGTTACATTATCAATCAATCATTTAATTATTCATCATTTTTTACTAGTTAGTAGTGTAATTTGCTGTCAATTCCATGGAATTGGATCTACCATGGTAACTAAGCTATGGAAAAATTTGTAATACTTAGTTCAATGATCCAACACAACTTAACTACGAAAAATAGTCGCAATTCTTAGTTGAATCGACAAAAAATAAATAATATACATTCTGGTTCAGGTTTATCATTAATTTGGTGTCGATATAACTAAAAATTATAATTACTATTCGTGATTAGGTTATTACGTTGGGTCATTCACCTCAGAACTACGAATATTTTCATAATTAATTTACCATGGTAGATTTGATTCCATGGCCTTGACATCAATTATTTTGGCTTTGGCAAGATCACCCGCTCTATACTATTCCACAGTGATCGCTTTCTCTCATCTAGCTTCTTTCGAATGATTTCTTCTCTAATTGTTGTCAAAATGTTGCCACAACATCTTTGTATGTTTCTTAGTTTAGAACATGCAAGAAACTGAAAGATTGATCAGAAACATGTTTCATCATTCAAAGAAATCATAAACGGTGGAAAGATATATTTGAATAGATTGTTTGACTACCAGTGTTAGTTAAAATAGCAAGCTTGAAATTTCATATCCAAATTTATTAATGTTCCTCTAAAGTATATGTTTCCCCAATGAAATAACTACTCAAGGACACAGAACGCATGCCAAAACTAGAAAATTGCAATAATATGGTTTGTGAAACAAAATTTCGTTAAAAATAAATTATTATAGAGTTTGGGCGAGCTTACGTGCGAAAATTGAATGAAAATCAAAAGGCTAGAAAAATTATGAAAACAGATTTAGATAAAGAATACCATGAGAATATGATGACTCTAAAATTTAAGCCTAAAATTTTCTGCAAATACAGACTTGAAAATATAAAGAAATGCCAAAACAATAGAAGTACCATGCATATTCATGTTTCAAAAGAAATTTTGTTGCAAGACCATAAGTTCTCTAAACACAAACTTTACCATGAGAACAAAAAAAAAAACAAAAAATCATAGTCATGAAGAGAATACCATTGCGATGAAAATGAAGACTATCAACTTCAGACTTTTGGTGATTTTTTTTTCAGATGATTAGACTTGACAATGCTTACATTTTTTTCTCAATCAGTGATGCATGAGGGAAGAATTGTATATATTATTTTTAATTGTAAATATTACCATGTTTTATTTGCAAGTATGTTTTTTCTATAGTCAAAGATATAAAACCTCTTTTCTCTGTTTGCGTTAGTACCTTAACCAAGACTGACCGTTTCCTACATCAGTTTAATTGAGGTAATTGATTTCTTATTTAACTATTTTTTAATAAGATGTTTAAGAAAAGAGATTCGTTTTCTATTACAGTGTCTCATTTCTTTATGTTTATGTATTCCCTCGATATCTTTGTGCTCATGCCCATACCATTGGTTTAATTTGCTTTACTTTCTCTATTTTTAGTTTAATACTCCGATTATTCCTTTCTCTAGAATAGAAGGGAATAATAACATTATTACCTTAACTATAAGGACAAAGTGTTCCCTCTTCCAAGATTTCCCTACTCTCTTCCCTTCTAATGAATCGATCCCCAAAAGTGTTGGTTAAACTCAGTGTAATCATACTTTTTCATATTGGTCGTAGAAACAATCTTTTGTTGAGAAAGCCATATATCTAGAAGGTTTTGGTTTAATAAAAAGATTCAGTCGTAAGTTTTTTTTCTTGAATATTATCTAAAATTATATTCAGAAAAAATCTGTTTTTACAACAAGTGTAATCCAAAGACCAAAAATTAATCATAAGAAAGGAGATAGAAGAGAGCACTCGGTAGAGAATTGAGAATGATGGCCTTGTTAAAACCTAATTCCAAAAAACTTAATTGGGACAAAACCGGTTTTGCGAAAAAGAGTACCATCATTTCCAATTAAGCTGAAGAGATAAAAAGAAAATACTGAAAGCAAAACTAGAATGTCCAAAAGAAACCAACGTCAACGTCCTATGAAACAAACCAACCCTCCATATACTTCCCTTGCAATTGGAGAGAAGAAAGACGATTTCACACAACCTATCGATATCTTTGATTAGGACACCCCGATCTTTGGGCAGCTCACTGTGACATCTCCTATTTCGCTCATGCCAAATGATATAAACCGTCACTTGAAAGAAGTATCTCAAAAGAAACTGGTGGGTACCTCCAAGCGCCAAGCCAGAGATAAGAGTAACGATGTGTCCAAAGTGAAGGGTAGAATGCTGTTGTAGAATCCCTGTTGAGAGCTTATCCCAGATCTAAGAAGTAAAGCTGCAAACAAAGAAAACATGATCACGTGATTCCAAAATCTGATTACAAAAACCACAACTCAAATTCTCTCATTGATTCCAATTTAGCATTCGATCACCCGTTGAAAGCTGGTTCTAAATTTCAAGCCAAACTATAAAGGAGTACTTCGGAGTCGCAGAAGGAAACCACACCCTTCGATACCAGTCGTTAGGAGTTACCACCAGCCGGAGTTGGTTCCAAGTGTTCTTGGAAGAGAAACCATGCTTAAAGACGTGAGCCTTTTGAAGCCAAAGATGAATGTCTGGATCTACACTCCGATTGGACAAAAGATTCTCAATCTCCTCCTCAATTCCATTAAGAACGGTACCACGCCGTCGCCGCCTCCTATGAGTAGCCAACACCTCAGCCAATGTAGCTGAAAGCTTGATCCCAATATCAATGCACCTCCTATCTCCAAAAAGCTCATGAAGCTGACCCAAAGAAGACCAATCATCAAAGCAAAAGAAACAATCAGTACCGCTCTTCATTTTCACTATATGGAAACCCTTTGCATGATCTCTATATTTAATAAACTTCCGACAAATCCAAGAACCTGCCGTTGAACTCATTCTTACTGACCAAAAGGATCCTGCTCAGATCAAATTCTTCTATACCCAATGTACCCACAGAGAAGTCCGAGCTGAAACTATCCGCCAAATGAGCTTATAACAACTAACTTTGTTGGCCTCCGTGAGAGGCTTAATTCCTAGACCACCTTCTTTCATTGGCCGACAGACATCCGTCCAAGCCATTTTTTACTTACAAGGATTTAAATCGGGTCCTGACCAGAGAAAAGCCGAGCTAATCCTCTTAATTTCCTTGATACAAGCACTAGGCAAGCGAAAAACAGCAATCCAAAAATTCGTTAGAGTAGAAATAACCAAAGTGAGGAGCTGAAGTCTACCTGCAAAAGAGAGGAAACAGTGTTTCCAGGATTGTATGCAAGTCCGTGTTTTATCGAGGAGAGGCTGAAATTCAGACTTTGAAATTCTCTTGGTAATTAGAGGGAGCCCCAAGTATTTCACCGGGAGAGTTCCCAAATCCAGAGAAAACTGAGAAGCGATAGTAGAATGCCGAAGTTGTGAAACACCTGCAAGAAATAAAGTAGATTTCTCGGGGCATATATGTAAGCCAGAAAACCTACCAAAGTCCTGAAACACGTCTAAGCTACCTGCGATTGATCTTGGCTTTCCATCCGTGAAAATCATTATATCATCTGTAAAACAGAGGTGAATAACATCCAAAGGACGACAACCTGGGTGATAGCCAAACTTCCCTACATCCGCTGCTTTGTTTAACATCATAGAGAGCACATTCATATAAATGACAAAAAGATAAGGAGAAAGAGAGCACCTTGTCGTAAACCTCTCATGCTCTGGAAAAACCCAGCTAGCTCCCCATTAACTTGGACCGAGAAGGATGGAGTAGTAACACAAAGCTTGAGCCAATGAATAAAGGCAAATGGGAGACGGAGGACAGCGAGAACTTCCAACACGAGAGGCCATTGGACCGAGTCAAAAGCCTTGGAGATGTCAATCTTGATAGCACAACGGGAAGCTATGCCATCTTGATGATAGTCCCTTACCAGTTCCGAGGCTAGGAGGATGTTTTCCATAAGATATTGGTCTTTAATAAAAGCATATTGATTCGGAGCAATAAACCCATCCAGAATCCGCTTTAGGCGGTTAGCAAGAATCTTTAAAATAACCTTATAGAGAACATTGCAGCATGAGATGGAACGATAATCCTTCATTGTTGTAGAGTCCGTCTTTTGAGGGATAAGCGCTAGAATGGTGGTATTGAGACCCTTTGGAAGAAAACCATGCGTAAAGAAAGACTTCACCGCGACGATGAAATCTTTTCCCACAATGGTCCATGTCGCTTTAAAAAAACTCCATTGTATACCCATCCAGGCCCGAAGACTTGTTTGAAGGCATTGAGAATAAAACCATGGTGATCTCTTTGTCCAAAACCTCAGAAACTAGCATCTCTTGATCCATTCATAGCAGCGGAAAGTTAGGAGGTTTTCAAGCTCTGCTACATAGCCCCTATAAAATCCATAGGGAAGTGAGTAAAGATGTTAGTGAAATACTTGACAGTCTTTGATTTTATGTTCTCCATAGGAGTAAGAGTAACCCCATTCTTGTTGAAAATTTCCCTTATCATGTTCCATACTCGCCGTTCTTTAACCGTATTATGGAAAAACGATTATTTTTGTCTCCCACATCCAACCAGTGTAACTTAGCCTTTTGTCTAAGGAAACTCTCCTCCAAATGCATCACATGGTTCCATCTGGTAAAAGCTAAAGCTTTGACACTAGTATTAGGAGACGGCTGAGAAAAGTTCGCACTTTGACAAGCACAAATATTCACATAAGCTTCATCAACCCGTCGGGAAAGATGATGGAGCTCTACCCGACTAAGATTTCGAATTAACAGCTTGAGTAACTTTAGCTTTTTCAAGAACCTACACAAAGATGAGGTCGAGAGAAAAATAGGAACCGTAGAGCTCCAGTACTCCTCCACCATAGGCTTAAACTCCTGCACCTTTGTAATAGCTTTAGAAAAATTAAAGGGGCTCTAGGGTTTATGGTCGGAACAGCCCCGACCTCAAACTTGTTATATGAATTTGGATAAAAATGCAACCATGAATAATTTATCAGCACTCGATCAAGCTTTTTAAAAATCAGCTCAGACTCCCGCTTGTTACACTAGGTGAATAGAGGTCTCGTAAACGCCATATCCATAATAGAACAATCTCAGATTGCCTCCTAAAAAGCCAACATACTATTAATAGTTGGAGAAAAAACATTACATGAATGCTCAGCAGAAGCCAAAATATCATTAAAGTCGCTGAGACAAAGCCATGGCATTCCTCGCAGTGGCAGATTAATTTGAAGATGCTTGAGTTGACTCCACAGCTGCTGCCTCTCCTCAGCCGAGTTAGACGCGTAAATGAATCTGCAGAGAAATGTTGAAGTTTGATCGACCTGAACGAAGCAAGAAATCATTTGATCGCTTTTGGCGACTATCCCAAACAACCCAGATCTGACCGAGATGAATATGATCATAATTCGAAGCCATGGACCAACCCGGAAATGTAGCCAAAGCAACAGTATAGGCTCTACTCTTGGCAACCCTTGTCTCCATCAACCCTCCAAACAACATGTTCTTTGACTTGATCCAATTACGGATCACTGATTGTTTCTTTTTCTTATTCAACCCTCGGATATTCTAAAAGAAAGCAGATATTAGTATTTTTTTGTTGAGCTTTCATCTTCCGATGCCGCCTTGAGCAGCTTCCATCAACCGTTTGGAATTGTAATGAGTTCCTATTTTCAATGTCTTAAACGTCCGAGCTAAGTAAACTCTGGCCCCAGAATCATCTTTATGGATTACATTCTGCAAAGTCTGGACCACATCAGCGACATTGGAGACCGATAACTAACATGTATCTTTGCTATGTTGGGGCCCTGAAACAGAGGTAGCCCGCACAACGTGAGACGCTTCACCCGAAAGCGCCCGAGAGGTGAAATAACCAGTATTGGGAGCCAAAATCACAGCAGAGACCATAGCTTCAAAGAGGTCTATTTCAAGCTCCAGAAAACGTAACACCTTAAAGCATGATAGCGTTGCTATTTTAACTGCTCCGTAAATTAATTTCTTCTTCCTGAAACTCCTGTTGTTTGATGAAGAGAACGGTTGCACTCATTATCATCCTGAGAAGTATCTATTTCCCCATCTTCATGGTCCATAGTTCGATCTAGAAGATGATTATCTTCAGCCCGTGAATTGTTGATTTGAGTGTCAATTGTTATGATTTTGTCATAGTAATTTTCAGAGTTATTCTCCGAGATATGTTTCAAGACTAGAGTGGTTTGAAATTTCAGGAGACAACTGTCCTCTGTATGCTCCCATTTCCTACATTGAGCACATCGTAAAGGCAACCACGAGTACTCAAAAGAAACAATAATCTTTTCATATCGAACCTGGAAGCAGTAGCTTATTGGCAAATCCTTGGTTAGAGAAACATCAATAAACATTTTTGCTTCATCAAAAGACGTCATAAGCTCTATGTCGAAGTGTAGTCTGATGGGAGTCCCCATATTACTGGCAATAAAATTGAGCCCCTTCCACGAAAAAAAGCCGACGGAACATTCACCATCTTAACCCACATTGGCATCGAGGTTAGTTCGGGCTGTGCTTCTTCAAGTATTAGTGTCCATTTCGAGATGATCATCAGAATCTCACATATATTCCACATGCCCGATGCAGAACACAAGTTCTTGAATTAAAGTTACGGATTCTGAATTTAATTATAGTCTCATTGATAACAAATGCGTCAATTTTTATTGTTTATCTCCTAGGTTCCAAATTTTGTTTACTATGACATGGACCTTAGCAATGTTAGGTGCAGTCGAAGCAAATCATCCAAAAAAAATGACCTCCCAAAGTGTTGGAGCAGCCTCAAGAACCTCCGCCAGGACTGACAATTTTTTGCCATCAATGACTTAAGCTTCTACATCAAATTTGGACAGATGACCTGCAACCTGTGCCCAAGAATTCTTCCGAGGAGAGCCAGAAGTTTCAGGAATCTTTGTTCCGGCGACAACTTCTATCACCCTTGTCTCCGAGGCAGAGTAGGGAACAGAGCCATCAACTAAAACAGAGCTTCGATTATGCGAAACCAAACCATCTTTCGGAGAGAATTGCTTCCCCTCCAAGACTGATTCTAAATCAGTAACCAATACGTTTGCCGAAACTCGCCCTGGTACTTCTTTCTGAACAAAGTGAGCTCTCTGGGAAACCGTAGACTGCACATCCACACCCTCATCCTTCTTAGCTTTCCGACCTGCAAAAAAAACAACAATATCATCCACACCACACTACGTCGACCTGCCTCTCTGTAACAGTGATCCCGGCAGCCCAGTCCGACTCAACACAGGCACCACCAACACCCCACCGAGACCACCACTCCGGATGCCTTTCTAGGCGACGCCGTAGCCATCATGTGCAAGCTCCAAGATAAAAACCCTAGTCGCCCTTATAATCACCCCAAACTTGCCTTAAACAGCACATATAAACTTTCTTTTATCTTACCTTCTACTTGCAGCTTTTCCCAGTCGTAAGTTTTCAATCCTACTCTATATTGTGATCATCAATGGAAGGATTTCTTAATGCTTATGATTACATCATGCATATCTGCTACACCGGCTGGTGTTTTCGTCAATCATGATGAAGTAACATTTAATCTTCAAGTTGTTCTTGCGGGTACTCTTGGAAAATTTTCATGATTAAACCTATGAACCCTTCTTCTTCAGAAGAGACTTCTACTTAGCTAATAAAAAAGGAACCTTTCTTCTTCCATAGAAAACCCTACAACTTATAACTCCACTCCCAATTCTTGAAAGTTGGATAACAACAGCTCAATCAAAGCAGCATAAATTGTTTAAAAAGTTGGTTACAAGCTCAGTCACAGTAAAAGCAGCAGAAATGGTAACAATTAGAAATTTTGACCCCAAAAAAAGGAGGGGGTAAGAAGTGGATTTTTATAAGCTATTCATACTCCCAAAATATACTTCTTACCTTTTAATAAGTGTTTTAGACTTTAGAGTGTCTAGTTGCTAATATTGGAGTGATTACTGGTCGAAATGTCGAAGTCACCTAGAATTGTCTCTTATCGAAACTATGAAAAATTAATTGGTTTTGAAGTTCAATTTAAATGAAAAATAATGCTATGAAAATAAACAAAGTTAAAAAATAACAGTTTTATACTGTTAGAATTTTAAAGGGACTAGCAATAGTATATAAGGCATATGGGCCAATCCACTCACTATAAATTGGTTTTGAGTTGGAACCCATTTAAACTTAATATGGTATCAGAGCCTTGTTTGTTGACCCAAGTAGGATGGCTTAAGAAGGGCTTAGTACCGGTCCTAAAGTGGGATTCGGTTCGAGATGGGATGATAAGATTCATCATCTCGAGGGGGCGTGTTAGAATCCCACATAAAAAGTTTAGAGAGACTAGCACTAGTATATAAGGAATATGGGTCAACACCCACACATTGGCACTTGGGTTTGAGTTGGAAACCCATTAAACTTAATATCTTCTACAAGGATCAGAAGAAAACTTTCAAAAGTTAAGAAGGTGTGATTTTAATCATACCCTTACACACACACACACACACAAAAGACAATTAAAAGGGATCCAAGTTTGCTTGACTAAAGAGGGAAAAAGGGATCCAAGCCCCTCATTTATTTCCATCGTGCTCTCCAAATGTTCATGCTAATCAAGCTCAAGAACAACCCAATGGAAATGGTGGTGTTTAACCTCCTTAGAAAGAAATAATTATAGCATATTGTGAATAAATGTAGGGTTTGGATCCATCTTTTTATTTTCTTTTTTTTGTCAAGAAAACTAGGATCCATTTTAATTTTCTTTTTTTTTCTGTGTAAGGATATGATTAAAATTATTCCTTCTTAACTTTTGAAAGTTTTCTTTTGAACCTTGTAGAAGAAAACTGTCTTTTTTTAAAACTTTGTTTATTTTCATCGCATTAGCTTTCATTTAAATTGAAATAGAAAATCATACAATCTTTCACAGTTTCGATAAGAGACATTTCTAAGTAACTTCAACAGTTCGACCAGTAATCACTCCAATATCGGCAACTAGACACTCTACATTCTAAAAAATTTATTTGATAAGCTATTCAGATTTCCAAAATTTATGATGAAATATACATGAAACTACTTTCCATAGAAACAAGTATATAATTTTGACATGAAAAAATTGTTTTTGTTTAATTTTCTACATAAATAATGTAATTTTTAGCTTCAAGGACTCTCGTTGCTCTGTTTTATTTATTATTTAAACCAAGATTGAGCATTCCCTACATCAATTTTATCCAAATTAAAGGTTGATTTCTACTGTAACTATTGTTAATTAAGATTTTTTAAAGGAGTTTTGTTTTTTAGTAGAATGTCTCATTTCCTATGCTTATTTGTTCCCTCGACATCTCTTTGATCATGTCCATAACATTGGTTTAATTTGCTTTACTTTCACTGTTGTAGTGTAATATTCTATTTTTATTACTCAGAATGTCAAGGAATAACATTCTTACCTTAACCAGGACCAATTTCCAAGCTTTCCCAACTCTCTTTGTAATATTCTTTCCTTCTACTGATCCAATTAAGATCTGCGATGACATCATGATTGAGCTCATCTCTCATAGGTTGTTGTAATACCTGTCACGTTTAAAGAAGTCATGTAACGCACAAAAAGTCAGCATTACTCACCGGTAATAGCAGAACCCAAGGGCAAGAACCTTAAGCGAAATTATGCTCCCACTGATTTAGTAATCAGTTATCAACTTAGAATTTTTTAAAACAGAGAAATTAAAACAAAACCTCGGGTCCAAGGAATCGTTTATATCCCACGTTATATTAGTCTTACAACAAACCTCTGGTCCATGGATTCTTTGTCATGTTTATTAAACTCCTGCAACCATATGAATATGCCTATAAGCGGAGTCGAATGTGCAGAGTAGGTAAAGATATTGAAACTCACATTTACCAGCCATGGATAACGGAAGTGCTGGAGAGGCTGGTATAGTTTCATATCAAATTTTCTAACTCTACTATCACTAGGTTATTCCATGAAATGAAGTGCACCGTTTTACAAATATATCATTAAGAACTCCATCACCTATAAACATTCAAACTCATAAGAAGGGAGAAGTGACACCTTATGTGTTTATCAACTACATTAGTGATGATGTTTTCTTTAAAAGTTGTGTGTGGGCAGAAACTCTCACCATGTCTATCAAGATGCTGGATTCAGAGAAAGAAAGAAACTGAAAATAACATTATACGTTAATCAGCAGTTAAAGTGACAAGGGTAACAACCCTTGTCCATTTTAGAATTTTTAATAAAACATGCTTCGAAAAATAAAGAAAATACCAATTTAAATAAGTTGAAACTAAATTGATAATGGTTTCACACCTCGGATGGAGCCACATGACCAGATAAATTAAGAACTTTATTCTTGATTCCTGTTAAAGAAGACCAGTGGACGACATTGAAGTTCTAGAGAAAATATCATGGTTAGATGTAGCATTTGGTGAAGATACGATTCGATCTAGAGTGAAGCATTTGGACTTACCTCCTCCATCTCTTCACAATTAGCATTACTTGTAGCTGAGG
Source organism: Cardamine chenopodiifolia (assembly GCA_963922655.1). Classification (NCBI taxonomy): domain Eukaryota; kingdom Viridiplantae; phylum Streptophyta; class Magnoliopsida; order Brassicales; family Brassicaceae; genus Cardamine; species Cardamine chenopodiifolia. Next base: position 15,542,835 of record OZ000490.1, on the reverse strand, counting down.
AACCGGCCCTTCGGAAGTAAGAGAAAGAGATGATGAGTCTCCAATGTCTTACTCTTCTAGCTTTTTCCGTGTTGCTTTTTGCTCTTGATCTATCCATTTGCATCATTTCCTCAGTAAAATAGTGTCACAAGATCTTTCTATGTCTTTTAGTTTAGATCGTACAAGATACAAAGAGATTGATCAGAAAATGAAACTATATATCCAAAATTGCAACGATGTAAGTTCATATTTATGAACAATGCTTGAACATAGAAAAATCTGATAAAAGAACAGCTTTCCAAAAATTATCTTAAACTCTTTAACAATTCTGAAAGCTAAATGTGGGAAAGTTTTTGCCACAAGAAAAAGTTTTGTCATTCAAAGATATCCAAAGCTACAAGCCACTAAACCAACTTTTAACCCAGAAATCTTGGTGTAGCTTACAATTCCAAATCTATGAAAAAGATATTTGAATAAATGGGTTTTGCACCAATTTTTTTTTTATATAAGGAGTCCATCAAACCTTTGAAAATAAATAATTACTCCTTTACAAACAACTCATGTCAAATGTAGAAAAAAGGAAATAAAGAATAAAAAATTTGTGCAAAAAAGTTCGTTACAAAACAAAATCCAAATTAATTTTTTGCCCGAAAGTATGTTGCATTATAAAATCATAAGTCTACAGAGTTAGAGCCAGAAATGTTGTTGCATAATAAAATTTGAATAGAGTTAGCGCTACAAATTTTGTTGCATAACAAAATCCATTGAAAAACCTATTGAGTTTCAAACAAATCTTTTGATGTATTTTATGATCATGATTCATAAGCCAATTATGTTTATTTTTGGATGACTTACCGAGGGACTTGCAGAACATACTGGCTAAGACTTTCTCATAACTCTGGCCAAACGTTAGCAGACTAATTGAATCTCTGGTAGTACTCCGCAACTGAGTCGAGCTCTTGGGTGATCACTAGCGGTATAGCAGAAGCTTTTGGTGGCAGAGATTACAGCTCTTGGTGGCAGTGATTACGGTTCCTTCGTTGCTCATACTCCCTTTTTAAGGGATTTAGGTTTTAAATACTAACAATAGGTATAAATCTATATTTATATATTACTATATTCTAGGGTTTAGATTTAGTGGGCTTAAAGGGTTTCTAGATTATTAGGCTTTTCTAGGGCATATAGGTTGTCGGGCTTTTCTAGGGCTTCTAGGTTATTGGGTTTTTAGAGATTTTTCTTAAAACAAACCAGATCTATTTTTTGGGTTGGGATGGGATATTACCGTTTGTGATAACTTATATGAGATTGTTATTATTTAATAGTTTGCATTGGAAGAGAAACAAAATTGATTTCCTACAATTTATTGGAGGATAAAAGTATGAAAATGTTGAAACTAGTGTATCCCTTGATAGGTGTGGACTACTACAAACATATATTGAAACACTTGCATATGTTATCGTTCCTAGAGCGGTATATCTCCATAGTTGATGTTGGAATTTGCATTGTTTCTCAAAAATTCCAAACTCCTTCGCAAATGTTATAGCCTCATTAGGCAAAGTAAATTCAATATTGATGTTTGACTGTAAATACCAGTTTCTTCTGAAGGTGGAAAACTTATCTCTTCTTCTTTGCATTCCTTCCCTTTCTAGTGCCTCAGACTCTTCTGCTTCTTTCAGCCTTTTGCTCTTCATTAAGATTGCCAACTGTACATTAACATCTAACCATGGAGATTGATGTCAAACAAACCAAATGATACACTCGTCAAGTTTCCTAAGATTAAGCAAATACAAATCTTATCCCACCATATATGTATAACGTATCCTTCCCAATGACCATAGAAGAGTTAATATGTCATCATTGTTTTACAACCTGCAAAAGCATAAAATTGTAACAATTTACATGTTGGCTCCAAAGCTTACAACAAAAGCTACACATTGTTAATGAATTTTGCCACGATAAATGAAATAAATAAAAGAAATAAAAGAGAGTTGAATTCTTGGTCTTCAATTGACTCTTGATCTTCAATTTTGTCACTTATTTTGGACAGAAAATATGTGATTAAATCTAGAAATTTCTTGAACTTGTAATAGGCTATAAATTAAGCTGACTTGATTGCTAACATCACCAAACGGATTTTTGATTGTTCTACTTGTAAAGAACTTCATAAATCAGTCTGTTAAGTGCATCTTTAGTTACTTTGAACATGCTTTTATCATTGGTCCTACTCGTACGTGCAAAGCTCCTCTTCATTGTATTTATTGTTCTCTATGCTCACATCAAATTGTATTTTTGCGGCATAATTGTAACACATGTCTCCCTGATTATATGAGACAACATGCCACATACCACTTATAACTCCCGTCTCCCTGATTATTTGAGACATTGTGCCACATACAACTTGTAACACTTGCCTCCTAGATTATTTGAGACAATGTGCCACTCTCCTTACTACACATTTTCTCTTTTGTGCTTCCTCTATAAAAAAAAGATATCAAATATAAATCTCTGGAAATCTTTTTATTATATCCACTTAAATAACTCATCTTAAAACGTCTCGAAAAAACTTTTGCAAAATCCAACTTAAACAATGATAAATCCAAGTTTAACAAAAATAAATAAATAAATAAATATATCCATGTCTCTGAAAATACCACCAAGCGAGACGGAATTTCCCACCTATTAAAAGTTCTCATTCAAACCTGAAATAGGAAAAAAATGTTGAATAATGAATTACTTAGTGAAAGGATCCTTTCTGTCCACTAAAAAAGTACGATAACACCAATCTACCTTTGTACAACTATCATCAAATGCACAAAAATAGACACATCAAACATATATCCCACATCACTATGCAAAACTATATAGCATACATATTTTCTTCTTACCCACAAATGTCCACATCAATACCAAGTACAGGGGCGGACGTATAGAGACAGAGAGTGGGGCACTTGCCCCATGCTACTTTTAAAATACTTATAATTCACCTTTAGTTCACTTATGATTATTTTATTAAATGGCTTTTGGTGCCTCATGTTCTTTTGTTTTCCTTAATGTGTATGGCTAGCTTCTTTCATTATTTTATTTATGCCCCAGATAGAATTTTGTCCTGGGTCCGCCCTTGACCAGGTATATCCATCTCTTATGTGCATGTAACCTATATGTTCAACTATGCTTGTCAATCGGTTAATGGGGTACAACGACCCATTGGTTCACTGCAGTTCAGGTTCCACTGTTTCCATTGTTTCCCACTGTTTTCATTGGTTTAGTGTTTCTACTGTACATCATAATCTCATAAAATCTTGCCATCACAATAACATCATATCATAACATATAAAACATCACATATCATCATATTTACAAACAATCATCCAACAATCATCCAACAATCATCATGTCTACCAACAAGTCATGGAAAAAAAACAGAACTAATCATATACGAGAAAATTTAGAAGCATAAAAATAAAAACATGGGATCACGGCATTAGTTAACCATAAAAAAATATAGCAATGAATGAATTGTGCATCTAATGAGATGAACATCAACTAAATCATTTAAGATGATAAACAGTAATAAGATCTGAACACATTTAAACAACATAGAAGTCAAGTCAAAACAGGAAATTTGTACGATAGATAATTTCAATCTTGCAGCGTTAAAAAGTAGACTGGTAATTTGTGAATATATAGCTGCTACTGTCAAAAAATATTACATTGTGCATATGATACTGAAACTGACAAGAACCTTTTACCAACATGAATCTACTAGTAAAGATTCACCTTTCTGTATGGAGAGTTCATCTGAAAGCTGATTTATTACAGTTATGCAAAATTTCATGTATCTTCTCCATCCAGAAGGTCTTGATCGACGACATGCAATAGCAAGATACACAATCACCAAATTACTTCCCTTGGGATAGGTAGTAAGTTGCCTGCCAGAAGAAAACCAAAGAAAAGAATTAACAAAATGAAGTATGGGTGACTGACATTAACTTAACCTAAATCGACGAAAACATTTACAAAAATTTGTAGTTTTACCAGAAGATGTTACTCATCTGGGTTGGGGAAGAATGTAGCTCGCCATATGGCAAAGAAGAGAAATTCTGTATCAACCAAGCGAAATTCTCCTTTGGTGTAATAAAGAATCCTTGCAATCAAACTACAAAAACCTGAAAACAAGAAAAACACACATAACAATAACAAAAGACTAAAGTAGAAAGAAAGAGACCAAACGTTGTTACTCCTATAGTACAATGATCTAAACTAAAAAAAAAGGATGTAGATAAGTTGAATTCCTCTATGTTTTCATTACCAATTATGAAATGAGAACTGAAATGGTGGTAAAGAAAGAAAAAGAGAGACCAGAGTATACTTAGAAAAAGAGAATATGCTTACCTTACAGGTTCAGCGAGGGAATTCTGTCTTTTACGTGGAAACAAATAGATATACAAAAAAAATGCACTAATCTCAAGTTACGTAAGCGGATGGGTAGAACCTTAGGTGACCATGGCTTGCAGGATAATCATGACTTGATACAAAGACAGATGAATACTTCAAGAGAATACTTTATCATAAAGCTTAGTTTCTTCTAGCCCTGATTCTTTTCTTCAACGAATTCTACATACTCAATTCCAAAACACGATCACTGAACTTTGATACTTGACTTTAAACCCCAGGCCTCATAAATGCCTGTCCAAATACGTTTTTTCTTTGGACTGTATTTTACAGAAGTTTATACCTGCATGTGAAACAATCAAACAAATGTATACGAGACATAAATCTTGGGAGACATGAAAACGGAACAAAGAATAATCTGTTCCAATTTTTTATTTTCATACTTGTTTAGTCATATTTAACATCATTGCTTTCCTTTACTGAACAACTTTTCTTAAGGATGTCATTAGGTCTCCGTTTACCAGAAATCCACCATCTTCTGCAAGGATTTCTCAAGGGATTGCACAACTCAAGGTAGGAGATTTCCCATAAAAGCAATGCTCTGAATATGGGGAATCCCAAGATGGAGGTTTCATCCCATGAAGATGTAAAATCTAAAAATTACTAGGCTCCAGAGTATGCGAAAAATAATTTTGGCATCTTGGCAAGCAATTTAAAAACTATGCAACAACAACTTTAAAGAAACACCAATAAAATTTGATTCCCAGAAACCTATGCAACAGCAATTTAAACAATTATGACTCATTAATGGAGGCATGTACGTCTATACACATAGCACATAAAAGTTTAATGCAATATACTATGCACTCTAAGAGCATCTCCAACTCCATTCTATTATTCCTTTAAACTCTATGATAGAGTAAAAACTTCTCCAACCCTACTCTAAATTCCACTCTAAAATAGAGTAATAAAAATATTATTCCATATTTGAAATAATACTATTCATTACTTTAATATAGAGTAAATTTGTTTTTATATAAACTAGTTCTTTAATTTTTGATGTTTTAAAAAAAAAACATTTTACACTTAAACAATATTATTAAAAAGAAAATTAGTAATGTTAACTAAACGTAGATAATTTATTTTATATTAAATCATAAACAATATTAGTAAATAGTATTAGCTCATTTCACATTTTGAAATCTGTTAATTGATAATCTGTGAGAGAAACACTAACAATTATGCTTAAAATCTATTATATTGATCATTACTTTAAATGTCATAATGTATTTACAATTAGGCAAAATATTAGTTTTCTTCAATATCCATCTATTTTCCAATTTACCATTGATTTTTGTACGGGTTAACATTAGAAAATACAATTTGGTTTCTAACAACTAATAAATTATTATTTGAAAAATTAGGATTTGATTGATGTGGCATATACTTCTATATAATGAATTTGAGTTTAACATAATAGACACCAGTGCAATTAGATTCTGCGCATGTAAATTCATTAAATTTTGAAAAATAAAACTTTCTAATATTTTTTTTTTTTGCAAATATACTTCTAATATGAAGGCTAAAATCCATAAGCAACGAAAACTTATCTCGAATTTGTTTCTTCTCAAAAATGATAGATGTATTTTTGAATCTAAATCTAAGTTATTTGTTCTGCACTCATAAGTTTCCCAGGAAATTAAAAAATGAGATTGTAAACCTTAATTTTAACTTAAATTTTATTTTTACATAAGTGGATTATTGAGTTAAAGAATATATTACCAAAATTTCAAGTAAAATTTTGAAGGATTTACTTTCATATTCTTCGTCGGCTCCCCCTCTCTCTCATTTCTCTCCAGATCTTGCATAACCTTAGCCGCCGTTAAAGCTGTCAAATGGTTGGGCCGTCCGTGGACTAGCCCAATCCTTATCAATACGGACATGCCATGGTCACGCCCAGAACAAAAATGGTCTATGTGGGCTAAAGAAAAATTTTATCTATAGACAAAATGGGCTAGACCGTATGGACAATGGGCGCCCAATACTTAAAAATCTAGGGTTTATTCAATTTGGAAAAAAAAAATTTAGTTGGTAGTATCGAGGAATTATATTTTTCTCTAAAATCGTAAAATCTCAATTTTGGTAGAAAAATTACGGAATTATATTTTTTCACAAAAAATGTAAACTCTCGGAATTATGTTTTTCACCATAACCATAAAATCTCAATTTTGGCGGTAAAATTGCAGAATTATATTTTCTCACCAAATCTCGGAATTACAATTTCTCAACAAAACCACTAAATCTCAGAATTGCATTTTTCCATCAAACCCGTAAACTCTCTAGAATTATGTATTTCCACAAAAATCGTGAAATCCCAATTTTGGTGGGAAAACCGCAGAATTATATTTTCTCACCAAAACCACTAAATCTTGGAATTATATTTTTCTCGCCAAAACAATTAAATCTCAGAATTGTATTTTCAGCCAAAACCATAAAATTTCAATTTTGGCGAGAAAACAGTCAAGCTTTTTTTCTAACTGGCATCACTGGCTTCCTTAGCACCGACGCTGGCCTCCTCGTTTTGCTTTGTGCTTGTTGCTTAATTTTGGCTTGGAGAAGAAAACTAACGAATTATATCTGATCAGTTGCTTACTTTCATATGCTTCGTCGGTTTCAAATCATTATCTCAACTCATCATCACCATAAAAATATGTTATAAAACTGAAAGAGAGAAGAAAAAAGAAGAAAGAGAAAAGAAAGAAATTGTTGAAATTGGTTGTAAAATCCAATTCCCAAAATCCAAAACAGAAATGGACGAAATTGGTTGTATAATTTTTAATTTGATATGGTGATAACATTTCTAGCATGCGAAGATGAAGGGCCGAGAGTAGCAACACTGTGAGACCAGAATCTTAGATATCCCTCTGCTTAAATTGTTTTGTTGAGATCTCCTCCTTCTAATTTACAATGTTTTATCATCTCTTTTAAATCAGAAAAGATTTAAATCTCTAAAAAACCATGGGAAGGACCCCCCCCCCCACACAACCCAAAATAAAATTGGTCCTCCGATTAAGCAAAATTGAGAAAAATTAAACCAAACCCATAAACATCAAATTAAAGAAGAATGAGATAGATTTTAGATATGAAGCCTCTCCTTTCTTATTTCATATATTTTGTTGAGTCAAACATGTTTTTAGAATCTTTTAGCCCCGTATTGAGTCATTTCAGGTTTTGGATAGCTTGTGGAGAAAAATAAGTCATTTAGGGTGAAAAGCAGCAATTGGAGATGAACAATCGTGATGAAACGTCCGAAGTTTGCAATACGTTGAAAGGCTTCCCGTGCACCAATTTAGATGTAATTAGACAAAAAATAATCATGGGAGTTAGCTTTTATTTGGAACTGTATTAATGTCATTCATGTTAACGTTTTGAAAGTTATGCTCGTTTTACTAAACACAGGTAAATCTGGCGAGCAGTCGAAGTAGTTGCAGATTTTCGACCTGGGAGTGACGGATCGATCAATCCTTCAAAGAGATCGATCGATCCCTTCTCCAGACGCAGATTTATGGCCTAATTTATGGTTCATTCCTTACCCTACTAACTCAACTCCTAATGTTTAAAAAACCCTATAATCGACTTTGGAGATATATTCTTGATACTTTTAAGTTCTAAACATTTTTCTTTAGCTTGTATGCAACTTTGGGAAAAGGAATCCATCCTCTTCAGAATTGGAGAATATTTCTAAATCCATTCTCTTTATTTCTATAGTTTAATAGTGTTTTATTCTATCATTGTTTTCCTTGTTGCATTTATCATGAGTAAGTAGTCACTTAGTTGGATTTTAGGGATTTTGTAAAAGGGATTGATAGATTTGTGAAATGAATGTTTAGTTAGGGTTAATCAACATTGGTTTCTTCATCTTGAATATGTTTAATTCTTGAGTTAGCTTGATCACCTAATTCTCAAACTTAGGCTATTTTACGCATCAATAGTGTGAGCTACGAAACTCGCACTTAGGATTTTGTATAAGGTAATGGATGATTTAGGGTTAGACTCTTAAATTAAGCAACAAACTAAATAATTTTGTATAAGAGAAGTGGATTTATTGAGTGGAAAAGGTTACAAATCAAGTAGGAGATTACAAGTTTTCAAGGAAACAAGAAGTGATAAGTATTTAGGCTCTAGGTCTAGGTCGCGTGTGGGTAGAATGATCTTTGATCCTTCCTTTATAGCCCCTTGTTACTTACTTCCGTGAATCACGCTCTTGTCTCTGCGTATCTCGCCATTCTGAACTGCTCCTTGATTTCTGCCTTGTGACCCGGTCTCCGTTGTTGACTCATTCAGCTCGTGCTGCCTTTGGTTGACTCATCCAGCTTGCGCTCTGCTTATTGTTTACCCATCCGCTCGCTAGTGAATAGGCTTTTAAGGGCCTCCTTGGCATGTTGGCATTTTGGACATATCTGTAGATGGGATGTGCTAGATCCATCCCCAACAATTGCCCCCAGTCTCTTAAGCTTGAACTCGAGCTTGAGAGGTGGAGTAGTCGGAAGCAGATAAGCCTTACCACACATTCTTCTTGATCTCACCAAGATTTTTTTGAGTATCAACAGATGCGATAAGTCAAACCAGTGGTTCAGATTCTATATAATTCAAATGATCTCACAATCTTAGGGAATTGACCCTTAATCACTGTGTTTTTTAAAATGGACAGCTCAAGATGTGAGATCCGAGGTTGGGACGAGATGCGGCATGTTCCAAAGATGTAATATGAAACGCAGTAAAATTTTAGACTATTGTGAGGTCATGAAGTAAAACTGAGAAAGAGATCAAGCGTTTCGAGGCGATGAGTATTCTAGTCTTGGTGACGGTGAACTTATGTATGAGAGATTTTTTAGAATCCTTGATCTTAGTGGTTGGACTCGTTGCTTGAGTTGCCTACACAACTTGTTACTGAATAAAGCAAGTCTAGATGACAGGTCTGAAGCTATGTAGAAGACAAGCTAAGAGTTTTCTAGGTGATGAGCAAAGTGGAGTCTAGGCGATGATCTAAGAGGAGTCTAGGAAACGAGCTATGCAAAATCTAGATGAGCAGTTTAAGCGACAAGCTAAGTGGAGTCTAGGTGATGAGCAAAGCGAATTTTAGGTGATGAGCAAAGCGGAGTCTATGCTACGAGACGATGAGGTGAGAGTTGTCTAGCGGACAAGCAAAGGGTTTCATGCCTTAACGTGGGATTTTAATCCGTTCAAAATTGTGTCTTTTGTTTTAGCTTTTGTGCCTTATGAATATTTAATGAATGCTCAAACTCGCGAGCTCGTTTCTTCACTCAAAAATATTTCTAAGTTTAAGCATTTAACCTAGATGATTTTGCAAGTTTGAGAGTTTGTTTGTACAAGGCTTAGTTACGAATTGCCTTAATATTTGTGAGTTGTTACGACTGGACTCATGCTACATCTAAAGTTAGATTGGTCATAATGAGTATTTGGTGGAATATGAGATCACGATGCGATGGCTCGAAGTCACGAGGGGTTCGCAGGATAAAGTGAGTTTTAAGGAAAAAAATTCATAGTTTAATTGTTTTGGTATCTTACTGATAGTACTGCTTGAGTTTCATGATGTTCCATGGTCAAAGTCTGAGTTCGTTGTTTTTTAATTTTTTGAGCTTGTATACGCCAGTGCAGACTACCTCGGTAATTCGGTAGGTTCATTCCCATTTCGTACCTAGTTTACAGGCATTTGGCTCTTTAGTGTTGTCGAAGACTTTTCTCAGCACGAGCTCGCCTACATTGAACCTTCATGGTTGAATTTTAGAGTTGTAGAAGAGTGATGTAGCTTGTTGATAGGTTTCAATTCGTATCATTTCTTGATGAGGACGTTTGTTGATCAGGTCGAGATTGTCCTTGAGCACCTCAATATTGAGTTGTTTATTCTCGGAAAAATGAATTCGTCAAAGACCGGGGGCTGATACTTCTAAGGTCACTACTGCTTCGATTCCATTAGCCAGAGAGAATGGGGTTTTGCTAGTAGTTTTTTGAGGTGTTGTGTGACATGCTTAGAGTACTCTCTAGAGTTCCTCTACCCCCTAGAATTAAGATGAATCTAGGCGTTTCTTGAGGTTATTTAAGATGGTTTTATTTGGAGGCATCAGCCAGCCTGTTTTTCCATGTGGGAAAAGCAGAGTTAAGGTCGCCATTTTGATTTTCCAAGTGTCGCATAATTCTCTGACTTTCTTTGAGGTAGGTTCTTCCCGTTATCGGTCATGATCTCGTAAGGGAGACCGTGTCAGGCTGACGATCTCTTGTCAAAGGAAGTTTTTGACCTGATTTCCAGATATGTTTGTAAAGGTTTTGCCTCTATCCACTTGGTGAAGTAGTCGGTTACGACTAGAAGGCGCTTGAGCTTCTTAGTCCTGGACTCTTCCATGGGATCAATTATATCCATGGACAACTTCATGAAAGGATAGGGGGAGGAGATCAAGGATAGCTCCTCAACGGACTGAGGTATAATCGGTGTGTGACGTTGGCACTTATCGCACATTGCGAAATATGCTTCGCATTCTGCTAACATAGTCGGCCATAAGTATCCCTACCTCTTAATTTTTAGCGGGAATGCGCAACACCCAGAATAACTTCCACAATAGCTTTGTTTACCTCGGTCATGAGAGTCAAGGTTTCTAGGCCATATGTGCACCTTAGGTACGGACCCGGGGTACTTTGTTTGTATAGTTTGTTGTCAATCATGGTGTACCGCAAACTCTTAGCTTTAAGCCTTTGATCTTCCAATCTATCTTATGGTATGGTACCATATTCGATGTGTTGGAGGATATGTGTCCTCCAGTTGGGTCTCTCTTTGAACTCAGGCTCATTTGATCCCTGAATGTGGCTGTCTCGGATCTCGTGCTCGGGGACTTTGATTTCTGGTTTTGGAGACTCAGAATCTGCATTCTGACCTGAAATTGCATTGATCAATAGGGTTTGATATGCAAGGTCTATGCTTGCTTTGTCGATGCCTTTGACAGGTATGAATATTTTTATAGAAGGGCTTGATGTGGATGCTAACGCCACGAGTGCACCAACTGGAGTGTTTTCCCTACTAGGGATTCTTGTTAGCTTGAATCCATCGAATTGTTCTGCTAACTCTCGGACTACTTTTATGTATGCGTCAATGCACACGTCTCTGGTTTTGTACTCACCGTGGTATTATTTTGTATGTTGAAAATCGTGGAATGTGCTGATTTCTCGAAATCCGATCTCAAGCATGAGCATAAGACCGGAGATGAGGGATTTGTATTTAGCTACGTTATTGGAAGCGGGAAAGCCAAGTCGGAAAGATTGTTCAATTATCTCTCCAAATGGAGTCGTAAGTTGGATTCCGATTGTTCAGGTAATAACTTCAATTAGTGAGAGTTTGATATTGCTTTTTTGGTTTGCGATATAAGCCGAAACAAAATTCATGAATCTGAGCCGAATTTTATTATAATTTGGATATATAAAATTCAATACTTGATCATCCCAACCGAACAAAACCTTGTATCTTTCCTAAATTTGGTGCAATAAACAAAAGTGGTGGCAAGAGTTTACAATTGTTAAATTCTAGTAACAACAAAAAAATCCAAAAAATCTAACATAACTTTGTAAAATTGAGGCCCATGATCTAAGATGTGGAAGCCCCCCCCCCCCCCCCCCCCCCTCCCCCAAAGACTCAGTGGTTTGAGAAAGTTGGTCACGACAATTCAAATCACTGAAGATAGAACCAAAGTTGCATGCATTTGCTTGTCCTCTTCGTATTCTAGTGTCAAAAACAGTGATATGCGGCTGCAGACGATGGAATCAATTAGGGTAAGGATTGGATCAGAGGTCTTGTGGGTATGCTGATGGAGTTGGTTCTTTTCTTTTCGCCTGATCTCATAGTTTAAAACTTACAAAGTAAATAGCAGTAGGAAACGGTTATATATTGAACATGCAAAGCATATCAAGTAATAAAGAATGTTCTGCCACTGACTAGATTAATCAGGTATAATCGCGTCAAAATATCAGAGAGCTTAGTTCTTAAGCTCCTAATTTTAGAGAAGGCACAACGGGTCAGTGTTGATTCCCTACCTTCTTAGCAGAGTTAGGGTCTTTGAAGAAGTAACAGATTTGCTTGGCATGGTAGGTTGATCGGTATGCTCTGTTGATGATCCAAGCTGAAGTATATGTAGAGTAAGATAAACGAATACCTTCTCAAATTCATTTGATCAAGAAGGAGAGATTGTCCAAGACGTTATATTCCATGGTGAATCAAGAGTAGTAAAGAGAGGAATAATATATTGTCGAGACCCTTGGTTACTAATGAAGCTAAGTAATAGTCCCATTGAAAACCACAGTGATGATATGGATCAATTGATGACATGCATGCCTCCAAGTCTGAGACTGTTGAGTCTTTAACTTAACTCACTTAAATTCATATCTTTGATGAAGTTAAGATGAATCCAAGCTACTCAATCCGGCTCAATTCTGATGAATAAAATCCAGAGGAGCTTGAGAGCATACATACGATTCTAAATTCCTAAATTTTTTTTATCTCAAACTTCCTTTAGATTCTGGAAAAACATTTGAGTCCCAAAGTACTATTGCCATATGTTTCCCATTCATAGTTCATTTATAATGAGTGTAAGACTCCACATTGAGTTAATAAGATTGATAAATTTCATAGTCATAATGAGTGTAGCACACCAAAAATATGTGATCGCTTATATCAAGAACTCAGTAGTTGTAGTCGTCCAGTAAATGGTAAGTATTTTGTTGTCTGTGTCTTAATCTTGGATTTGATATTTTGTAGCAAGGGTTCATAATTTCGGAATAAGAGCTTCTGAAAAGTAGTCAAAAGTTTTTAACTTATGAGGAAATTGATAATTTCTTGAATTTAAGAGAGGAAGCAATATGAGAAAATGAGCAGATCATCACCAAAGCATAAATGTGTTTGATTCGACTCCTTACATCTAGGATTATATCCAAAGATGTTATCTTATGATGTCTCGTGAATTTTTTTTGAGACTTTATGGAAGTAACTTTCGTTTTGGCCACCTTCATTAACCTATTGATCCGAGATTTTTATTTGAATTATGTTTTTCTATCTTTTTTATTCTAGCCAAAATTTGATGAGAGATTTTTTCTTCTATGCCTCTGTGGAAATTTGTTGAGGTTTTAACTTCCACGAGATTTAATAAACTGTTATCTATATGTATTGATATATTAGCTATACAACAATTTTTCTCTGTTACAAAATCGCTATTTTATTGGAACTTTTCATGTCTAGTTTATCCTTAGCATAAATTCAATAAAGAAAGCTCAAGGATTGGAGAACGAAAAGATCGTACCTTTTAAGAAATTCCTTAAGCTAGTGTATGCATCTCCAACTACAGTTCATAATATTTTATTTACTGTGAATCGGCTTTCGTAGTTCATGCATCGATCTGTTAATGTTTAATGACTTTCACAATTAATGCACTGACCTATTGCGGCTGTAAGAGCTCTCGAGGAGATTAGAGTATTTAGTTGTCCCATAGAAAGTATGCTCTCGACATTGTTAGTAAATGTGAAAAATTAGGATCCAAATTAGCAAGTAGACCACTATAACAAAATCATCATCTTGTCGTAGTTGTTGGACATGTGTACACAGATTTCAAACAATATAGAGAATTGTTGGCCGGCTTATCTACCTAGATTCTTCGATAGGATATATACAAACATTTTTCATGTGCTGGCTCAATATATATAATATCCACAAAGCAATTTTGGATATGGCTCCGAGCAAAGATGACTTGCGAAACGCTCTCTCTCTACATTTCGTATAAGGAAAGTAATTGGCGATTGATCTAGAGATAAGGGTTTTCGCCCTAAACTCGGCCGCCATGGCTGCAACGCCGCCTGAGAACGGTGCTGGCGTGGTCGTTCAAAGTAGAGATACAGGGGGTGACACTGCAGAAGTGGCGACGAGACTGCTACGGTTTCCAGACCTGTTCTGGAAGGTTCAACCCAACACTCTGCTTCGGAGAAGATTTTTGATGCTGTCATCTATCGGTGGGATACAAAAGGAGTCGTAGCCGACCAAGGAGGAGTAGTCGCGAGAGCTGATATGGCTTCAAACACTGTTCCGAAAACTCTACCACCATACTTTGTTTTAGAGACGAAGTCCGACAAAATATCAGATACTGTAGTGAACTCCGACATGGATACATTAGAAGGGTCTGCTGCTGCTGCGATACTCGAAAGAAAACGTGGGCAAAAGTTGTAGGTCGTTTATCGAAATTTAGCTTCGAAACTCAGATTATCGACATGAAGCAGGTAGTAACAATTCCGGAGGAAATTTTGAAGCTGCTACACTCCTTTGGGAAGATTTTCTAGTTGAACGTTTTGCCTCCACGACACCTCACATAGCAAAGGTCCATGTTGTAGTTAACAAAATCTGGAACCTTGGAGACAAAACAATCAAATCGACGCATATGTTGTCAATGAGACCACAATCAGATTCAGCATCCGTAACGCTGATGCAAGAACATGTGTACTGAAGGACTATCGCCATATTATGTTGCAACGTGATTTACAAAGTCATCTCTAAGCTCCTGACAAACTGTCTTAAGGTCATCCTTCCTTGGTTTATAACCCCAAATCAGTCAACTTTTATCAAGGATTGATATATGATGGAGAATCTGCTTCTGGCCTCTGAGTTGGTAAAAGACTATCGGAAACCACAAATAGCTCCTCGTTCTGCGATGAAGATCGATATCTCTAAAGCCTTCGACTCGGTCCAATGGGGTTTTTTGAAGAACATATTACTAGCAATGAAGCTCCCAGAAGCCTTTGTCACTTGGATTGAGCTCTGTGTGACAACGCTTTCTTTCTCGTCCAAATAAACAGTGAGCTTACAGGTTTTTTCAGAAGCGGGCGAGGGCTACGGCAAGGTTGTTCTTTTTCACCCTATCTATTTATTATATGCATGAATTTCCTATCTTTAATGTTGGATAAGGCAGCAATGGAGGGCAAGTATGGTTTCCACTCGGGTTGTAAAACACTCAACCTTACTCACCTCTGTTTTGCGGACGACATAATGGTATTTTCGGATGGACAGCCACGCTCAATCAAAGTTATCATTGACGTTTTTGATGAATTTGCTCGGTTTTCTTGACTTACTATTAGTTTGGAGAAGACTTCTCTGTTTATCACAGGAATCTCTACAGGAACTAGAGACAACCTTTCCGAATTTTTTTTTACCATAGGTACTTTGCCAGTGCGTTATCTAGACTTGCCATTGCTCACAAAGAGAATGACAAGTTTGGATTATCAGCCACTAATTGAAAGAATCCAAGCTCGTATTGGTTCTTGGAAGAATCATTTTTTATCTTTTGCAGGTCGCCTCCGGCTTCTCTTTTCAGTAATATTCAGCTTGACAAACTTTTGGATAGGAGCATTTCGGCTGCCTCGGGCTTGCATTAGTGAGATTGAAAAGATTAGTTCTTCTTTCCTCTGGTCTGGAGTTGATTTAAATACAAGAAAAGCTAAAGTTGCCTGGAGTGATGTTTGTAAGGCGAAAGCAGAAGGGGGCCTTGGGTTAAAGTCACTGTCAATTGCAAACACCGTGTCCTGCTACAAATTGATCTGGCGTCTAGTTTCAGCTAGGTCTTCCCTTAGGGTCAATTGGATACAAAAAAATCTGATTCGCAAAGGCTCATTTTGGTCAACAAACATAAGAGCACAAGCTGGCTCCTGGATGTGGCAAAAACTACTCAAATATCGCAATCTTACAAATGAGTTCCACAAAGTCGAGGTTAGGAATAGGTTTAATACCTTGTTTTGTTTTGATAACTGGTGTTCTCTTGGTAGGTTTTTTGAGCTCCTAGGAGCGCGTGGATGCATTGACTTGGGAATTCAACTTTTGGACACCCTAGGGGATGTTTTCGCTACTCACCGTCGTAGGAGACACCGTAATCTTACTCCCACTCAGATTGAGGAGGAAATCCAGCAGATTAATGACTGTCACTATGAAGGACCAGACATAGCGCTATGGAGAGGAAAAGAAGATAGATTCAAGAACTTATTTTCCTCCAAGGAGACGTGGACTCAACTACGACTAGTGAAACCGGTTCAGCCATGGTCAAAGGGAGTCTGGTTCTCGCATGCTACCCCGAAGTTCTCATTTATTGTTAGGTTGGCAGCCCTCGACCGCCTCTCCATTGGTGAAAGAATGGTTCTTTGGGCTTCAAACTTGATTCATAATTGTGTTTTCTGCAGATCCCCGATGGAAACAAGGGATCACTTATTTTTTGATTGTCCGTTCACCTCCAGCCTACGCCTTATATCTGGCATCCTACAGCATAGGTACACTCATCACTTCTCTAATATTTTACTCACAATTTTTGTTTCAGGAGATACAAGGACTCGGGATTTTCTGGTCAAGTATGCGTTCCAAGTGGCTGTGTACTTTATATGGAGGGAAAAAATATTGTGAAGGCATGGAGAACCTCCATCTTCTATTGACTGCCTGGTTCGGGAGATGGACAAGACAGTAAGGAATAAACTATCAGCGCTGCAACGTCGGGGTATCATGACGATGGGTTTACAAGATTGGTTTGACACAAGAGTTCAGCGATTTTATTTATCCCACTTTTTCGAATAACTTTTTACTTCAGCTTTGTCGCTGGTGTTGGATGTACTTTTTTTCCCAACTTCTATTGTTGTCCCAAATGAGTTTTCTAATTGTTGGGTTTTAATGAGGCATCCATCCCGACATTTTATCTTTTTTATGAGCTACTAGATCAACTAGGATTTTATTTTAAACTTTTTTTTCCATAAAACGTTATTGTAAAAAAAAAAATTCTTGAATATAATTTTACATATTACTCAAAAAAAGATGACTCGCAATTATCGGCTTATTTTGATTTGGATTAAGTTCACTCAATGACGGATCGAGAAGATAAATTTATATGGGACAATTCTACAAAAATTGAAACTTTTGCTAATTTTAATAAATATATGATAAAATTTAACTAAAAGTTACAGCAAGCACGAAGCACTTGCCTCACCTCTTAACACCCTATGTCCCTTACTGGGCTCACTTACGGGTTATATATATTTCTGGGTGGATCACGAACATATATACTTTGGAAGACGAAGAAACAGGCTTCAGATCTTGCTCATTTGGCAAAATCCGAGTACCATTCTATGGCGTTTACTTGTTCTGAAAATAAACGGGTACAAAATTTTTTTGTTATTTTTTTAGCGTCACACAATCGACAATGGTCTTGATGTATTCTGAAAACCAAGCTACTCTTCGTATCACATCGAAACCCCTTTTCACGAATGCACGAAACATGACGAAGTGAATTTTCACTACATCCACGATGAAATATTTCAATGGAAAATTATTCTCTAAAGAAAGTAGAAATAACCTCCGTTGAATTTCCATCCATTATGTTTCATACCTAGATTGCACTAAAACGGGTACGGGGTCGGAAAACGGAGATGGGAACGAGAACGGAAAACGACAACTTTAAAATTTAGAGAGACAGGATATCGTATGGGTACACTAATAATAATATAAGAAAAATACCCATAATTTAAGATATAGAAAATACCACACATAAGTCTTAATACTTGAAAACACTTAGTTTAATATCTTAACAAAAACATCAAAAACAAACTAATCAACGAGTAAATCATTTTCAAAGTCCGGGTCATCCAATGAAAAGTTCGCAAATTCCAAAAATCCAACTTTCTCCATCGAATCAAATTTATCTCCACCAACTTTCTCACTTGTATATCACAAGTTTCACCTTTTCAATCATAGAATCCCACATCTCATATACCAAGTGAAGGCATGACTTGTCGGTGTCACAAAACCTAATCATATCCTATATAGGTCTTGTGAAATCAAGAATATAAAATAATTTGTCCCACCAATCATCATTCAAGATCTTCTCTTTAACAAAGCTTGCTTTCCTAATGCCATCTTCTCTATAAGTAGACCATTCCTCACTTATAACCATGGATTGAAGACCCGTTTTAATAAGCGTCAATCTTTTAAGCATCACAATGATTGATGCAAAACGAGTGTCAGCAACCGAAAGCAACCTAAGAGGAGAGAACTTACTGAAAATTGATAATCTCATATTATGATTCATGATGAAATGCTTTATAGCGAGTGCATCTCCATGAACTTCAGTTATCCAATTACACTCCTCATAGGTTGCTACATTCCTTTTTGTATTTTTTGTTGCGCAAATGTTCTTCAACGCAAGGTTAAGAGTATGAACAACACATGGTGTCCAATAGATGTGGGAAAACAAACTCTCAATATGCATTATCCGTGATTATTTGCACAACAATTTGATGACCCACTTCATTGATAACTTCTTTCATCAAATCAGTGATGAAAATTTATCTTTGACTTCGCTGAAACAATTGACAGCCTTGCGAAACACAGGACCATTTCCAGAAGTAGCCATGAAATTTATTAGAGGTTTTTTTGTAGGATCACTCCAACCATCACTCACAATCGTCATCCCTCTTTTCCACATCCTTTTCAGCAGTACTAATAACTTCTCGACATGGTCTTTTTCTTTTGCAATAAAGTTGTTTTGAGCTTATTGTAATTAGGAGGTACATACCCATCAATTTTGTTGGCAGCATCAAACTGATATGACATGTGGTAATGTGGATTTCTTGCAAGATTGAATGGCAAGCCTCATGTGTAAAACATCCTTACGATTTCTTGATCCAATTGGTCTCTAGCTTGAATACCAAATGCTGAAACGATAGGTGAGAAACAAGATTTTCTTTTCTTAAAGGCGGAGTCTTTCTCACATGGCAAAATAACTTCTTTACGTCCATATTCTGTTTTCTTCTTCTCAAATTCATCTTCCAATCTTTGCATTTCAAGCTTCTCAGTCCTTATTACTTTTTTACAAATAGTAATCCCATGCCCTTTCATTCCAATTAAATGCGCTTTAACTCTGTAATATGAACCTTGGCGAATGTCATTACAAAGATTACACTTAAACTTCCAAATTCTTCATGTTTCTCCTTGTTTCTCTAACTTAGTCATATAATTACACAAAGGAGAATCTTCACTTTGATTGGATAAATCAATAGATGCAGATGGTTCAGAAGGACCATTGGTAGTACCAATATGATCGCTTCTACTTTGAGAATTCATCTTATCAATATGTATGTATCATATTATAGTTAAAAACGAAACAAAAAACAAAAAAGAGAAACATGTCTAAACTATCGTTGACTACAAGCACCACTAAAACAACAAACAAAAAAATCAATAGAGAAAAAGAATAAGATGAAATAGATAATTTAAACAATCACTATAAATATACAAAAAGTCAAATACTTAAATAAAATATACCTTGTTATGATGAAGAGGACTAAGAGGAGATGAAAAAAAATTTGTGTGTTGAGAAAGATGAATGTTACAGATAAGTGTCTGATTAAAAATCCTAATATTTATCATCACTCTTTTAATTTCTTTTTTTTTTAATATGTTAAGACTTTTAGTTTCTTTAATTTTTTTAATATATTAAGACTCACACGTTTGTATGTCTTTTTATTAGAAACAAAGGTCCTTTTATTAAAAGACATTCAAAAAAATTAAAAACAAAAGTCACTTCTTTCATCTTCTTTCTCTGCCGTCTCTGTTCTTTCATCTTCTTCCTCTGCCATGTCCGTTGTTTCGAGACTTCGTGGAGACGTTTCGACGATGTCCCCATGGTGTACCCGTACCTATACCGTACCCGGGACGGGTTTTTAATCCATATTGAAGTACAGTGCAACATAGGTTCATACCACATAGCTATACATCAAATATCTTCACTAAATCTTTCGATGGAGACTCATTTCATATCCTACATGGCAAGTTGAGCATTGCTTGAAAAAAAAGTACTCATACCACATATCTATAAATCCAGAGCCCTGCTTCATGTCTGAAAAATAAGATATTTGTCTTAAACCTCCAAAATTTTAAAGCATATTTCACGGTTTCAAAATTTTAATTTTTTAAATATATTAGTAAAATTTGTATTTTAATGCTATTTTAAATTTAAAATTATATTCAACATATTAAAATATTATTAAATATTAATAAAATTTTACAAAAATATTTTAAAATTTAGTATTTTATAGATTAAAATAATATTAACTAAGAAAATGGATTATAAAAATAGCATAAAATTATATTTATAGTACAAGAAAATAGTATAACATTATTTTTATAGATTGTGAACACAGTATTAATTTTCTCTAATTTAGTATATGTAAAATTTTAGTTATACATGTTTTATTATGAAAAATATATGAAATAATTTTACTTTTTTGTCTTACGCCTTTAAAACTGTAGGCACGGCTCTGTATATATAAGATATCTCATGCATGTGTACACATTGTTGTTTATGCATGGTAGATTTCCTAGTTTAGTCGATTGTGTTCTATATGGAAGTTGGCTTCATCTACTCTTGAATACAAGTGATATCAATTAATTTTATAAGGTTTTCATCCTATTTAACAATTTACACAAAGGAAATGGAGATATTCTTGGAATGGAAATCAGGAATTCAAATAACAAAGCTTTTCCTGCAGAAGTCCTTATTACACCTACTAGAGCGAATTACTCAGTAATAGTGAGTCAGTGACACTTTTGTCTCTGTCCCATGAACTTTTGAATAAACTATGGATTAGGTCCCTTTCCAATTCTCTTAACAAAAATAAATATATAAATAAAAGTCTAATTTATATTATTCTATGATATCCTTTCTGTAAAAAGGTGATTTCTTTCGTTAATATATATGTTCGAAGACGTTTTTCCTTCCAAATCACTATTTTCTTAAAAGGGTAGCCCTCTTCTTAATCTGCACATACCTTATTGTATAGTCTGCACATACGCATGCCAATGGTTTTATTATATAGCTACAAATATACATATACATTGAATTATTTTGATGCCAATAATAATACGTACTCTTACAATGAGAAAGTCTATATTATTTGGAGCAATATTCGTTTTCTTATAAAGTTATACAAATGATTAGTATTAATGCTACTTGGCAAAACAAAGTATATATTATTGTTAATTCGTTTCTACCTTATTAATTTTACACATACAATATTAGTAACAATACACAAATGCTGATCCACTCTCGATCGTACGGTTCGTATCCAGTACTATTACGGTGTATAATTGTTTTGACTGAATCTTCTTCATCGATGATGTCGACGTCACAGTAAATTTATGATGGTATTTATTTAGTTCTGATATGTTTAACAAAACAAATATACGGGTGAATTTTATTTTTTTTGGTTTTATATACGTGTGAAATTCTTGTTTATTTCAAAGATCATTAGTTTCAATCTTTGTAGTTTACCCAGTCAAATTTAACTTGACCAGTTATATGAATATTGTTTCGGTGATTTCAATGTTGAATTAGATTTTCAGTGATACGCTAGAAAGTTAACTCTACATATTTAAATTTTTTAAAATTGTCCTAATCCTCGACTCGAGTGCAAGCATTCTAAAGTAAAAACACAGAACTAGGAGTATTTTTATGAGTTTTGAGGAAATTTTCTAACAATTAATAACACTAACGCGCGCATCATACCTTAATTAATACACATACACATAAATATATGCCTACCCCTAATTGGATATAATGATCACTAGACTAATTGTCGAAAAAAAGTGTCGCGTGATAATGCAAATTAGATAGACTAATAGACATGATACGATTTTCTATATAAAGAGAAGAGATGATTTTTCACAGATAACCAGAAATATACAACTATGTTAAAATCTAATAAATAAAGTATTTATTTTAGCAGAGCCGTGACAAAGGTCATATGCGATTTAAATATATATATACTCTAATTCAAAATCTACCACAAAAAAATATTACAATTTTATATAATAGTGTTAAAAATGAAAATCGTAAAGTTATTCTCATCAATATTTCATTTTTATTTAATTAGTTTCTAATTTTAAAAGCATATTAGGATTCTCTTGGTTTAAAATCACGTTTTATAGTAAAATAGCTTCAAAGTTGTATGTAAAATTTCAAAAATCTCCACTAAGGCACGCCCTGCATTTTAGCTGTCGAAAATCATGAACATTTATATTTTTTACATTAAACTTAAATGTTTCTTTCGGTATAAAAATAAACCTAAATCCAAATTTTATGAAAAAAAGAAAAGAAAAAACTAAGGGTTAGTTAATAATTAGCAGAATAGTATTGCAAAAAGTCTGTTACGTTAAACTGCATAAAATAACAGCAGGCCTGTATGTCACTTTATCTTTTTTTTTTGTTAAAAAGATTATAGGTGGTTTATAAGTTTTTTTTTTTAAAGAGGTGGTTTATACAATTATATGTTAATCTAGATGGAGACAATAATCTATTTTTATTTTCCTATTAATAAACAATAATTTACAGAAGTTCCATTCAACCGATGGAATCTCACGAGCTGCGAGGACGAAAAAAGTTTTGGGGACGAAAACCAAAGGCATGTGAAGTATTGTGGCTGAATGATTAATTTAGCTTTAGTGTATATATTAGACAAATTTGTTTCAAATTCTGTATTTCATAGGTTTAATCTATTAACAAGCACAATTATTTCAATTATTTCGTTAATATATTTATACATGAAAAATAGGATTTATGAAAAATGTCTTACCAATTGTATATTACATCAATGTGACAATAATAGATTCCCGTAGTCAACTAATCTGTTATTTATTAAACAAAAAAAACTAATGTGCTAATTATATATCGGCTCTGATCTTAATTAGGTCTTTTTGTATCACAACTTGTCATATATGAAACATTTCTACGAGTTCGTACGGCTACCTAATAAGTGCACAACAATGGCATAGAAAAGTAGGATTCGATTTTCGACAATGTGGTAAAAAATTTCTTGTATAGACATACAAATTTATATAAATATAACTGAGGAATCTAGCTAACATAAAATTTTAAATATATTCCAAAAACAACTGATAAATAAATAAATAAAACAATTATCTAGAATGCTCAAAAATAGAAAACTAATATGGATTATATTCCACATCAAAAATATTTGATGATGGATTAATATTTTTTCATTAATACCAGCATTATCTTAAATATTTGATGATGGATTAATATTGTTAGCTTTTTCAACAATTTTGAAATAAAACTTTCTATATCTTAAATAGAAAAAATATCAAACAAAATATTTTTTTTATATAATTTGCAAAATGTTTAAAAATGGAATTCCACGCTACTTTCTTTCGTAATTCCAATTTGCCAAATTTCACCCAAAAGAACCAATTAATGTGATTCTTGGTCCAAAGCTAATTCATAGACGATGATGACTTTCCTGGTCCTATCTATCGTAACCATAAAAAGTAACAATATTCTATTCAAAAATTCAGCAGAAATAGGCTTATTTAGTTAGATTTCATCCATAGATACAATAGATTATCACATGGTTGAGAAGCTTTTATATTATTATTTTCTTAGTTGAAAAAGAATAACATATAAGTCTTTTAAGCATTTTAATTTTATTTGAGTTTTTCCTTTGTCAACTGTGTATATTTTACATATATATGACATCCTCTTCCTGAATTTTCTCATACATTTTCTCCCTCTTGTTGCAGTCATGGGAAGAGAGAATAAGTTTTGCAAGTCGTGGAGCGACATGAAGAAACACCTAAACGACACCATTTCCAAGAGCGTCATCGGTCGTTTCTTCAAACTAGAAGCAAGAAAGACAACTTTCACAACCGAACTCCGAGCTGCAACCGCCACATTCCTCACCATGGCTTACGTCATTACCGTCAACGCCACTATCTTAACCGACTCTGGTGCCACTTGCTCCTTCCATGACTGCTCTACCGTCACCGGTTCTTCACCACCCGGTCCAGACTGCGTCCTTGGCTCTAACCCAGGCTACGAAACATGCCTTGCCAAGGTCAAAAAGGATCTCGTTGTGGCTACTTCTTTATCAGCCATGGTGGGTTCATTATCAATGGGTTTATTAGCTAACCTCCCTTTTGGACTAGCTCCAGGTATGGGAGCCAACGCTTACATTGCATACAACGTTGTAGGGTTTCGCGGCTCTGGTTCAATCTCTTACCATACCGCTATGGCCATTGTGCTGCTCGAAGGATGCGCGTTTCTCACGGTGTCTGCTTTAGGACTCCGCGGGAAACTGGCTCGTCTCATCCCTCAAACGGTGAGACTAGCCTGCGCGGTTGGTATCGGTATGTTCATCGCCTTTGTCGGGTTACAAATGAACCAAGGCGTTGGGCTTGTCGGACCAGATAAGTCAACTCTAGTGACGTTAACCGCCTGCTCAAAGACGGATCCGGTCACTGGAGCTTGCTTAGGAGGGAAAATGGAGAGTCCTACGTTTTGGTTAGCCGTTGTTGGGTTTCTTATAACGAGCTATGGTCTAATGACGAACGTTAAAGGAAGTATGATTTATGGAATCATATTCGTTACGGTTGTTTCTTGGTTTAGAGGAACTCAAGTCACAATCTTTCCACACACTCCTCTCGGAGACTCAAACTATAACTACTTCACAAAAATAGTTGACTTTCATAAGATCCAGTCAACATTAGGAGCTATAAGCTTCAGGGAGTTTAGAAAGAGTGAGGTTTGGGTCGCGTTCGGTACACTCTTCTACGTTGACCTCCTCGGCACAACCGGAGTACTCTACACAATGGCTGAGATCGGAGGCTTCGTGGAGAACGGAAAGTTCGAAGGAGAGTACACGGCGTACTTTGTAGACGCCGGCTCCTCCGTGGTCGGGTCGGCGTTAGGGGTTACAACGACGGCGACTTTTGTGGAGTCTTCGGCGGGGTTGAAAGAAGGAGGGAAAACGGGACTAACGGCCGTTATCATTGGATTATATTTCTTGGTGTCGATGTTTTTGACGCCGTTAGTGACTAACGTGCCGAGGTGGGCGGTGGGGCCCTCGTTGGTGATGGTTGGTGTGATGATGATAGGAGTTGTGAAAGATATTAGATGGGGAGAGACTAAAGAAGCCATTACGGCGTTTATGACGATCTTGCTTATGCCGTTGACTTATTCTATTGCTAATGGGATTATTGCTGGTATTGGTATATATCTTGCTTTGAGTATGTACGATGTCGTTTTGGGATTCGCCATGTGGATTAACGGTGTTAGAAAACGGGTCATGAAAGAGCATAATCAAGTTTTCTCCGTCGCTACCGTCGAGATCGTATGATAACCGATGTCACCAAACCAGTTTAATCGGTTTACGTGTACCGGGAGTGGTGGAAGTATCACATGGTCGGTCGTTGGATGACCATGCAATGATTCGTCATGAATGCTTGGTGGGTTTTATTTATTTTTCTTTAATTTGTGTTTGTTTTGTTATTTTGTTACTTTGGTTTAGTTTGTGTAGGAGAGAGTAGTGAAGTAACATTGGATGCATTAGCTGCCATGAAAGTGTGTTCGGTAATTCATGGCTGCTAGTACATGCATTGTTCGTAAGGTTTTTATGTTTCAACCAGACGCTCTTCTTTTGTTTGTGTCAAATATTTCAATCAAAGACGTTTGGATCCTAAGTTGCATTTTCTTGTCAAACTGGGATTCCACAAGTTTAATAGTCTTTTTTCTTAAAATCAAATGTAAAATTACTTGAAACCAAAAAAAACGTTTTTACATCAGGTGTAACATAAAGCTAAAAATTTAAAACTATTGCAAATTTATTGTTTTGAGTTTTTGAGTTTATCACCGAGAAGCAAACCATGTTTCCATGTCGTTCTCATATCTCTTGTCTCCCATTGCTCAAAATGTACACAACTGGTTATGGATTTGCTTATCAATGCTTTGGGTTAATCGGTTAGAGTTTCTTGACGGTTCTCCATATGTTCTTTTGTTTCTTTCTCCCCAATCGTGTAAACTGCAGTTTAAAAAAAAATACATACCTTAGAAGCCATATGTTGATTTTGTCTTGTGAAGTGTCGATTAGCCGCTCTATAATTCTGTCACAAGTTTAATATTCAAGTTTGAAAATATTTTATTGTAAACTGCTTTGACTATAAATTAAGTGCTACCCAACAATATGCCCATGGCTATGGGACCTTTGGGCATAAAGATGGTTTTGTGGCTTATAGCAACTATTTTGTTTACAAATATCATTGGGTATGGGTATGAGCATGGACATGGGCCTGGACTCCCTCTATACTCCTTTGGATTGGCTTCTAACTCCTTCATTGGGTATGGGTATAGCAACTATTTTGTTTGTTTTGATTTATTTGAGGTTTTGGTTCTGGTTCGTTTTGGATTCGCTTCATTTTTGTTTTTGGTTTTAATAAAATTCTAAATGGACTCAAACCGAAGTTAGTTTTGTTTGGTTCCGTTTTAGTTTAGTGTCATGCATTTTGTAGACTTGGAAAAAAGTTGTGAAGATGGTTATAAGTAACACGTCATAAGTCCAGTCCATTCTCAGCAAAAGCAATTGTTCTAATGGCAGAAACATTAGAAAACAAGCGATGATGCATATCTTGAATAGATGCAAGAAATCTTAAAACACAGTAAACGTTACATGTTTATTGCCGAGATTTTCGAATTGAAAAGAAAGAATGTTTAATGGTATACAAATTTTAAATATCCTACCACAAATAATTTTTTTTGTTAAAGGATTTTCGTATTGATATTTTTTGTTTATTTTTTCTGGAATTACGGGAGCAAAAAATAAACAAAAGAACAAAAAAAAAGAACTAATTAAACTGCCTTAGCCAGATCCCAAAAGGGATCAGTTTGATGAAACCAGACCAATGAGCAAAGGATACAAAAGAGGAAACCGGTAGCTGGAAGATGAGAAAATGCCTGAGAAGGTCATTCTCAAAAAAAAAAATTCTATAGTTACCCTTAATTTTATTTTTTTAAATAAAATAAGAAATATATATCTAGTAATACCGAGTAATACTCAGTTGTACTTATACAAATATGGGATTCGAAACCTGAACCTCTCGCGTGAAATTATTATCATCTGAGCTAACACATTTTTCTTAAGATCATTCACAAGCACTGCTATATATGCTTAGATTTCTCAAATCGAGTAATACCTAGTAATACCTAATAATACACAGTCATACCGAATAATACTAGTAATACTAGTATTCCAGTTGTACCTAATAATACCTAGTAATACCTAATAATACACAGTCGTACCGAATAATACTACTAATACTAGGTATTACTAGTATTCCAGTTGTACCTAATAATACCTAGTAATACCTAATAATACACAGTCGTACCGAATAATACTACTAATACTAGGTATTACTAGTATTCCAGTTGTACCTAATAATACCTAGTAATACCAGTATTCCAGTAATACCTAGTATTACCCAGTAATTCCTAGTAATACTAGTAATACCAGTATTCCAGTAATACTTAGTATTACCCAGTTATACCACAAAAATATTTAGATTCGAACTCTGAGCGAGATTCGAGGCTGAACGTGCGCTGCGTGTAAAAACCATCTAACCTACTGTGTTTTCGTTGATATCTCTTACAATTAGTGTTATATAACCCAATTTTAAAAATAACCTGATTTCATTAATGGCAAAATAGTCATTTTACCCAAGATGACCTTTTGAGATTTTAGATTTAGCTTTTTGACCTTTTCAGATGTTGGCTCCCGAAAGACTAGTTGGAATTGATCAAACGCCCCATCACGTCGACTAAAAGCACCACCCACCAGATCCAACACAAGTTAACCGAAAAATCCTGTCGGAATATAAACTGGCCAAAACTGCTCTACCACGTCAACTAAAGAAACCGCCCACCTAAGGAAACGGAAGTCAAGAGCCTCGTAGGAATCGAGAAAAGTCCCACCACAAAGACTAAAGACACCACCAGCGGGAAATCTCGTTGGATCCAAAATCACGAGATATCTTGTCGAAATAGAACCGCCCCAACCACTCCACCACATCGACTAAGGAGACCACCCACTAGGTCCTCCTTACCCCAAAACAACCAGCACCATAGCTTCCGGCTGAGGAAGGTCCCGAATCCCCACAAACACCACCGTGAAAGGGTATTTCAGATCCTGAACAAGGACACCCGTTGAAGAGAATAAAGGCCCTGATTTGGAATAGAGGCTGATGCCGCCAGAAACCTCAATCCCTAGATCCGTCACCGTCCTCATAGCGACGGGAATTAAGAAAGAAGCAACTGGAGGGTACCATCACCAAAAGTCTCCCCTTCTAAGCGTCTAACCCACTCGCCAAAATAACCCTCCCACCTTTGCGCTGTTTGACCCAAAGACCTGCAACCACCATGGGACGACCGAGGAACCGTAGAGGAAGGCTTGAGGACACCTCACCAGATTGGGTCCTCACAGATCCGGCTAGGCAGAAGCACAAACTCCTAGATCCATCAACAGACCACCGCTACGACGTCGTCACTCCAAGCAAAGCCAACAGAGCTTCTCCAGTCTTCTAGACTTCAACCGATCATAGATGATGCATTAGGCTTACTTAACAATAAATAATAACTAAAAAAACTACTCACGACTGCGGTGGAACCACCAGACGCCAGAGTAGCAACAAACAAGAAACTGACGATGTCTTCAAGAAAGAGAGAGATTTTCTTTATATCTATGTTTTCTTAAGTATCAAAATTTCATGAGAGCTTATAGCACATATGGTTTCTATGCGGATTTTTATAAGATGAACTTTTCATGGCACACATATTCATTCTGAAAGTGGGAAATCATTAAGATTCTTTCAAAACATGTTTATGGTGTAATATGGAAATGAGTTAGGATTTGAGGGTTGCATATGTTAGGTATTCGGGTAAATTACCTATTCTCCCATATATGTTACTTTATCGGATCTATACACTGAACTTTCAACCATGCGTAAAACTACAACAACTAATTTCAAATTTGAACTTCATACACCAACTCTCATATTCTGGTGAAAACCATCAAATCATGTAATATCGAAACTGTGCCGTTAATCGACGCTGACTAGAATGACATCTAAGTTCTAAACGACGTCGTTTTGATGTTTTTCCCATAAATTCGATTTAAGGTTCATTTATATTTTTTAGCGGCCGTCTATATTTAAGTAATCTCTTCTTAGTCTACTGGTAGAAGGTACATTTTTTGTCTTAAAGTGCTCGGTTCAAACCACAAAAACATGGCACATTTTTTTTGGATAACAAACCAAATTAAACCATCAATGGTTCTTTCTCAAAATACCCGTTAGATACAAAATAGATTAAACCGGAAAACCCTAAATCTCGGATCTCTCTCTACCGAATTATTAATCCCAACTCCAACTAAAGTTAGATTGAGCAACAACAATCATATATCCATGATTAGACGCCGGAGATCCAGTCGTCGTCTGTCGTTTAATCCGGTCATCGTTCTTCAGGGAGGCACCAGCAAGAGATACTATAAGAGCGGCAAAAGAGCGGTTAGAACACTTAACACGTTTAGGCATGGAAGACAATCGACATTCCACCAGGTTTTGAGGGCAATGTTGATCAAGAGGGAGTTGAACAAATTAATGGAGCGGGTCAAGGAGCGAATCATCCTCAAAGGAACCCAAATATGATTAAAAAATTTGATGAGCCAATCCAGCTCGACCGTATACAGTATAAGGGATTTGCCTTTGTCTCAGACAGACCAATATTCATGGGAATCAAGACGGATTTCATCCACCACTGGTGGGAAACAATAATTTTGAGATCAAGGCTAGCATCATAAATATGGTCCAAGGTAGAAAGTTTCATGGGTTGTCAATCAAGGATCCTTTACACCATTTGGACTAATTCGATCGCTTTTGCAGAACAGTAAAGATAAATGGTATCTATGAGGATGCTTTCAAGCTAAGGCTTATCCCATTATCTCTTGGTAATAAGGCACACCAATGGGAAAAAACAAGTTCCTCTACTTCGCGCAAGGCTCGCATTTGGAAGATATTTACGGATTTGCCCAAAAGGAAAATGAGAGGTTTAGTGAAACATGAGAAAGGTTCAAGGGCTACACATCACAATTTCCTCACTAAAATTTCTCCAAAGAGTCATTACTTTCTACTCTATACAGTGGTGTGTTGCCAAAGATAAGGTGCTCTTAGACACTGCAAGTAACGGTTACTCTTGGGTTCTTGGGTCAACAAGCGGATGAAGTTTGTTTGAGCGATCAAACGGATGTTAAAGCATGGTGGAGTTTGTGTGTTACACTTATCGATATCAAGGAACACTGATAAGTACTCAGCGATTGATTTGTTTAGGGGATGTATTGAACTTAGCTTTTGGAGGGATTAGAGTTTTAATACAATTTTAGATGATTTTGATGAGTTTTCATGAATTTAATGAAGTTGTTGATTTGATATTAAAATTCTCTGCAATCTCACTTAAAACCGTGAGATGGGTCTTTGTATTTTTAACTAAGAATTTTTTCTAAACTCTCTGAAATCATTAATATCTCTATGCGAAAAACATTTCCAATAACAGTAGATTTTTTTTTTAAAATTTAAATCACTTATCCAACAACAGATGATTTTAACAGAAACTTACAAATCTTATATTCAACAACACTACATTTTATATATATATATATATATATATATATATAAATCCATGTTTTAGTCTAACTCAAATATTACCAAATGCTCAGTTAAATACTCCTTAGTGTTAAGCCATTAATGGATTTGTTTAAGAGACGTAAGGTTGTTAATACGAGGAAGATTGATGGGTCTGGGTTTGATACTGAGATTGTTTTCAGGAAGAAGAAGAAGAGTGAAGTTTTAGTTTTTATTTTTTTTAAAATTGATTATTTGATTTTTCTTATTAATTTAAAAGATTTGTTGAAATTTTATTTTGAATTAGTTTATGTAATTTACTAGAAATGTATACAGTTGGTTTTGAAAAATATGAATAAAGTTCTGCAACACGAATAGTTTTAATTAAAGATGAACTACTTCTCAAACTAACATATTATTAGGGCTACAAATCAAAAATCCGTGGTAGTGTACACAAAAAAGTTTAATAGTAATAATATAGTACGAGGAACAAATTTGAAGCTTAATTTGATATTTTTTTAATTTTGGTCAAACACTTGAAGATGCACCGGTTGGTGTTATAACTACATAAACCAAAAAAAAAATCATTGCCGTTAATTTCAGTTAAACTAAGATTAATTTGAATGAACCAGTTGGTTATAAAATTTGGTCTAAATGTTAAACCGGTCTATTAGACCAACTATCATGTCCAACATGATCGGTTTCAGCGCTTGTACCACTTAACATATTTGTATTTACACAAAATCGTGGAAACTCGTTTCGATTTCTGATTAGTCGACGCCAAAATGATGTCAAAAACTGCAATTTATTACATTTGTGATGGTTTTAATTTACAACACGTAAGAATAATCAATCCAGTTTCAACGTACAACTGGACTTGGACCCATTGTTTTTAAATATTTGCATCAGACTCCCAATTTGAAGGAGCCCCATTTGAAACAATTAAGTAAATAAATGGTTGAGTTTTTTTTTTCTGAAACGTCTGAGTTTTATTAAAAACAAATTATGTTGTGTTTACAAGATTCACAATCAAAAACCTCCTCAATATTTGAGGAGGATAAAGTAAAACATTAGTAGTAACGTTTTGAGAGTAAGTTACTTAGTCAATTTATCGGCTGTTTGGTTACATTGACGTGACACCAATGAGAAAGATAAATTGGTAAAACTATATGTCTAACTGCGGATATTATATAATAGAAGATCGAGATTTTCATAGTATGAAAATGTATAAGATCATCCAAGGTTTTGCAATCATCTTCCAAGACAAAATTACGAAAGTGTCGACACCATAATGATTGTAAGGCATGTAAAACGATAATCCCTTCAGCTTCAAGTGGGGTAGAATCTTGTTTTAACTGTGATGAAGCTGCTAATTTAAATGATCCAAATGAATCACGTATAATCCATCCAACTCTAATCGTAGACTGATCAGAACAGAAACTTGCATCTACATTACATTTGTAGATTTCCGTTAGAGGAGGAGTCCAATGGATTGTAGATGGCGCCAGGGTAGGAATCTGTGATGATGGGAGCGATGAATGTGGATTAGCCATCAGCCATTCTGAAGCATTGTCCATTGCACGTTGAAAAACGTGAGATGGTTCATGATTAATCTTATTGAAAACAAGGTCATTCCGTGATTTCCAAAATTGCTATAAAATTTAGAATATCCCATGACGAAGCTCCATAGCCATGTTTGAGTCATATATATCGAGAAGTTTGAAAATGTTTTCCTCGGTTGTATTTGTTGGTGAAGGTAAACAAGATGACGGTAAGTTGGTATTCGCCAAACTGTTGTAGCATAGTCACATTGGAATAATAGATGAGGTATCGTCTCAACATGTTGGCAACATCGTTTACACATACTATCTATGGGTATTCTCCTGCGGTTTAACTCTGCTCCAATACCTAGGACTGAAGATAGTAATCACCAGATAAAGTGTTTTATCTTTGGAGACGTCTTTGATTTCCATACCCATGATTTGAGAATCGTATCCAATATATTTCCATACCCGGTGGAGGGGTAGGAGGAGGAACCGAGGAGTCCGGATTGTGGGTTGATAGCCAATAGCCGGACATCACCAAATATATTATGTTCTTCGTCTAATGCCATAAGAGATGATCAGTTTGGTGATGATGTATATAGATGCGTCGGGCATTAGTAGCATCTTTGATATTCAAAAGTTGACGAAGTTTATCTTTGTCCCATTGTCTCTCATTTGATCGCCATAAATCTTTAATTCGAATAGATTGGGTCATATGAATATTTACCTCTGACCTTGGTGGATTAGTAGGAAGCAAAGGGTCTGAAAAAAGATTTCTTGTTTGGCCATCTCTTAGGCGAAAGCGCAACCCTTTAAATAAGAGATCACGACCGCTGATGATTGACCGCCAACCATGAGAAGATTTCCTTAATATCGTTGCTTCACCGAGTGACGTATTAGGAAACTACTTGCTCTTCAAAATTCTGGCCAAAAGACAATGGGGGTCTTGTAGGATGCGCCAAGCTTGCTTTGCAAATAAAGCATCGTCAAACTTCTAAATATCTCGAAATCCCAAACGTCCTTCTTTTTTAGGCAGACTCATCTTTTTCCAACTGACTCAAGCCATACGTTTTTAGAGTCGTTCGATCCCCACCAAAATTGTGAAAGTGCAAAATCTATCTCTAAACAAGTAGTCCAAAGAATTTTAAAAAACTCATATCATATGTGGGTAATGCTAAGGCGATAGATTTTGGAGAATCTCTTTCCCGCCTTCATATAAAAACTTCTGATTCCAGTTTTTAACAAGATAATCAAAGAGGTCACACTTTTCCTCTAGAATGTTGATAATAATACGAACCGTTGGTTTCTTTGGCTCATAAACTCTAGAGCCAAACATGATGGAAGATTTCTTGGTGTTAACTTGTTGGCCAGAAAACTCACCATATTGTCTTAAAACTTTAGCAAGCGTAGATGTATTTTGATAGTTGGCCTTACATAAGAAAGACGAATCATCCGCAAAGAGGAGGTGACTAACCCTTGGACCATTATTACTTATTGAAATCCCCTGTATATTGCCTTGCCGTTCCTCCCAGTTAAGCTTTTGGGTAAGCATTTCGGCATATAAAAGAAACGAATATGGTGAAAGGGGATTACCTTTTCGAATAGCACGAGTTAGTTTGATAGTACCATAAGGACTCTCGTTAATAAGAACTGAGTAGGAAACAGATCTAACACAAAACATTATTCAGGTAATCCATACTCCATGGAAACCCAACCTTGACATTGATTCTTCAAGGAAAGTCCACTCCATATGATCGTAGGCCTTTGAAATG
The DNA here is from genome assembly GCA_963922655.1 of Cardamine chenopodiifolia. Lineage (NCBI taxonomy): Eukaryota > Viridiplantae > Streptophyta > Magnoliopsida > Brassicales > Brassicaceae > Cardamine > Cardamine chenopodiifolia. Next base: position 15,508,567 of record OZ000490.1, on the reverse strand, counting down.
TCCGTTTTAACAGACATATAATTTTTGGCTTGTCGTTTACGCGCCTGTAGTGAATGCAGCAATTCATGAGAGATAAGTACATTATCAGTAATGTATCTCCCCAGAAAAAAAGTTGTTTGCTAAACAGAGCTGATGGATGAAAGGATAGGTTTAAGGCGACTTAACAGTATTTTCCAGATGATCTTGTGGGCAACATTGCATAAACTGATAAGATAGTAGTCACTCATGATGTTAGGTTGAGAAATCTTCGGTATAAGATATATGTGGGTGTCTTTAAGTCCTGTAGAAATTTAGCCCATAGTGAAGAACTCCTTAATCTCCTTTATGACATTATCTCCAATAGACGTTAAAAATGATGGTAGAAAGCCCCACTTAGACCATCTGGACCTGGTGCTTTATCTGCTCCAATGACTTTAATCGCCTGAATGATCTCAATATTAGAAACATCAGCCGTAAGCATTGTATTCATATCATTAGTAACCGACACATGGATTTCATCAAAGAAGCCATCCAATCTTGTGCTAGCAGTAGTAGAGAATAAATTCTGAAAATAATCGACTGCCACCTTGGAAATTTGGAACTCACTTGTATATTCAATACCATTATCATCCTTAATAGAAGTAATCCTTGAGCGAGCTTTCCGAGCCTGAGCACAACCATGAAAATACGTCGTATTCCGATCTCCTTCTTTAAGCCAATGTGATGAGGACATCCAGACCAGTCCAAACGAGGCTAGAGACGAAGTCAGCATACCCGTCATGAGGCGTTCACCAAGAACGAGGTCAGGAACAAAGAGCTTAAGGGAGGAGTTCAACAAATTAGTGGAGAGCTTACTCACTCTAATTGAGCATGAAGAACTGAAGGGAGACTTGTTGAGAATAGAGATCACGTGAGAGACTCCCGTCGCGCCCCAAGAGGATCCGAACCTCGCTAAGCTTCACGCTGTGGACAAAGAACAAGGCGACTCCAATGCTGAACCTGAGAGATACCAAGGACGTCACAACAGAGAGCGCATCAGCCTTACTTGTTATCCAAGAAACAAGATATCTCCTTCCTCCCGGTACTACAAGGTTACACCACAACCTCGGTCTTTGCCATCTCGATCAAGACAAGCTCGGAAACTCCACCCGGTTAAGAAGAACCGCATCAAGACCTGGTAAGTGTTTCAAATCTGATTTAAACTAAGTTTTCTTTTTCTCTTTTGCAGGGTTTGATCCTTAAGGACTTTATTTTCACAATTTAGACTTAAGACCTTGTAATCTTTTATTTTAATTTCTTGGCCTTAGAAGCACTAGCTGCTGGACTATTTAATAAAGTCCCTTTCTCAGCTTGTATGCATGTTTTTGAAATCAATAAAATACCTCTTTTCTTTTCGAGAAGAACCCTAGCCGCACCTCCCCCTTTTTGCGTGAGACTCGCCGGAACGGAGGCTGAACTTATCAAGGAGTTTCCACCCTCATTGTGGCGTTCTCCAATCCACCTCTCCTTGTTCACACTGTCCATTGTTTTGGCTGGGCTCAGGTGAGTGTTACCACCCCTGAACAGTCACCATCTTCCACTCCACAAAGCCCCAGTGTAGATAGTTTCAGCGAGAGCGTTACCGCCTGCTGCGGCCCTCCGTCTCGGCTTCCACCTCTTCCCCTGTGTGTGCCTCTATCAGTTGGTATTTGAGCCTAAAATGCTCCACAGGTTATCAAAAAAAAAAAACCTTTGATCATTTTTTTTTTCTGTTTTAAGTTGTTTGTGTCGTTGTGCTCTATTTTTTTGCTCTTGCGTTTATAAAAAAAAAAAAAACGATTCCTGCATCAGTTTTCGTCATTTGGTTGTGAGCTTAGTAGCTAGGTTGCATCACATGTTGTCTGAGTAGGTTCTAGTCGAATTTAACATTGTCCACTCAGCTGCTGCATCTAACTTACGGTACTCTGTTTTTTTTCTTTTTTGCATTAGTTTGTGTTGGTCATCCTTCTCTCTCATTTGCATCACGTCTAAGTGATAGCTAGAAAAAAAAAAAAACAGCACCCCATCTGCATTTGTCTTTAATCATTTTCATCTGCATCAATCGTCATTCTTGTTAGTCAAAAAAAAAAAACCTTGAATATTTTTTTTTTTTCGTCTGCATCAGTTAAAGAAAAAAAAAACCTGCATCATCTCTTTCAGTTTGCATCAGTTCCGACCTTATCACGTCACACTTGTTTGGCTTTCTTGATCGAAATCACCTGCTGTTGTTCTTGCACCAATCATTTACTTGTTTATCAGCTTTGTGTGCATCTATTGGTGTTTTCAGCTACACTTTTATTAACTAACTCTGGACTTGCGTAGAATATAGTTATTATAGTCTCTGCATTTGATCTGTTTGTTAGTGACGTGCAGCACAGGTAATCATGGGAGACGAGGTTCCCGTCGACATGGCTCAGATTTTAGAGGCCATCAGGTCCGTCAATGACCGACTCACCCGCCTAGAAGCTCGGCCTCAGGCCGCCAGGGAAGAGCGCAGAAGATGCCCCAACAGGCCCCAGTCCCCACTCGAGGAAGAATTGGTTGAAGACTCTGAGGAACTTAACGAAGATCCCTTACCAGGACCCAACTTATATTTCCGGAGACCTGAGAGAGGTCGAGAGCGATATAATCAAGATGACAAGCTGCGACATGGCGGCAAGGATTTAAAGTTGTCTGCCCCAACGTTTGCTAGACGAGTCAACCCTGAAGCTTATCTTGACTGGGAAAAGCAAATGGAGTACATTTTTTATTATTACGAGTACTCAGAAGCCAGGAAATTTTCTCTAGCGGCAGCTCAGCTCACGGATCGGATAATGCGCTCGCTTGGTGGGACAGGGACGTTTCTGAGAGAAGAAGGCTCAGGCATGGCCAAATCAACACTTGGGAAGACATGCGATACATCTTAAGGAAGCGCTATGTACCGTCCTATTACCACCGGGAGTTACAAAAAGAATTTCGGAAGCTGACTCAAGGACACAAATCAGTGGAGGAATATTTTGAAGAATTCAAGACCCTTAAGAACAGGTTGGAGACTACGGACTCGGAAGAGACCTTGATGGCTCAGTTCCTTGACGGTCTACATGATCGAATTGCCCGAAAGGTAGAGCGATAAGCTTACCACGATTTTGAAGAGTTACTACACCTCGCGGTTCAAGCGGAACATCACATCAAGAGGAAGGTGACGTCCGCTCCTAGAAGCAAGACGGTCTGGACTGCACCGCCACCGAGGAATCTCAACAAAGGTAAGTCCATCGCGGAAGATTCCCGAGCCAAGAAGACTCCGTCGGGGACTTCAATGGGGACCAGGCCTGAGCAAGGTAAGTTCTCGACTCAAAGAACCCGTGACATTACTTGTTTTAAGTGTCAGGGTAAAGGACATTATGCGAGGGAATGCCCGAACCAGCGAGTGATGATCATCAAGTCCAATGGCGAATACGAATCCCATGATGAAGCTGAAGACCCACAGGTAGAATCTGAGGATGACATCATTGATTATCCAGATACGGGCGACCTACTAGTCATACGACGGGTTCTTAGTGCACTTCACGAGCCCGAGACTATACAGCGTGAAAACATTTTTCACTCACGGTGTACCATCAACTCCAAGGTATGTAGTTTAATTATAGATTGAGGTTCATGCACTAACGTAGCCAGCAAGTATTTGGTTGAAAAAGTTAGGGCTTCGAACGACAAAGCATCTGAGGCCTTATCAGCTCAAATGACTTAATGACGAGGCCAAGCTCAAGATCTCCGAGCAAGTCACCATTCCTTTCAGCATAGGTAAGTATGCGGATCAGGTTGTGTGCGACGTAGTCCCCATGCAGGCCAGCCATCTGCTGTTTGGGAGACCACAGCAGTTCGACAAGGAGGCTGTACACAACGGACGCACCAACTATTACTCATTCACCCACAACAAGAAGAAGCATAATCTCGCTCCCCTTACTCCACAAGAAGTGTACGATATGCAGAAATTATTGGATAAAGGAGTTCAGGTAAGTAAAACCAATCTCTATATCACTCCGAGTATGGTTTCTAAATCACTTATTGCAAAAGAAACGGTACTACTCATGATCTTCAAGGAAACTGTAGTTTTAGGTCAAGACGCCACACCCCCACCCGCGGCCGTCCAAGGACTATTGGAGAAGTTCACGGATGTGTTTCCAGAAGAGATTCCACCAGGCCTCCCGCCAGTTCGTGGAATTGAGCACCAGATCGATCTAGTACCAGGTGCCCATTACCAAACCGAGCCGCCTATAAAGTTAACCCGAAAGAGGCTAGAGAGATGGAGAAGCAAGTACAAGACTTAATGTCCAAGGGATACATCCGAGAGAGCCTAAGCCCGTGTGCCGTACCTGTGCTATTAGTTCCTAAGAAAGATGGAACCTGGCGGATGTGTGTGGATTGCCGAGCCATCAACAACATCACCGTTAAGTATAGACATCCTATTCCGAGGCTCGACGACCTATTGGATGAACTCAGTGGTGCCACCATATTTTCAAAGATCGATTTACGGAGTGGCTACCATCAGGTGTGGATGAAGGAAGGAGATGAATGGAAAACCGCTTTCAAGACCAAGCGGGGCCTCTACGAGTGGCTGGTGATGCCGTTTGGCCTTACCAACGCCCCTAGCACCTTCATGAGACTCATGAACCACGTCTTAAGGGCCTACATTTGTAAGTTTGTCGTAGTTTACTTAGATGACATTCTTATTTACAGTACTTGTCTTGCAGATCACCTTATACACCTGGAAAAAGTACTCGAGACACTGCGGTTAGAGCACCTATATGCAAACCTGAAGAAATGTACCTTCTTCACTGACCAAGTTGTGTTTTTAGGATTTGTTGTGAGTTCGCAGGGTTTGAAGGTCGATGAGGAAAAGGTGAAGGCCATACAAGACTGGCCAACTCCAACTTCCATAGGCCATGTTAGGAGTTTCCATGGCCTCGCCAGTTTCTATAGACGTTTCGTGCGAGATTTTAGTACCATAGCAGCCCCACTCACCTCCGTGATCAAGAAAGATGTCGCTTTCAAGTGGGGACCAGCTCAAAAACAGGCATTCAACAAACTCAAGGATCGCCTAACCCACGCACCGGTTTTGGTACTCCCTAACTTTGATAGGATGTTTGAAATTGAATGTAATGCTTCAGGTATAGGTATAGGAGCCGTTCTAACGCAAAGGCGGAAAACCGGTGGCCTTCTTTAGTGAGAAGTTTAACGGGGCATCCTTGAACTATCCCACTTACGACAAGGAACTCTATGCATTGGTAAGATCCCTAGAGACTTGGCAACATTACTTATTATCGAAGGAGTTTGTTATTCATACAAATCACGAGACACTCAAGCATTTGAGGGGTCAGACCACCCTTAAAAGGAGACATGCCAAGTGGCTAGAATTCATAGAGACCTTCCCATATGTGATCAAATACAAGAAGGGTAAGGAGAATATCGTAGCAGACGCCTTGTCACGAAGACACGCCTTAATCAACACTATGGAGGCAAAAATAATGGGGTTTAAGCATATCAAAGGCTTGTACACTTCTGACCCGGACTTTCAAGAAGCCTACCGAGAGACAAGCACAACCGCCTTTGGAAATTTCTATCAACATAATGGGTTTTTATTCAAGGATAAGCGTCTTTGTATTCCCCAAGGATCCATGAAAGAGTTACTGATCCTAGAGGCACATGGGGGACGACTTATGGGCCATTTTGGATGCGACAAGACTCTCAGTGTCCTCATGGAGCACTTCTATTGGCCACGGCTGAGAAGAGACGTGGAGAGGTTCTGAGTCAAGTGCATCACATGCCTACAAGCAAAATCCAGGTTACATCCGTACGGTTTATATATGCCTTTACCAATTCCTAACCTACCGTGGGTAGATACTTCCATGGATTTTGTGCTAGGATTACCGCAGGTTAACCACAAGGACTCTATCTTCGTAGTCATTGATAGATTCTCGAAGATGGCTCACTTTATCCCCTGCAACAAAACCAACGACGCGACTCAAACCGCTGACCTCTTCTTTAAAGAAGTAGTCCGTTTACATGGGATACCCATGACTATTGTTTCAGACCGCGACACCAAGTTCTTGAGCTATTTCTGGAAGATATTATGGAAGAAACTGGGGACTAAGTTTCTTTTCTCGACTACCTGTCATCCGCAGACCGACGGGCAAACCGAGGTAGTAAACCGTACACTCTCGACACTACTGAGAGCAACGGTTGGTAAGAATCTAAGAAATTGGTTGTCTTGTGTACCTTATATTGAGTTTGCATATAATCATGCACGACATTCAACCACTAGATTATCCCCGTTTGAAGTTGTTTACGGATTTAACCCTTTAACGCCATTAGATCTCTCACCCTTGCCCAAAGCAATATATTCTAGTCCTACAGGTGAAACAAAGGCCGATTTTGTGAAGAAACTCCACCAACAAGTGAAAGAAAACTTGGAGAAGAAAACGGAGAAGTACAAGCAACAAGCAGATAAAGGACGGAAGCAACTTGTCTTTGAACCCGGAGAATGGGTGTGGCTACATATGCGGCCCGAGAGATTTCCCCATCATAGGAAATCAAAGTTGGCACCTCGAGGAGATGGACCTTTTCGGGTTCTAGGATCAATGACAACGCCTACAAGCTGGAGCTTCCAGGTGAGTTAAACATATCCCCGACCTTCAATGTCACTGATCTAGCTCCTTTTCATGCAGGTGAATCAATTCTGGGGTCAGAACCTTCTCAAGAAGGAGGGAATGATGAGGACATCCAGACCAGTCCAAGCGAGGCTAGAGACGAAGTCAGCATACCCGTCATGAGGCGTTCACCAAGAACGAGGTCAGGAACAAAGAGCTTAAGGGAGGAGTTCAACAAATTAGTGGAGAGCTTACTCACTCTAATCGAGCATGAAGAACTGAAGGGAGACTTGTTGACAACAGAGATCACGCGAGAGACTCCCGTCGCTCCCCAAGAGGATCCGAACCTCGCTAAGCTTCACGCTGTGGACAAAGAACAAGGCGACTCCAATGCTGAACCTGAGAGATACCAAGGACGTCACAACAGAGAGCGCATCAGCCTTTACTTGTCATCCAAGAAACAAGATATCTCCTTCCTCCTGGTACTACAAGGTTACACCACAACCTCGGTCTTTGCCATCTCGATCAAGACAAGCTCGGAAACTCCACCCAGTTAAGAAGAACCGCATCAAGACCTGGTAAGTGTTTCAAATCTGATTTAAACTAAGTTTCCTTTTTTTATTTTGCAGGGTTTGATCCTTAAGGACTTTATTTTCACAATTTAGACTTAAGACCTTGTAATCTTTTATTTTAATTTCTTGGCCTTAGAAGCCCTAGCTGCTGGACTATTTAATAAAGTCCCTTTCTCAACTTGTATGCACGTTTTTGAAATCAATAAAATACCTCTATTTTTTCGAGAAGAACCCTAGCCGCACCTTCTCCTTCTTGCGTGAGACTCGCCGGAACAGAGGCTGAACTTATCAAGGAGTTTCCACCCTCCTTGTGGCGTTCTCCAATCCACCTCTCCTTGTTCACACTGTCCATTGTTTTGGCTGGGCTCAGGTGAGTGTTACCACCCCTGAACAGTCACCATCTTCCACTCCACGAAGCCCCAGTGTAGATAGTTTCAGCGAGAGCGTTATCGTCTGCTGCAGCCCTCCGTCTCGGCTTCCACCTCTTCCCCTGTGTGTGCCTCTATCACAATGGATGTGACTTTTGATTTTCCAAAACACTTCCTCATTACAGTAGGCTGTGTTTAACTTGTACTTGATATCACAAATAAGAATTAGGTTAGGGATTGGTTGAAAGAAGGCCGACTCGAGAGCTGTTTTTAGCATCTGAATTTCCAAACCCATATTAGTAGAGTTACTCCGTTTCCAACATGAGATCTTCTTACGGATTTTCTGAATCTTGGATTGAAGGTTGCCATTAGGCGGTAACCCGAACCATTCTTCTTCGATGGTTTCTTTAAAACCCTCTCTGTCAAAAAGTCTTTTATCATATCTAAACTGTCCTCTCTGGATGCGAATATCCGACAGAATGTTAACAACAATAGCTGATGGTCAGATTGGATAGGTTCTAGAAACTCAAAAAAAGATGCCAGAAAATTAGCTATCCATTCCTATTCACGAGAGCTCTGTCAAGGCAACATTGGAATAATTCTTTAAATCTTATTCCGTTTCGAAACACACTATGACTACTACTCCAACTAAACTTATTTCCTTGATGATTCAACTCCGTCATATCACAAATATCCAAAGTATTATTGAAGTCAGAAAAGAAGCCGGATCTCGCGGGTGTCCTCCTATCTTCTCATCGTTGCTACGAATTTGATTAAAGTCACCCAACATCATCCAAGGTTCGTTTCTATTTATAGCCTTTATTTGAAGTCGTTTCCATAACTCATTTCGATGTTGTGCAATGAGATGACCATAAACGCAAGACAAGTAAAAAAGAAACGATTTGTCATTAATATAACAATCTAAGAGTCTTGTGTCATGATATAATACATTAATATCGATCGAATTTTTCCAAAAGAGTGCAAGACCACAAGTTAAACCAACAATAGGAACGATAAAGTAGTTCGGGAAATGCATAGAAACAGCGAAATCACACATAATACTAAACGATTGCTTCAACTCGATCAGAAAGATTGCATCAAGATGATAGAGACAGGAAATCTCTTTGATTCAATGAACTGCAAGACGTTTCCCAATGCCCTGGCAGTTCCAGCTTGCTATTCTCATTCAGCCCTTAGTAGTTCCGGGCCCACCATACTGCTGTTTGAAGATGATGGTGGTATCGGGCCCACTTTGCCATTGAAATAAAGGGTTGAACTGGCTTAGACGCCTCAGTTCTGCGTCATTTTTGAGGGTAGAGTGATGGAAATCCAGCCGGTCTTGTAATCCCGTGAATAATGTCATTATTAACATGTTCAAGAGAGAGAAAAACCTGATGTCATCGTGCTTTGGCCTCAATGGAGTCGGTGATGGCTGCATAGTTTTGATAAAAATTCCAAAGATCAGCCAGGGAGAATTGACGTCCATCAATGAGGATCGAACTTTCTGTGTTTGGAAGAACAGACGCATGAAGTGTAGAAGGAACCAAAGAGATAGACCCAATGATATCAATCATATTGATGGGTGCTGCTTGAATGGCTCGTGATGAGGAATCCGGAAGAGCAAATAGAGAAGACACCATATTATGATCGATGTCTGGTTCCAGTTCTTGAGAGCCGGTAGCTGCATCTTCCTCTGCCATTGTGCATTCCGTAATGTCATGCCGAAGAGAATGACACCGGAAACAATAGTTTCGAAGTTTTTCAAATCGAAACGTCACCATTGAATATTCATAACCAAACTTGAATCGTCTCTCGAAGATTAACGATCTATCTAACAACCATTGCATACAGACTCGACCAAACCTAGCATTCTCACCAAGCGCCTCTTCACGCTCTGGTTCGATAATGAGACCAAGAGTTCCAGCTATGTAATTAACCATAGGAGCGGACAAGAACTGAAGAGTTATGTCGCGGAATTGAACCCAGAAGTTAATTGAAGTAGGTTCGTCTGAATGAGCAATAGGGGACCAGGCTTTCATCACAACCATCCAATGGTTGAAGCTCCATGGTCCTCTTCTTAGAACTAACTAAAAGGCTTCATTAGAAGGGTATAAGAACTAGATTCTATCGTGATCAGCGACTCGACCCGAAACAGTTGTATCTAATCCCCATAAACGCAAAAAGAAGCGCGCCATTGCCCGGAGATTTTGACGACGAGGATTTGCAGGCCACATGAGTAGACTCAATTGGGAAGTCCTGGATGCTTGAGAGAGAAGAACCTCTGGGACAGAGTACTCTGTTTCATTGAGATTCTTATTTGCGAGATTTTGAATATTGTAATCAATGTATAGATGCGACAGAGGACGGCGGTTTCCATGACCAAGATGATAGAAGATTAGACCAAACGAACCGGCAGAACCACCAGGAGACAAAGCCCCGTAAATATATTCTACATCGTTGCCAATGAGACAGTTTAAAGGCATGAACCCGATGCAAAAACGAAAGAAGAGAACCAAGGTGAAAAGAGAACAGAGAAGGACGATTTTCATTTTTGAATTCTTTTTAACGACTCCAGTTATAATAGAAAAAGTAAAAATTTGATAATATTGCACTACAAACATGAGTCACTGTTTTGTACTGAAATTGTGGTGGTGGCAAATGCAAACATGTCTTAAGTAGTGAAATTGTGGTGGTCGCAAATGCAAACATGTCTAAGTTCCCACGCTTTACGCGTCACATCTTTGGAGTTTATACTTGGCATATATCCCATAAGCCCAATAAGATCCAAATTTGTGAGGATTGTCTTGCTGATTGGTTGATTTGTTTTTATACACTCTTTGTTCCATTTTTTGTTTCAGATTTTGTTTTTGTTTATACATGAAAGAATTTGATTGTGGAAATATAATGAGTTTGGAAGATGAGTTACTGACTAACGGGTAATGATAGAATTTATGTTTTCACTTTAAAATCTCTTTAACAATGAGTATTAGACTTTTCAAATACTTTGAACAATTTATTTTTAATTATTGTTAGATTAAAATAAATTAAAGATTTGCATAAATATTTGAGAAAATCTGAGACAGAGGGAGTAGTTTATTCTACACTATCATCAGTTTATGTTGTCGAAGAAATTAGGCTGGTGTTAATCAATCAAGCTAATTTTGTAGGTTGACTAACTTATTTTCCAAAGCGTGGAACATATCTTATCGAAAAAAATCTATTAGACTGAAAAAAATATATATTGGTGAGACACTGATATTTTATCATTATAGAAGGATACAAGTGAAACAATTTGATCCATATAAAATTAGTGTTTTGTATGTCATCTTGGGTTGGATAATTCATGTTTAACAAAAGATAATATTAATTTATTGTCACTAGTGCAAAGTTTATCCACTTGATGAAATATCACAAAATAGACAAATTCATTTGTCAAAATACATTCAAAGGATTTGGGATTAAGATTAATGATCTCAATTGTAGTAACATTTTATATCAATATTAGACATTCCGGGGGGAATAATGATTCATAGTTATAAGTTTAGAGGCTAACAGTAAAAAACTTATGGTATTCTTAGTGTTAATGGTAAATTTGAAAATAATAATACACTGTGTTAGTTTGAGAATTTAATATTTGGTTGAAAAATAATAGAGATGAACTCCAATGAAAATATAATTAAAAAAGGAAAAACACTAAAATCATGTATCAATTTTTTTATGAATAAAAGAGATATAAAAGGGTTGTTAACAAAAAAACTAAATAAATGAATTGTTTTGAAACATATTCTAGCAATGTTTAGATATTTGAAAAATAACCTAGCTTTTGATTTGTTTTAAAATCAACTCTTTTAAATGTTGCAAGCCTTTTAAATTTATTAGAATGTTTAAATTACAAATCTATAAAATTCCATCAAAATCTTTATTAATTTTAATCAATGTATTTAAACACTTTCGATAAACATGTGATATTTAAAACATATTTTATGGCTCATCTTATTATTTGACCTTCTTCATTGTATTGTTAAAATTCAAGATAAAAACAATATTTGCATTATGTAGTTTGGTGAGACATAGAAAACCTTCAGCTTCCATGCGGTTTTGACGTTTAAAAAACATTAAAAACAAATCATGTACATTCTATTATACAGATTTTTAAAAAACTTTATATTTTTATTATCTAGGCATTAGAAAGATACGTAACTGTATTAAATATTAATGTAATAATAATGTATTAATATTTAATGTAAAAATAACTTTTTTTTTGAAATTACAAGATTCGGTGCAGAATTTCATATTATTAAAAAAAAGTTATTGTTATAATAAAAAATGATTATCCACATTAGATATTTTCTTCCACCGACTTATTTTTCTACCAACTTACATCCTCTATTTCCTCTATATATACGTGTGAGCAGAGCCGCTCCAAACTTATTTGACATCTAAAACCCATAAGAAATTTATTTAGTCCATTAACATACAAAACAAAAAAATTTAGAATTAGTGGCATATTGAGCCTTGAATTCGGCACTTCATGCCCATAAATGAGAGTATAGCCACTGTGTTATAATATATTTTATAATATTTGCTGCTCCTAAATTGTTAATATATTTTGGCGCCTAAGACCCTTGCTTTATGAACTTTAGGTAAGGGTCGGGCCTGCGTGTGACTCTCTTTTATAGAATGTACGAAAGTGTGTAGAAAGAAGAAGTAATAGGAAGTGATGAAAAGATCGATTTCATCTCACTAAATTATCATCTTTCATCTCATCTCATTTCACTATCTCATCTCTGCTATAACTATAATATAATATTATATACAACATATATATATATTATACATATATCTCTCCATTATATGTATATATATATAGTGATATATTCCATAACACGTTATCAGCATAATCTGTTCTTATATCGAAAAGGTGAGATTTAATTTTTGTTGACGGAAAGAAAGGTTATGTCTTCTCGTTTATATACTATTTTCGGGATGATAGGCGCTACCTTCCCCAAACCGATTATTATGGTAGTTTATGTTTTCACGATCATGATCACATTGTAGACTATGTCTCCTCCGATCATATAGTAAGCTCTACCTCCTCAAACGGCTTATGATCATATGGTAGATTCACCTTAGATCACTGTCTTTCTCTATAATTTAATGTCCATAAGACATTTATGAAAAAGTTCTAGAAGAACTATATGCCCGTAAGACATATTTGAAAATGTTCCAGAAGAACTGTATAATAAATTTTGTTCAGAAGAAAAATTATACTCTTTAAATTATTGTTTACTATTGTAAATTATAAGTTATTTTAATTTATATTTTTATTATGTTTACAAATTTTTAAATTTGATCATGTTCTTTAATTTGGACATTTATATTGAATTATCACTAAAATCATGCTTAATAAGTTGTTATTTTACACATTAAACGTAATAAAGGATTCTATAAATTTGTGATCATAGCGTTTGCTTCTATTCAAAGCGTGTTCCAAATTTCACTTAGGACCCTCTACACCATTCAGAGGGTTTGCCTGTTACCTTTTCCCTCTCAAATTTCGAAATCTTCGGAAGCATTCAAAGCCGACATCAGTGCTACGGTAGTTTTTAGGAAACTCAATAATTGGTGTTACCATTGCTGGTGTTAATACACAACAGCAAGAAGCGGTTTGTTGCCTTTTCTACCAAAAATTGAGCACTAATCCCTCGGAGAATCATGAATCCCTGCAAATCAGAAATCAAATGTCTCACATTAATTGGTAAGCTCGTAATTATTACGGCGTACTATCATTCTCTGATATATCACACACAAGCAAGAACCATGGCTGAAAACCTTCACGCTGCTATCCACGCCTTGACAATCGAAGATGACGAGCCTATGGTTCTTCCTGACAGTCTTTGTTTCAGAGTGTTTGACGAGAAAGCAACTAGAATTCTGGTACGACTTTTGAATCCGGACTGTCAACAGATGCGAAAGTGGATCGAAACCATGCCACGGGTATGGCGTAAGCAAGGGCGAGTACAAGGTATAGCCCTGTCAAAGGAAAAATTCCAGTTCATCTTTCAAAGAGAGGAAGACTTGCAAACAATATTAGTGGATAGGCCTTGGTCGTATGACCACTAGACTATGCTTCTGGAACGATGGACATCATCGCCAATAGAGGACTTCTTGATGAGCCTTAATGTATGGGTACGAATCAGAAACATCCTGGTGAACCACTATACGGTTGAGACAATGAGTGTTCTTGGTAAAGATATCAGATATGTTATAGATATAACATATAACTTGAAGGAATCACAGAAGACAAATTATGTCAAGGTGAAGGTCAACTTGAAAGTGGCTAATCGAGCGAGAATGTCGAAGAAGCTGACGCTACCTACTGGAGAAACAGTGACGATTATGTACGAATACGAGAAACTGCGTAAAAGATGTTTCTATTGTCAGCGCTTGACTTATGAACAAGCACTTTGTGCATGGTGGAAAAAAGAAAGAGAGAATAACAGAGAGGAAAACAGAGCCCCGTTAGTGAGGAACAAAGATATATTGGGACTGAGATCTCTGGTAAAGAGTGACCAGGCGAAAGCAATAGCAGCTCCACCAGGATTCCCACCTTTGTTCCCGGGTCTGTCCAAAGAAAAGAACCGTATGGCACTCCAGTACATATCTGACGCAAATCCTACCGAGAGGAACGTGAGAATCCTCATAATACAACAATCGATAGAGGGAACATGGGATTTGGCGATTCACCTACTAGGAACCACGTCGGATGTTAACAAGGACAGGGGTCATGTTTTCACCTATGAAGATAACATTGAGAAAAGCAAAAAAGATGATAAAGAAGAAATGTATCCTGCAGTATCGGAGCCAGGACAACAACGGAACAAAATGTATGAAGGGGAGATATTATCAACAAGAAGCTGGAACCACAATAATGAGAAGATTAACTAGATGGTGTTTAAGGCTGAAGCTACGAAGAAAGATGGAAAGAAGGAAGTTCAAACACAGGAAAGAGAGAACGTAAAAGACCCCCGGCTTGGAAAAGGCGTATAAGACAAGCAACTGGAACATCAAGCAAAGGAACAAGAATATTACCACCTCAGGAGGGGAACGAAGGCAGTAAGAGGAAGGTAGAGAGTGAGGTTACAATCCTGAAGAACAAAGTTCCAAGAGTCTTGGAGAAAACGGTGGCTTCCGCTCTGAAGCCGTTGATATTCAAATGAGTATTTTGAGCTGGAACTGTCAAGGAGCTGGAAGCAGCAAGACAGTTCGTCATTTGCGGGAAATGCGAAAAATGTATTTTCCCAATTTTTTATTTTTAATGGAAACTAAACAAAAAGTAGAGTATGTTACTAGGTTGAACGATTATCTAGGTTATGGAAAACTGGTGATAGTGGAACCAATATGACTTAGTGGGGGTTTGGCTTTGTTTTGGAAGGAGTGCTATGAAGTTGAAATATTATTGGCGTGCAAAAGAATTATTGATATCAAATTTAAAATGGGATCAATAAATTTTTATATGACACTTGTGTATGGGGATCCGATTAGAGCTCACCGGAACCAGGTCTGGGAAAGATTATCAAATATAGGACTCACACGAAATGATGAATGGTTCCTTGTGAGGGACTTCAATGAATTGCTAGACACGTCTGAAAAGAGAGGAGGCCCAATGCAACAAGAATCAACTTTCTAGGATTTTAGGAATATGGTAACAAATTGCAAGCTCAAGGAAACCCAAAGCTCTAGAAATTTTTACTCATGGGAAGGATGGAGAGATCGAATATGGATGTAGTGTAGATTGGATCAAAGCTTCGGAAATGATAACTGGTTCCGATTATTTTCGCATAACCACATGGAGTATCTTGAAATGTGGGCTTTAGACCACATACCTATTTTGATACGGATTAGCTCTGGAACTTCTGTTAGAGGCAAAAGAAGACTATGCTTCGATAGTAGATGGGAAAAGAAAGTAGGCTTTCAAGAGATGATTAAACGAGGATGGAAAGGGCTGGAGGAGAGTATGGAAACATCGCTAACAGAAAGAATACAAAGGTTTAGAAAAGAGATAACAGGATGGAAAAGAAAGGTAAACACAAACGCAAATTCTGTGATGGAAACTTTAAAGCAGAGGCTGGAAGATGAAATAGGGAAGCTCGATCCGAACATTAACACAATTCAAAAATTGAGAAGGGATCTGAGAGAAGCACAGAATGAGGAGGAGGTATATTGGCGACAAAGAGGCAGAGAACAATGGTTGAATCCTGGAGACAAGAACACAAAATACTTTCATAATTCGGTGAAAAGCAGAAAGCCCAGAAACAGAGTTCAAATGCTAGTTGACAAACATGGAGTCGAACAGTTCTCAGAAGGATCTAAAGGAACAATAGCAGCAGAGTACTTCAGAGAGCTGTTCACCAGTTCAAAACCGACGAATTTAGAAGAATTCCTCGAAGGAATGGAACCAAGGGTAAACTCAACCATGAATGATATGTTGACAGTGCCAGTAACGGAAAGTGAAGTGAAGCAAGTTGTGTTTGATATAAATCCGAATAAGTGTCCAGGGGCAGATGGACCAACGGAAAGTTTTTATCAACAAATGTGCAGTATAGTGGGAAAAGATGTAACGAAGGCGGTACAAAAAGTTTTTCAAACCGCGATCTTCCCGCTGGAATGCAATTACACTCAGATGACGGAGATGAAACCTATAAGTCTATGCTCTGTTCATTACAAGATTATTCAAAGTACTCTGTTCTCGTTTAAAGAAAATCCTACCGAATATAATCTCGGAGACTCAAGGAGCCTTTGTAGCGGGTAGGCTTATCTCGGACAACATCCTCATTGCATATGAAATGGTGCACGCTTTAAGAATGAATGAGGCAATGACGACTGATTATATGGCGGTGAAGACGGACATGTTGAAAGCATATGACAGAGTCGAGTGGACTTTTTTACACAAGTTGATGACTAAGCTGGGGTTTGACAAAAAATGGACATAAATGATCATACATTGTGTAAGCACTGTGACGTATACGGTGATAATAAATGAAGAATCACACGGTTATATCAAACCAGAAAGGGGAATATGGAAAGGAGACATGTTATCTCCATTTATCTTCATATTATGTGTTGAGACATTGGTAAACAAACTGAATAGATCAGCTACATTGCATAAGCTGAACGGTGCAAGAGCTTCAGCCAAGGGGCCATGAGTGCACCACCTACTATTTGCGGACGACTCATTGCTTATGTGTAAAGCAACAAAGGACGAAAGCCGTGACCTCAAAGCATTCTTATCAGAATACGGGAAAGCATCAGGACAGGAGATAAATTATCAAAAATCCTCCATAATTTTTGGATCAAAGGTTGAGGAAAGACACAAAAACCAGGTGAAGACAGTGCTAGGTATTACTAATGAAGGATGAGAAGGCACATATTTAGATTTACCAGAATGCTTTCAAGGATCTAAGAAAGAATTGCTGAATTTTATCACAGGAAAACTGCAATCTCAGCTACATAGATGGTTCGCAAAGTCTTTATCGCAAGGAGGCAAAGAAGTACTAATTAAATCTGTGGCATTGTCATTACATGTATACGTAATGTCATGTTTCAAGTTACCAAAAGAAACTTGTAAGAAGATAACGGGTGCTTTGACAGAGTGTTGGTGGAGTTGTGGGAAAGAGAAGAAAAAAATTCTATGGGTTGCTTGGAAGAAGCTTTGTAGAAAAAAGAAGAGGGAGGTCTAGGGTTTTGAGATATAGGATGATTTAACCAAGCGTTACTCAGCAAACATAAATGGAGAATATGGGATCAGCCACAATCCCTTCTAGCTCAGATTCTCAAACATTGGTATTTCGGGAAATCGAACATTCTGGAGCATGGAAAAGGAAGAAGACCATCCTATGCATGGCGAAGTATATTGTATGGACATGATCTGCTGATAAATGGAATGCTCAAAGTATTGGAGAATGGAACAACTACTAGAGTATGGGAAGATAAATGGCTGAGGGACAATATGCCAAGAGCTCCAATAAGTTCTTTTGGAGTATTGAATATGACGATCATGGTGTCGGATTTATGGGACCATAATCTGGGAAGATGGAAGGAAGATATGTTACGGAATATGTTTAATAACCAGGATATAGAGCTCATAAAGAAGGTTAAAATCGCATATACCTTAGAGGACACGTATGTATGGAGCATGACTAAACAAGAATATATAACACTAAGAGTGGATACCGGTTGGCTGAAGACTTGCAGCGCAAACAGGAAGGGACAGGACAATAACTGACGATGATGGAGAAACGAATTTGGAAAAAAATCTGGAAGCTACCAACAACAACGCCAAAGATACAACACTTCTTATGAAAGGTGCTTGCTGGAGCGTTGGTGGTGAAGATGAGACTACGAACAAGAGGTCTCATAGTCAACCCTATATGTACATCATGTGGTAGAGAACAAGAAACTATATTCAATGTGCTTTTCAATTGCACACAGACGGCACGAATGTGGAAGGACATTGGGATCACAAGCCCAAGACAAGGATGGTCAAAGGACTCTGTAGCGATAAACATACATCATATGTTCATTAGTAGAAATAATATGAAAGTGGCGGAGAATACAAAAAATGCTCTACCATGGATCTTGTGATATGTTTGGAAAGCACGAAATCAATTGGTCTTTGAGAAAACCAGATTGGAGCTCGCAGGGGTGATACAAAAAGCAAGAGACGAGGCGGATCTGTGGCAATCAATTAACCAAAAGACAAGCAGTGATAAGGATAACGAAGAGGCTAAAAGAATCCCACAGAACTGGGTAGCACCTCCGACAGGATGGATCAAGTATAATATTGGCCACTCTTGGGTTCATTCTAAATGAAACAGCGGCGCAGGGTGGCTCACTAGAAACAACAGAGGAGACGCTCTCCATCACATCCGTAGATCCTTTTCTAAAATGGCAACGAAGATGGAAGCAAGCATGTTAAGCATATTATGGGCGGTAACCTGTTTAGGGGATTTAAAGCAAACCAAGATAATCTTTGAAATATCCTCAGGTGAGGCATGTGACGCCATTTGACGGCCAAGAGAATGGCCACTGCTACAGAACATGTTGATGCAGATACACAATGGGCTAGAAAGAATTGGAGATTGGCAAGTTCAGGAGGTAGCAGAAGAAGGAAACAACGGTGCGTTGAGCATAGCACAAGTGTGACTACAGAACATCGATATTAGTCGTACATAGCGACGGGAGGCCCACAATGGCTTCATTCTGGATTACAAACAGAAGAGAGACAAAGGATTTAGCAAAGGAAGAAGAAAAGATTTGCTCTATTTTTTAAGGAAGAGGTTCTATTTTTCAAACCCAGGACATGCTCTGTTATCGTAGCTTATGGACTCCTAAAGTTCAAACAAATTGGTTCGTATGAATCACCTAATGGTGACATATATCATCTGATGATATGTAATATCGAAGACTTTTTCTTCAATAATGTATAAGATTTCTTTAGTGAAATTTATTTTTGCCAAAACTCGAGGATGCATTTATAAAGAAAATAGTTCCTTGATACCATCGATAAGTTGAAAACGACTTCGATTAACAAAAGGCAAAGGCCATGGTATTTTTATCCCACCACATCCCTGATGGTTTAAAAGATGAATACATCACAAAAAAAGATCTTGGAGATCTTTGACAATCAATCAAAGATATGTTTGATCACCAGAAATATGTGATCTAACCAACAGCTAAACATAAGTGGTTGAATCTATGGTTCCAAGATTACAAAAGTGTTAGTGAGTATAATTCTGCTCTGTTCGGAATTACTTCCAAGATAATTTATGTGGAAAAAAGATAAGCGATTATGCTATGATTGAAAAAACTCTCCAAACAGTTCATCCTGGAAACTTAATCATGCAGCAACAATACCGGGCAAATGGATACACGAAGTATTGAATTAATGCAAGTTCTGTTGGTGGCAGAACAATATAATAGAACTTGTGATGCTAAACCATCATTCTCATCCTACTATATCTGCTTCATTCCCAGAAGTGAATGTTGCATCATCCAATTTAAATAATTACGGATGTGGACGCAGTCAAGGTAATATGGACGTGGACGTGGACGTGGACGTGGACAAGTAAGAAATTTTTGTTCTAATGATTTCAACAATGGAAGAAATAATAAAAGGCAAAGGAAATGAAGTTGGTCGTGTGATGAATAATCAACAGAAAATGCTTGCTACAGATGCGGCATAAAAGGACATTGGTCCCGTACCTGTCGTACGTCGAAACATTTGGCAGATCTGTATCAAGAATCTCAAAAGGCGAAAGGAAAAGAATGTGAAACCAACTTCATTTATGGCAAATCCGAACCTTCTTTTGATGGCATAAATAGTGATACACATCTTGATATTGCAGATTTCATAGTTGATCTTGAAGCTATCAACGAAGAATAAAACAACTAAGATTTTCCTGAAGAAGAAAGTATGGCATGATGTCTAAAAGTTATGTTTGTTAATCTTTTTGAATAAGAAAATAAAACGAATAACCTATTGTTTAATAGTGGTTTGGTTTTATTATTGTAATATAGTTTTTATTGTAACACAAACTTTTCGTTATATTAGTACATCTTTTATGAATATTTCTAAATTCAGAAAATGTCTAAATTTGAGATCGAAGATGGAGATATATGTCTGCTAGACAGTGCTACAACTCACACAATACTTAAGGATAAAAAAAATTTCTCCTCCTTTAAAATAAAAAATTCATGGGAAACGTGAATATTATATCTGGTAATGCATTATATGATGGCAAGAAGAACAAAATTTGAAATAGATAATGCATTATACTCCCCAAAATCTTACAGAAATTTTTTAAGTTTCAAGGATATCCGCAGAAATAGATATCATATAGAAACTATGAATAAAAATGGCATTGAATATCTTTGCATCACATCAATTATTTCGGAGAGAAAATACATATTAGAAGAGCTACCAGCTTTATCCTCCAAAATTTATTCCACAAAAATAAACATGACTGAATCATATGTTACAGTAAACCCAAAGTTTACAAATACATTCAAAATCTGACATGAATGTTTAGGGCACCCAGGATGATGCGGAAAATTATAGAAAATTCAATTGACCATCTGTTGAAAAATGAGAAGATTTTTCAATCAAGAGAATTATCATGTAATATTTGTTCTCAAAGAAAACTAATAACTCGACCATCATCAGCCAAAATCGAGAATGAATCTCTAATATTCTTAGAGAAAATACATGGTGACATATGTGGTCCTATCCACCCATAATGCAGGCCATTTCGATACTTTATGGTATTGATTAACGCATTCAGTAGATGGTCACATGTGTGTCTATTGACTACACGCCATACTGCTTTTGCAAGATTCATTGCACATATAATCAGGTTGAGAGCACAATCCCCTGATTATACAATAAAAAAACTGAGACTTGATAACGCTGGTAAATTCACTTCACAAAATTTCAATGACTACAGTATGTCATTAGGAATTGATGTTGAGCACCCGGTTCCTCATATTCATATAGAGAATGGGATGGCTGAATCTTTGATTAAACCGCTGCAACTCATTGCTAGACCATTAATATTGAGAACAAAACTTCCAATTTTGATATGGGGTCATTCAATTTTGTATGCTGCTGCACTAATTCAAATACGGCCAAGTGCATTTAGAAATATTCCCCTTTTTAACATCTGGTCAGGAGCCAAATGTATTATATCTCCGTGTTTTTGGGTGTTCAGTTTATGTCCCTATAGCTCTACCACAAAGAACAAAAATAGGACCACAAAAAAGATTGAGAATATATATCGTGTATACATCACCAAGTATAATTCGGTATCTTGAACCACAAACTGGTGATATATTTACGGCATAGTTTGCCAATTGTTATTTTAATAAAGATGAATTTCCAGCGTTAGGGGAAATAATTAAAGAAGTTCCAAAAGATATTACATGGTGCACACTGTCTTTATTGTATCTTGATCCTCCTACGAAACAACGTGAACTAAAAGTTCAGAAAATTGTAACATTTACAAAATATAGAAAATCAAATACCAGATGCGTTCATTAATAATAAAGGGTAACAAAATCATATATACCCACTACGAATGTTCCATCAAGAATTATGTTCCGGAAGAAAAACTAATGGAAAATAGCAAATGAACCTAAAGTTCAGTTGAAAAGGAGGAGGCCAATGGGATCAAAAGATAAAAATCCCTGGAAAAAAGGAAATTGGAAAAACTGAATGAGAAGGGTCTAGAAGAACCACATACAGAGAAAAATCCTGAAGACGAAAATGACACAAAAAAATGTGAGATCTCCATTAACTTTGCTCAAAACGAAAAATTATGGGTTAGAAGTGAGATAGAAGAGGGTGATGAAAATTTTTCATTCTCTGTTTCTAAAGAAATTGATTATGAAAGTGATGATTCAGATCCAAGGTGCATATTGGAATGCCAGAAATGATCTTATTGGGAGAAATGGATAATGGATAATGGACATGAAAACTGAATTGAACTCCCTTAATAAAAGAAATGTCTTTGGACCTATTGTTATAACACAAGAACATGTAAAACTTGTTGGGTACAAATAGATTTTTGTGTGAAAAAGAAATGAGAAAAATGAGGTAACATGATACAAACCCCGACTTGTTGCCAAAAGGTATTTCTCAAAGACCGGGAATTAATTATGAAGAAACATATTCTCCGGTTATAGATGCAATTACTTTTAGATTTTTAATGAGCTTAACAACATCTAAAATCTAGAAATGTATCTAATGGATGTTGTGACAGCATATCTATATGGATCACTTGATAATGATATATTCATGAAAATCCTAGATGGTTTGAAAATGCATGAAACATTAAATTCAAAATCTAAAGGAATATGTTCGGTCAAATTACAGTGATCACTTTACGGACTAAAACAATTTGGACGCATATAGTATAATCGCTTAAGTGAATATTCGTTGAGAAAAAGATATACCAACAATGTGATATGTCTTTGCGTATTTATTATGAAATCTTTATCTAGATTTGTGATCATTTTTGTATATGTTGATGACCTCGACATAGTTGGAACTCCAAAGAAGATTAATGATGCAAGAACTCATATGAAAGAAGAGTTCCAAGTGAAAGATCTAGGAAAAACAAAATTTTGTTTTGGACTCGAGATCGAGCACATTCGAGATGGAATTTTTATACATCAATCGAATTATACGAAAAGGATCTTAAAACGCTTTTATATGGATAAACCAACTCTTTTGAGTACTCCAATGGTTAATAGATCACTTGATGTTGACAAATATCCATTTCGACCTTGTGAAGATAACGAAGAAGGATTAGGTCTTGAAGTACCTTATATGTTCGTTACTGGCAGACTTATGTATCTTGCAAATTGTACTCGACCGGATATAGCATTTGCTACAAATCTACTTGCGAGATACAGTTCGCCTCTTATGCGCAGACATTAGAATTGAATAAACATATTTTTTGTTATATTCAGGGAACAATTGATTTAGGATTGTTTTACCCTAGAAACTCCAATTTTGACTTAGTTGGTTTTGCAGATTTAGGTTATTTATCAGATCCATATAAAGTCCGATCGCAAACCGGATATGTTTTCACAGTTGAAGGTATTGCAATCTCTTGGTGTTCCCAAAAACAGACTTTAGTTGCTACTTCCTCAAATTATGCAGAGACCACTGCACTACACAAAGCATGTAAAGAATGTGTGTGCCTTAGATCTATGACTCAACACACAAGAAACAAGCAGAATAGTCATTAATAAAAAGCCAACAAAATTATTTGAAAACAATGTTGCATGTGTCGCCCAACTCAAAAAAGGTTATATCAAGATTGATAGAACGAAACATATTTCTCCAAGACTTTTCTCATATACACGAGAATTCGAGAAGAATTAAAAAGTAGATATCCAATATATTCGTTCAACTGACAATGCAGCTGATTTGTACTATAACATTCAAAAAACACGTTTATAGCATTGGGATGCGTTATCTACAGAATTTATAAAAAGAAGATTATATCCATCATTTTAGGGAGAAATTGCATTACAATATATTTTTTTTCTTTGTCATAGTTTTAGTCCTACAAAGTTTTTAACAAGACACTACGTAATATACTAATACTGTGGATAATCAGGAAAAAGTATTATAATAAAATATAATTATCCACATTAGACATTTTCTTCTACTGACTTACATCCTCTAGTTCCGCTATATAAAATGTATGAAAGTGTGTTGAAAGAATAAGTAATAGCAAGTGAAAAAAATATCAATTTCATCTCACTAAATTACCATCTCTCATCTCATCTCATCTCACTTTCTCATCTCTCTTATAAATATAATATAATATTATATACAACACATAGATATATAATATATAATACACATACCACTCCACTATATCCATATATATATATATATATTGATATATTCCACAACAGTTATTTTTTTGTCGAAAACCAAAACTAATATAAAACCAAACCAAACCGATTAGCGGCAAAGGAAATGATCAAAACACAAATTACATCTATAAATAGATACTTGAAAAATAATAGTTTGATAAATCAATATATTTCTACGGCTCTTAATTGATTTTTTATCCAGTTAATACTTTTATAAAATAATATCTTTTATAAATTAATGAAATATCATAGTTCCTCCGTTATTAATTTGTAGATGTTCCACCGTTATTTTGTCTTTTCTAGGTTTTATAAACCGAAAACCAGAAAAAACAACTCAAACTAAGTTGTAAACTGGGTTATAAGAATGTAACCAAATCAAAATCTAATGTTAAGGATTCAAACTAAATTGTAGACCAAACTATAAAGCCTAAAGAGTACAAATCAAAATTTAATCTGTGAGTTGTTTTCTTAAAGTATTTGTTGTAGTAACTTACTAACCTTGAAATGTAGGAGATTTAGGAGAACATCCAACCAACATAAAGACATTATCAGAGGTAGGATTGAAATAAGGAGCTCTTCAAAGCCATTGCCTTTGCCACCAAGCACAATGGTTTCACAAGTAGACATGTGTGGATCATGCAATGTTACGGACTGATACGCGTAATTGATATCCAACATTCTATAAGAACCTGAACTTATGTGAAACATCAACACATCGCTCATACAAAAAAAGAGATCTCTATACCCTGGATGCCCACACCCATTTCGAATTCTGAACAGATAATCAACGGTTATATTTACACAGTATGACCGGCATGCTTCCACAATGGAAAGCTCCATGAGTGTTAGAAACGATAGAATCAAGATCAAGAGTTTCATTTTCTTTATTTTGGGTTGTTTACAAGAGAGTGATGTGTATGATCTTTGGCGTTAGAGAGTAAAATATCTGAAGATTGCGCTTTTTATTACACATGACTAAGGATCTCCTTGGAACACGATTAATAAATAAGGCTAAGTACAAAACTAGCTTGCACATCCTCACTATATACTACTAAAGCATTCATAGAGCTTTCAGGCTACCTTCAAGATCGATGAGCATCGGGAGAAGTGGTTCGGTTTTTCTTGTATTTCCAAAACTCATCTTTCTTCCCTTTCGTATTAGCTTTAACCCGGCCAAATTTGCTATTAATTATACCAAGTATGGCAGTTTTATCCTTTTTGTTCTTTGTCTTTGCCTTGTCTTCAAGAATCGCCCTAAGTTTCTCGTATGACCTAGGGTCTGGTACTTGCCCACTTTTAACCATCATCTTGTGGTAATAGAACGCCCTTTTGAAGTCTCTTACACGGACGAACGCGTAGATCATTGTTGAGTATGTGATGGAATCAGGTTTTAAGTTAAGAGCAGCCATTTCCTTCAACAGCTGTGGCAATTTCGCATCTTGACCTCCTCGTGCGTATGCATTCATCAGCATATTGTAAGTCATAACACTCGGCTGCAAACCCATTTTACCAAACTCAGAAACAACATCTCTCGCTTCGATATAGCAGCCTTGCTTGGCAAACCCATCAAGAAGAGTGTTATATGTTATCCGTGTCCCTTGGACTTTTTCTCTAAGCATTAGTTTCCAAATTTCCATCAGTTTTCCAGTATCACCAGCCCGTCTAAATGCATCGAGAAGCGATGTATATGTTTCAACCGATGGTTTAATCCCCTCTTTACACATCTCTTCAAACGAAGCACAAGCTTTCTCATGCCACCCGCTAACCGAGTAAGCATGAATAAGAGCTGTGTAAGAATGAGAACTAGGTTTCAGACCTACTTTCTTCATCCGCAGGAAAGCATCAGCAGCCATATCACTCATCTTCTTCGTCCTCCCATACGCACTAATCAAACACGTATACGATTTCACATTTGGCTCTAAACCTAAATCCTCCATCTCCCGCAAAAGTGTCTCTACAATATCAGGCTGCATCCTTCTAGCATAAGCATCCATGAGAATGTTATACGTTGCAGCTGTAGGCTTTAAGCCTTTAGCTCTCATCTCAGTAAAAAGACCTTCCACTTCTTCTATATGGTTAGATTTGTTATAAGCATCCATAAGCGTATTATACACAATCGTGTTTGAACGAATACCTTTCTTCTCCATCTCTGTTTGTATCACAAGAGCTTCTTCTTTTAACCCTTCGTCACAAAACGATTTCACAAGGCCACCGAATATATCCTGACTCCATTTCACACCTTTCTCTCTCATCTTCTCGAATATCTCCCAAACTTCTTTCGCACTTCGTCCTGCTTTCCTCATCATTGTGATCACTATAGCACATGTAACATTATCCGGATTCACATTAATCTTATCCATGGCTTCATACACTTCCCAAGCATCATCAAACCTAACAAAATATCACCATTTAACCAAAGCTTAAACAAAGATTAAAACTTTACATTCTCTAGAGCTAGATCATGGTGAAAAGAGCAAAAAGCACACACCTTTGAGAAGCTGAAAGCGCAGAAATGGCGGCATTATAGAGACGAACATCTCTAAACTCTTCCTTGTTTGGTAAATTACGCAACAGAAGCAAAATGTTATCAGCCATTCCTTCTCTACCAAGCAATGTAAACAACACAGAGCAAGCACGAGGTGAAGCAAGAGACGGTTCTTGCAAACTCATCCATTCATAGAAATATAAACAACTCTTCATAAAACCAGATTCACCCATCATCACTAATGCATCTACACACTCTGTATCGTTAATCCTTCCTTCGAAATCTGATAACATCTCTCCCAATGTTTGATTCTCCTTTAGATTCTTAGCAATTTCAAGTATTTCACCAGCGATGCCAATTTCGAATGGAGTATGCACACCAATTGTTTGTTGATTTGCCACGGAGACGGATTCTTCAGGCTCGGTCTCGATTTCAGTTACTGGCTCAGCGAAGTCCGAAGCAAGGTGCCAAGATGTTCGACGGTTCTTCTGGAGGGAAAATTTGGATTCTCGAGTTGGGTCTTGGGTTGATTCTGACGGTACAGTTCGTGACTTGAAGAATTTAAGAACTGGGTCTCCTTCTTCTTCACCTTCATCTTCTTCGGTGATATTTGTCGAATTTTCTGGTGGTTGAACATTATCTGGTATTGGGTCATCGAAGAAAGGGAGAAAAATGGGAGAAGAAGAAGAAGAAGAAGATGAGGAAGAGGAAGTAGTAGCAGAGAGACAAATGGGTTTTCGGTAGAGTGAAGAGCGAAGAAGAAGATAAGATTCAGGGAGGTGAACTCGGTGATATAAAGGAATGGAAGCATAAAAGGATTGAGTGGCAAGAGAAAAAGACGCCATGGACATGGCTCAGCTTTCCCAGCGGCTAGCGAAGTAATGTATTGTTTGTAAACGAAAGACTTAAAAAAAAATGTTGAATAAAAAAAAAAACTTAAATTTGACACTTTGTGATAAAAAAAAATGACACTTCAAAAGAATAATTATTTTTTTCTTTTTTGACACTTATTTACTCCTCTGTTCTTGGTTGGATGTGGTTAACATATTACGTTTTATGCACTATGGCCCAAAGAGTGGGCCAGTCTATTTCAGGGAGGTAATCACTTGATTATTATTTTATTTTTTATAACTTTTTTTTATTTTTTTAATAAAGTGTAAAATTTATTCAAAAAATTTCTTTTACAACAAGTGAATCAAATTTATAATATTTTTTGATAAAAACATTATTATCTAATTGCGAACCACATTTCTATCCTTTTCCTATAATTCGAATTGGCAAAAATGTTAAATTTAATAAATTTAAAATATAAAGAATTACTCTTTTTATTAACTTTAGAAACTAATTCAAAATTAAAACTCTTAAAATTCTCACAATCTTTTTCTTACAATTCTCACAATCTTTTTCTTACAATTGTCATAATTTAACAATTGTATTTATAAAGAATTACTCTTTTTATTAACTTTAGAAACTAATTCAAAACTAAAACTCTTAAAATTCTCACAATCTTTTTGTTACAATTGTCACAATTTAACAATTGTATTTATAAAGAATTACTCTTTTTATTAACTTTAGAAACTAATTCAAAACTAAAACTCTTAAAATTCTCACAATCTTTTTCTTACAATTCTCACAATCTTTTTCTTACAATTCTCACAATTTAACAATTGTATTTATATTGATAGCACAACCTTGCTAATCATATTCTCATTAGAAATAGAGAGCTTATTAATTAGATAATTCCTAATACATATTAAGATAACTCCTAAATATAAATTATCTTCTTACTCTAATTCCTAAATCCATACTTGGTTTAGAATTAGGGTACTTGTGGATCAAGCTATCTACAAGCTTAATCCAATATTCTCTCTCTTAAGTTTGAAATCTATCTTTGACAACTCTTGAATTCCCATTAGATCTTTCATTTCTTTAAACTTGATCCTTCCTAGAGCTTTTGTCAAAATGTTAACCTTCTGCTCATTCCTGGGTACATGTTCGACCTCCATTTGGTTGTTCTAAACACATTCTCTTATAAAGTGATACCTTGTATGAATATGCTTACTCCTTCCATGAAACACGGGATTCTTTACAAGCGTTATTACAGATTTGTTGTCAATACGAATAACAACCTTTTCACAAGATAATCCGGTAATCTCACTAAGCAACTCTTGAAGCCAAATTACTTATCTTGTTGCCTCCGTAGCCGCCATAAACTCAGCTTCACACAAAGAAAGCGCTACGGTTTCTTGTTTCCTAGAACACCAAGTGATTGGACTTTCTCAAAGATACAAAATATGGCCGGTTTTATTTTTTCCATCATCCGGATCATCGTTATGGTTACTGTCGATGTAGCCTACTAAAGTAGTCACATTAATTTGTTTAAAAATTAAGCCACGAGAAAGCGTACCCTTTAAATATCTCAAATTCTACTTCATTGCTACTCCATGTGACTCCTTCGGGTCTTGCATATATCTACTTTTTACTCCAACATAAAATGCAAGATCTAGTATGGTGTGAAGCAAATAGCAAAGACAACGAACATTTTTCTTATAAGTTGTTGCATCAATTCCTTGCTCCTCTAGCACAATTGACAACTTAAGATTTGTAATCTTTCATATGTACAAGATTGCAATCTTTCATTCCAGGTTCAGCTAATATCTTCATTACATAACGTTCTTGTTTTAGAGTAATTCCCTTGTCATGTTGATTAACTTCAATCCCAGGATGTCAGTTAATTTTCTGAGATCACTCATCTCGAACTTAGCCGACATTTCCAACTTGAAGTTGACAATGACACTCAGATTTGTTCCGGTTACAAACACATCATCCACATAAACTGCCATAAGTAGGAGACTCTCTTTCTCCGTTTTTTGATACACAGAGGGCTCCTTTGAGCACTTAGTAAACTGCAGTCCCTTAAGAATATGATTGAGTTTGTTGTTCCATGCCATTGGTGCCTCTCTTAACTTATACAAAGCTTTATTTAGCTTATACGCCTTATCTTCTCTTCCTTTTACTATGAAACCATTGGGTTGAGTAACATATATGACCTCCTTTGACTCGCCATGGAGAAACCATTTTTACATCAAAATGATGTATTTCCCATCCATTTGAGGCAGCTAAATTAATTAATAGTCGTATTGTTTCAATGCGAGCTACAGGGTGAACACTTCATCAAAATCAATCCCATGTTGTTTCACATAACCTTTGCTACAAGTCTAGCTTTGTGTTTATTTATACTTCCATCGGAGTTTCTCTTTAGTTTAAACACTCATTTCAACCCAATAGGTTTTGCTCCAATAGGCAAGTCAACCAAATTC
This sequence comes from Cardamine chenopodiifolia, assembly GCA_963922655.1. Taxonomy (NCBI): domain Eukaryota; kingdom Viridiplantae; phylum Streptophyta; class Magnoliopsida; order Brassicales; family Brassicaceae; genus Cardamine; species Cardamine chenopodiifolia. The sequence goes on along the minus strand of OZ000490.1, from coordinate 15,478,747 downwards.
CAAGTATTATTCTTTGTGATTAATGAAATTTCTTCACAAGCATGAATCCATTCCTCGGATTCCTTCACTTCAAAGAAATTCTTTGGCTCATCATTTAGCATCAACAAAAGTATTTCTCCTTTATTTCGGCAATTAAGATATAATCATCAAGATAAAATGATTGTGTGCTTTGTCTACTAGATTTTTTTAATCCGAGCTGAGGTTGTTCCAAAACATAATTTTCTTCAATTGCACTGTTTTGTTCTGTTTCGACGGACGGGGATTGATCGATCTCATTTTTTGTTTCCACTCTTTCAATGGTTTCCATAATCTCCAAAACTAAGCTCAAACATCCATGATTGGTCAACTGATACTTGTTCCAAGTTATTCTATTTCCAACTTCTTGTTTCATCAAAAATCACATCTCTACTTACTATGATTTTTCGAGTTGTTAGGTCAAAGAGTCGATTAGCTTTCGACCCGGGTTCAGTTCCAAGGTGAACTAACATCCGCGATCTATCATCAAGCTTTCTTAGATGCAGTGTTTCTGATTTGGCATAACCAATACACCCAAAGATACATAGGTGTTCAACATTCGGTTTCTTGCCTTTGAACACTTCATACGAATTTTTTTCCTTCAAAACTCTTGTAGCTATTCTATTGATAAGATAAGTGGCATGTCTCGCCGTTTTCCCCCAAAGATAGTTTGGTACACTAATGTATTTTAGGATTCTTCTTATCATTTTTGTTAGTGTCTTATTGCGTCTTTCAACTACACCGTTTTGTTGAGGCGTGTAAGGAGCCGTGAGATGTCTTTGTATGCCGTATTTTTCACAAAATGCTTGAAAATCTTGTGATACAAATTCTCCTCCTCTATCTATTCTGGATGTTTTTATGTTAACTCCTGAATCTTGCTCAATCGACATCTTGAACTTCTTGAACTTAGTAAACGCCTCACTCTTTTCTTTCAATAGTATCGACCATATGTATCTAGAATGATCATCAATGAGAACATATATATACATGTTCCAGGCGATTGTACATAGTGTGATAGGACCACACAGATCTCCATGTACAAGCTCAAGTATTTGCATTGCTCGATATAGGGTTGCTTGAGGAAAAAAATTTCCTTGCTTGTTTTCTAAGTAAGCAAGATCCGCAAATATTTGTTTCGACACTAACTCATGGGGTTCCTATGACCAACTCCTTTTGAATCATAGACTTCAATGTTTCGAGACCAACATGTCCTAGTCTTGCATGCCATTTAGTCGCCTCACATGTTGTTGCTAGCTGTAGACACATCTTGTCTCTTATCTCCATACGCACTTTGTATAAGCGATTCTTTGACCTGTTTACTTTCACTAACAACTTTACTTCCCAATTGTGTAAACTCAAGTAATCTTCCTTCATTCTCTCATCACACCCTGTTTCTGTAGCTTGTCCAAAGCTAATTATATTCAACTCCGGAATAAAGTAGACATTGAACATCATTCTTCGTTTACCATTCTTGTCAGCAAAGAGAATGGATCATTTAATTTTGATGTCTATGCGGGATTCATCACCAAATCTGACCTTTCTGGTAATGGTTTCTAGTCATATGGTTGTTAGCTCCATTATCTAGATACCATATGTCATCTTCAGCCGATTGTGTTTCGAATTTACTTGGCACAAATTTTTTTTTGTTCAAGTAGACTACCTCATGCATCATCAATTCATCTGCATCGTGTGTGTCTTCATTCTCGACTTCTTGAGCTTCTTGCAACTTTAGTAATCTATCCAGACAGTTCGAGGCATAGTGTCCTATTTTATCACATCGATATCACACAATTTTTTACTTATCTTTCCCTTGTTTGTAGGCTTGGTTTGGAATTTCATGATATTGTGGTTGATAGTTAGGATGACCACGACCTCTTCCTCGGCTATAAAACTGTCGATCATGCCCCCTTCCTCTGTTTTCTTCATTAGATCCACAAAAGGATTGTGTCTCCATATTAGCATACATGAGCTTACCTTGAATTTCTTAATGATCTTCTTCTTCATATATTATTTCTTCATAAGCTTTTAGTCGTCCCATAATGTCTTCAACACTCGTTGTATTAAGGTCTAATACTTGTTCAAGTGAAGCAATGATATGAATATATTTATGTCATGGAAGACTGTTCAAGAACTTCTTTACAAGTTTAGGATCTTCTAGGTTTTCTCCCAAAGTGGCAGACTTTAAGGCTATCTCGGATAACTTTCTCACAAATTCATCAATGGTGTCTGATTCTTTCACCTTCATACGATCGAAATCAGCTATAAAAGTTTGTAACATGGCCTCATTGACTCTTTCTGCTCCTACATGCCTTGCTTTAACTGCTTCCCAAACCGCCTTGGATGTGTCAAGTTCTCCTACTTGAAGAATAAGTGACTCGAGCATTGATTGGAATAGAAGCGCTATGACCATACCATTTTTATCTCCATTACTTGATTATGTTTATATGGTTTCCCATACCTTATGTACCTTGAGTGTGATCTTCATTCGCATAGGCCATACCGTGTAATTAGTAGAATTTAGCATAGGGCACTAAATTGATGAAGGTCCACCTTCTTTCAGTCTCGTCATTGGTGAAACGGTTAGATCTCCCATGTTGTTGAATCATCAACTCAATATCATCTCAAGTTTTGATTCAGAGTAATGATCACAATCAGTGATCACGACAACAACTAATCACGATCGATCTCAACACCTCACGAGTGATACCAATTGTTGAATTTAAGAGATTTAAGATATAAAGAATTGCTCTCTTTATTAACTTTAGAAAATAAATCAAAACTAAAGCTTTTAAAACTCTCACAATATTTTTTTTACAATTTTCACAACTCAACAGTTATATTTATAGTGATAGCATAACCTTTGCTAATCATATTCTCATTAGAAATAGAGAGCTTATTAATTAGATAACTCCTAATATATACTTAGATAACTCCTAAATATAAATCATATTCTTATTATAGTTCCTAAATCTATACTTGGTTATGATTAGACTACTTGTGAATCAAGCTATTTACAATCTTAATCCAATAGAAAGTCTATTGCGGACTTGCTTATCTATGAATTTGGCTAGTTGAGTGTGATGAGTAGCATGTTCCCCATGTTTTCTACCATTTCTCTCCCTACAGATCGTGTGTATTGAGATTTGATAAACATATCTCAATATAAACAACTTCATCTTATCTTGATTTGTGTCCACAAGAAGAGCAAGCATGGTATCCCACTGAATTGTGTACATTGAATCAAGAAGATTCCATGTAAGATAGTGCCAAATAGCTGCTGAGAATTGACATGTGAAGAAGATGTGATTTCGTGACTCCATTGGTGATGAACATAATGAGCAATCTGTTTGAGCATTGTTATTATAGTTAAGCATTTTATCCCCTATTGACAATATGTTTTTAACCGCCAGGCAAGAAATAAAAGAGTATTTGGGTGTACTGTGGGTAAACCATATGTCCTTAGAACACTCTATGATGGATGTTTTTCTCTAGTTAATCTCCATATTTCTTGAGAGATAAACTTTTTTAAAAACTTATATGCTCTATGCTGCCACAAAACTACATCTGCATCCTCCGTTGGACTTTGTTGATGTTTTAAAATGATGACATCTTCAAGAAATTTGCTCTATAATGCCGATTTCTATGTGTTGTCCAGCACATTTTCCACTATAGCATGAATAGAAATTCCCAAGTGTATACTGCCCCGGGCTCCTGTGATATCAAAAATTCTCTACAGCGGAGAGCATTTATCAAACCAAAAGGAGATCGAGGCTCCATTATAAAATTTGACCTTATTTAACGAAGCCGCCATACGTCTATATTCCAATATTTTCCTCTATTTCCATGAGCCAAGTGATGTGGTTTCCTTAACCGACCATATAGATCCTTTGCGGATGAGATACCTTCGAACCCAACCAACCCAAAGCGATGAATGCGCTTATTGAACTCACCGTGTTTGCTTCAGTAATCGATCGTTGTCTCAAGTCTTCTTCTTCTTTAGGTTGGCAAATATCTTTCCAAGAAACTTAGTTTTCTCTGAATTTAATTCCATACCAGACCATAAAAACGCAGCACACAATTTATCAATCTCTTTTATGTAGGCTTTAGGCAATCGAGATGCAAAAATCTAGAAGTTTGTAAGACTATGGATAACCGATTCAATAAGTGTTAGACGTCCTGCAAAAGAAAGATACCTCACAGTCCAACAACTTATTCTTGACCGAATCTTCTCTATCAATGGTGTGTAGTCGTGAAATATCATTCGTTTAGTTAATAGAAGTAATCCCAAGTACCTAACAGGTAGAGATCCACTATCAAACTGGAATTGCTGAAAGATTGCATCCCTTATTCCCACGGAAACTCCTGCCAAGTACAAATTTTATTTTTAAGCTTATCATCAGGCTCGACGCAGCCTCAAAATCTTTGGAAACACAGAGAATACCTGCAATTGACTGCTTTTTCCCATCCAAAAACACCAACAAATCATCCGCAAAACATAAGTACGTTAGTGTAAGATTCTGACATTATGGGTGCTATCCAAAACGTCTCTCACTTGCCACTTTATCCAGAAAATTGATATAACATGTATACCTATTACGAATAAATAAGGCGATAAGAAACATCTTTGATGGAGCCCTCTCGAACTTCTTAAAAAGCCATATAATTCGCCGTTACATGTAATGAGAAAGAGGCTGTTGTGATGCATAATTTTAGCCAATGAATAAATCTTCCCGGGATTCCCAATGCCTTTAAAGTGGATAGAAGAAACGGCCATTCAATAGAGTCGACATCCTTTGAAATATCAAATTTTAACTGCACATCTAGGCGAAACCGTATCTTTGTGATAGTTTTTTACCAATTTTGAAGCTAATAAGACATTTTCCATCAGAATATGGTCTTTCACAAACGATGATTGGTTGGGAGAAATGCATTTGGGCAAGACCTGCTTCAATCGATTCGCCAAGATCTTTGAAATAACTTTGTAAATGACATTGCAACATGATATCAGACGATAATCTTTCATCTCTTCTGCTTGTAATTTCTTTGGAATCAGGGCAAGTATTTTTGTATTTAAACCGTTGGGGAGAAAACCCGTCACAAAAAACGATTGTACAGCAACTACAACATCCTTTCCCACAATTACCCAAGCCTCCTTGAAGAATTCAAAAGTAAACCCATCTGGTCTTGAGGACTTATTAACTGCCATATCAAACAAAACTTTCCTCACCTCTTCCTTCGTCACTTGTTTTATCAACATTACCATGTCCTTCTCTAAACAAAGAAAACCTAATAGTTCCTGCAAATCCTCTTCGCCCATTCTCCAATATTCTGGAACTGATTGTGTTAAAAATGAATAAAAGTAATTTTTTGCTTAAATCCTAATCTCGTTATGTGTTTCAAGCCTTGTTCCATCGGCTCTCTTAACAGATTTGATTGAGTTATGAATCTCTCTTTTCTTGGCAGCTTGGTGAAAATATCGATTATTACCATCAACCATTTGTAACCAGTGCATTTTTGACTTTTGGCTCAGATAACGTTCCTCTATAACTGACAAAAATTTCTACCTGTTAAAAGCATGTGTCGTCGCCTCCATTGAAACCAAATTCGTATTCAAAAGGGTTTGTGTCTGACATTCACATAGTACCTCGTATGCCGTTTTATTTTGTTTTACAGATCTCCAACCTTTGGTTTACTTATTTCTCGTATATTTGGCTTTAGCGGTTTAAGCTTCTTTGATAGACGGAACAGTGCCAATGTTGAGTGAAAAAATTCTTCAGTGTGAGCCCAGAAATTTTGTATCAGTGGCAAGAGTCCAGGTAATGTTGCTAATGCATTCATAAATTTAAAAGGTCTTCTTGGCTTAATGATTGGAGCTTTGATCCAAATATTGCACCACATATGGTTTGAGCGACTATGGGTAAGTAAGAAACCATGATTCATTAACTATAACATGATCTTGTTTCTTGCATATTAACTCTTCTTCTCTTTTGTTACACCATGTATAACGTGGGCCATGTGTTGTTATATCAAAGAGCGAGCAATATCGCATTACATATTGGAAATCTCTCATTCCCATTGAAACTGATGGATATGTCACATAATTCAAATGTTCTTCCACATCTAATATCTCATTAAAATCATCGAAAATCATCCAAGGTTATTCCTAAACAATGGTGACTGTTGGTGACTTCGTAAATCCTCCCAATGCAACTTTCTTTCTTAAACAAAAATAGAAGCATATATGAAATAGCAAAAGAACTCCTCGTCAGAACCATTCAAGAGAATTAAACAAGTTATCATTTGAACACTTGTGAAACATGAAGTGAGTCTCATCTTGGACTCCAAACAAACCATATCCTTCTTAAACGGTTGAAGTCATAGTTCGATAAAACTGACAAGTCTTTAAACACCTTCCTAAGAGTCTGCTCTGCTTTACTTTCCTTAACTTGAGTTTCCATTAAACCTCCAAACTGCATCATACCTTTATTAATCTAGTCCCAAACTACATAATACTTTGTTGATTTGTTAAATCCACGGACATTCCAAAAGAAACTCGACATCAATTATTTGTGCTTAGTAGACTTCTTACTTGCCACACTAGAGAGAGTGCTTTGAGCTGACTAGTAAACTAGTCTTGTTGTTCTTGGCAAAACGAGTCGCGAAGTTTTAAGGTCTACCTTTGATAAAGCACATTCATCACCACTATCATGACAACTATCATGTCCTATAACTTTCATCTTCAACAACTACATCTCAGCAGTGTCGTCATAACTATTATGACCTGATAGAACATTAAATCGTGATGGTGAAACCATTATAGTCGATTCCTTCACTCCATGATATTGTCCACCCTTACTCAATTTTTCGGGAGACCTTTTCCCAGACTTCTTTTGAGTTTTCATTAACTCCTAAAAGCTCTCCTACAACACCCTCATCTGCATCTTCATATAAAGGATGTGTTGTAGCTTAGAGTGTTTCCTTACCAGCGTCTACTTTTTTCATTTCTCATGACTCCGTGATGTGAGTTGGCTGTTAGATGTGAGGTCAAACATGTCCCGCTTTGCCCTATGACGGTTTTCCCATAGGAATTTTGCCTAAATCACTTGTGATCATTTCTGATACATGTGTCTGAATTTGCTTATTAATTTCTATTGTTGTGTCATAATGAACTGGCAAATCAATGATAGCCAAATTAGCTAATGGAGCACTCGAAAGTGAAATGTATCCGCCTTCCACATCTGTATATTCACATACAAGATATGACGGATCTTGTTGTAGCTGATTCAAACTCATAAATGCATTTGAATTCATAATCGTAGCACATGTTTGAACCACTAAAACAAAAGTTGATTCTGGTAAAGAGCGAGAACTAGGTTGCAACTCAGCGCCTCTTTTGAGTATCGTAGGAACTTATATCTCTGACCTTGCTTGTACTCAACACACCTCCTTTAAATGTCCCCATTTAAAGCAGGCCATACACTTAAGAGATAGCCATGGGTACGAGCAGAATACTTTAGAGATAACTCCTTGCTTAGTCTTGAAACGAAATAAGTTTACGAGTGGTTTTGTGAGATCAAATTCAACAAAAATCTTAGCTTCATAAAAATGTTTACATAGTTCTGTATCTGGGTGAAGTCGTTTTGGTTCTCCCACTGCACTGGATAAGAAACTTATACCCTTCCACAAGAAAAACGAAGGAGGTATTTGTTTGATCTCAACCTAGATTGGCATCCTACAAAGAGCTTGTTGTTCTTCCTCAATGATTGGTCCATAGTTTGAAACCATCATAGGTTTATCCGCGATATTCCACATACCTCGACGCAACACTCTATCTCTAATCACTCAATCCTGAATTTTGAATTTGATTGTGGTTGCATTCATTACATGAGCATCGATTTTAACTGTTGTATTTCCATAACTCCAAATCTTATTGACAATCACATGGATCTTTGCAATAGGAGGAGCAACTTCTGGGAATTTTCCTAGTATGAAATCCTACCAATGGGAGACTGAATCATTGATGATATCATCTGGAACCTGAATAATTGGGTCACCCTCTTCCATTAAAACTATCAAATCATGCTTCGTCAGTGAAGGTCGTTGTTGAACAACAGAGGAGTATGATCGAGGTTCCATTGGAACCATTATCGTAGCAAAACTTATAGTTTCAAAAATTCTATAAGTTTCAAAACTTCTATCAGACTTGGAAGATAAACCATCGACACAAACAAAAACCACTTCCACTGCAGGCTCTAGAACCGTCACTTCACCATCTCTGTTCTCTGAACCTTGATCAGTTTTAGCAGACAAGCATGATGCTCCCTCAATCCGAATAGAAGCCCTTGATTCTGCAACGTTAAAAACTTTCACCGGAGCTGATACTGAAAAATCCTTTACAGTGTCGCTTTCTCTATTTCTCGAACCACAATCTGATTTAGCCGACAAACCCTCAACTCGAATTGAAAGCCGATCCTCTCCTGCCTCTGCAACTTTCCGTGGATGAATCCCAACTGCCATTCTCTTTGGTGGTAGACAAAATTCAAATTTTTCGCTTGCTTCGTCCTTCATCTAAAAGGAATCAATAAAACAGTAATGGTAGTTCTCAAGATACCAAAATTCTTCCACCAAAAAGATCAAAATGTAGAAGATGAAATAAGTTTTACTTAAGATTTTCTACTCTTAACGGTTCTTTAGTTTTTGGGATTTATAGGTTGGTTAAAGTTTGGTGTTTTCGGCTTCGGCGTGTTTGGAATTTAGGATAGTATTTCATGTTTTGGTAATTATATAATTTTTATTTAATTAATCATATCAAGTTTGATTTTCCACTATGCATGGATGATCACCTTTAATTTTTAATCCTCTTATATATTTGAAAAGAAAGATGATGAGTAATAAAAGATAAAACGTGATGAATAATCTGCATAAATATGTGCGAATCCAAACAAGAGAAGAGACTCAGATAACTTTACAAATCAACATTTGGCTTATGAAAAAAAAACCTTTTAGGGACTGGTCGGTGTATCAGGATTAGGTTTAATACCATTTTAAAACGATTTAATTTAAAAACAAAATTAGTTTTTTTCTAAAACAAAAATAGTTACCATAGAACAACTTGAATACAGTAATGGTACCAAACCAATCAAACTTAAAATACAAACACAAAAACCAACCAATACCACTAAATCTAGAGCTATTAAATCCTTGTTAACCTTGTTGTTTGTGGTTTACTCTTTATGGGATTTGTCTATCTACGTTTTTAATGGGTTTGTATCTATCTCATCTAGTAACTGAGCTGGCATACACAAAAAGGCTGCGAATATTTGTTTGTTTTACTTTATATATCAGAAGAAAATTCAATCACCACCGACTTACTTATTTTCTGCCAAAAACACCTTGTGTGTTCTTTTGGTTTTGAAAGCTAGCGTAAAACCATTTATTCACTAATGAATTCAAAAGATTCCCTTCAACTCCATACATTGAATAACATCATACCCTATTACAGATAAAGAAATATGAAAAAATAAGCATCATAAACAGATGATGATCAAGCCTATTATATTCTTTTTAATACAAAGATTAAAGAACTCGCTTTAGAGTTCATCCTTAAGCGAGTCTAAGGAAACTCCAGAAGGATTAATGTTGGACTCCTTGAGAGGATAAGCAGCTTCCGTTGCAATACCACAAAGTCCTTCTTCATGATCACGTATCCCTCTTTGTATCCTTATGTATTCCTCTCCCCATGAGTTCTTAATAATCCAATACTTTGTTCCATCTATCGTTGTTCCATAGCCAACGACCGCAACTCCATGGTTTAGCTCTGTCCCACACGTCCCGTAAACACTCCCTACAAAACAATGCATGTGTTCAGACAACAAGTTTTGAACTTGATTAGTTTATGTTCAGGGCCGAAGTGGCCCACAATTCAAAGAAAAGTATTAAAGTTTTTGTTAAAAATAAATATGTGATAAAGACAATTAATGGATGAAATGATAATATGTTAAAGAATTTGTTGATTCTATACAAATAAAGAAACTAAATTAATAAAATTTCAGATAAATTAAATACAAATAGTTGTTATTTTTTCGTAAAAATACAATTGCCTTAAAAATAAACTATTACTAGAAATTTTTTATTTCTTGCATAACGATTTGAAAAATATATACGATATTGAAAGAATATTCTTTTCTTTTGTATAGGGACTTATATAATTATTATTAGTGTTTTTACCTCGGAGTAGAACTGAAAATCTGAACCTCCAGCATCAATGGCAACAGAAACAGGGTGATGAGCAACAGCTTTCATTAGATCATCTTCACTATTCGTAGGAACATTTTCATGTCCATCGATTGAAACCATTGGAGCATTTTCCTTGTTTTTGTCACAAGTTTCATCAGAAGCTTTGTAAGGTTACACTAGCTCGCTCGTGAGTCCTCCTTTCTCCTTAATGAACTCAAAAGCAAGGTTCATTAGACCTCCATTGCAACCTTGGTTCTTGTCCGTATCACAGTCCACTAGCTATTGTTCTGATAGTGATGTTAGCTTATTAGTCCTTATTTGGTTTATCCCTTCCACCGCAACAACCGTTGAAAACACCCAACAGCTTCCTGTAATAACCACAAACTTAGTCCTGTGTTGGTTCTCACCAATATAGTACATGAAGAAATGTAAGATTAGGCTATGACTGGCAGTAGATTTTATAAATTGGTTTTTGAACTTTGGATTTTGGTTTTTGGTTTTCGCTATAAGTTTAAAAAAAAAAAATGAAAACTCAAATATCAAAACTGAAGATTATTCTCGGTGAAAAATGAGGATTCAATTCTGACAAGAAACTTCAAATCTTGTGTTTTACGTTTTTCTTTGAAACATGGTTAAACCACTCAAAAACTAGTTTCCTTGGTTTTAAAACTGGTAAATATTCAAGGCCAGAAGCAAGAATAGAAAGATCTACTTACCGCATTGGCCTTGGTTTTTGACAGGAGTGACAGCACCATTCTTTCTCCAATCAACGGAGGTTGGGAGAGCATTTACATTTGTATGCATAAAGCTCCCTTTGGTTTGTCTTATGCCTTGAAGCATCCAATGATGTTTGATGTTTGAACCAGCGTATGTTCTTCTAAATTCCTCACTAGTCATGTCATCAAACTTGTTAATTGAGCTTGTAAGATTTATCCTTCTTGTTAGTCTCATGAATGTGTCTAACGTTGTGCTTGAACACGTTGAACCTCTTTGCTTTCTCTTCAAGGCTCCAAGCAATTGTGTGGTGACTCCTCCATCGCTCATATAGATCCCACAAGCTATCTTCTGATTCAAAATCTTTGTCATGAAAATCTATACTTTTGTGGTTTCAAGAATCATAAACAAGCAAAGAGTAAGAACAATGAATCGCTTCATATTTCCTTCTACGGTGCTTTTGGTTTGTTCTTGTGATTGAGATTGAGTTTGTGGATGGTAAGGCACAACGTGTACGCAACGATTTATCTTTAATAGGAACTCTGTTATTGATTTTACCTAATTAAGATTAAGTAATGTGATTTTGTATATTTTCTTGTACAAATGACCATATGAGAATTTGGGAAAGCCGTGTGTAACTGAGTATTTACGCTACTTTGTCAATAGAGAGATAAGAAAATGAAGTTGTACACTTGTTTAGTGTTCGTTATGTTTTTAATCTTCTGTTTTGAAGCTAAAATTTTGTGTTTCTTTATTCTATGCGTGTCAATATTATGTGTACTATTGTATACTTTTCAGCATCCTTTTTTATTTTTTATAAATTTATTATCTATCTAAATATATTATATATAGTTTTATTTTTAAGTAAATTTTTTTGTATAAAGGGTATAAGTTTTATTTGTAAGCTATAAAGATAAAAAAAAAGTATATTTAAAAAATATATAGCTTTAGTAAAATGGATAGTCAGTAGTTAATAGTTATTGTTAGTTTCATACGTTCAAAATTGGTCTAATATTGTCTTAGAACATTTGATTATGGATTTTTGGAGCTGATTAGAAGTCATTCGTTTAAACTTTTAACAACGGTTTGAGTTGAACATAAGTTTTTTAATCTTCTTGTTTTGCCTAACTATTGTCAACTAAAAACATTAAAATAATTGTTGTCGTCCAATAAAGACTAAAGAGAGACGTTAAATTGAGGAAGAAGGATAAAGAAAATGCGTATCCTAAATTTTAATTAAGAAAGAAAAAGAAGTAATATGATGGAAAGTGTGCTTTAACTGATATTGGGAAAAACGGTAAAAAAAAAGCGAAATGGTACAAGATTGATTACTAATTTTAGATGTAATTACTATTTTGTAGTTATTTTGTAGTTACGGCAGAGTTATTTTGTAGTTACGACGGAGTTATTTTGTAGTTACGACAGAGTTATTGTAGAGTTTACAATGCTTTAAAATATAGTTAACAGGAAATAATGTAGAGTTTACAATGCTTTAAAATAGAGTTTACAAGTTACAATGTAAAATAGATTACATTGCTTTTGTGTACAAGTTACATGTTACAATGTAAAGTAAAGTTTACATGTTACAATGCTTTTGTGTAAAGTTTACATGTTACATGATTATGTCCAACTTGATTACAATTACCACAAGTGTGTTGTTTTCTAGGCCTTTTTATCGTCTTGGCAGTTTCGAGGAATGATTTCATCCTTGATCTTTTGGGCTTACTTGGTTATTGTCGCACAACATGTGGTAAACATGTCCATGTTGTTACATTTTCCGGTATTGGTAAAGCAAAATCCCTCGGCATGATAGCAGTCGAATACGAATTGTACAAGTACAACCTCGTATAATAGGGATGAAAAAGTAAAATACATGAGATCTTCACGCTCTCAGATGCCGTTATTGCGTGTGCACATGACAACTTCTCCAAGTCAAACCTACGACATATACATATTTTTCTCTCAAATTTACAACATGTAGAGATGATCCTCCGCCTGTCACTTGAACTTGATTTCCATCAATATCTCCAACAGTTAAAAGCTTAGAATATTCCACACGACTCTGCAAAAAAAAAAAAAAACAAGTCTGCCACAATAAGCTGTAACCAAAACAAGTTTCCTACAATACAAGTTGTAACCAAAATAAGTGTACCACAATATAACTTGTAACCAAAATAAGTCTACCACAACATAAGTTGTAACCAAAATAATTCTGCCACAATATAAGCTGTAACCAAAATAATTCTGCCACAATATAAGCTGTAACCAAAATAAGTCTGCCACTAGATAAGGTATAAGCAAAATAAGTCTGCCACCATAAAAGTTGTAACCAAAATAAGTCTGCCACCATAAAAGTTGTAACCAAAATAAGTCTGCCACCATATAAGCTGTAACCAAAATAAGTCTGCCACAATATAAGATTATTATTTACCTCTAGCAATCGTTCTACTCCACGGGTTAGTTTTGTTTTCAAATTAATTGCAACAGTTCTTCGTTCCAAAAACCATCTTGTCATCATCGATCTTATTTCTTCCAGTAGTTGTAAAATAGGCAAATTCCTAGAGCGTGATAAAACTTTATTCATTGATTCAGTTCAGCAATGTTGCTTGTAAGATGATTGTACCTATCTCCAGGAAAATGAGCACGAGTCCACAGTCGTACATCAGCTCTTTGAAGATAACTAAAAAGTGCATGATTTAACGCTTCAATCTGATCAAAGGTGGTCTCAAATTCAGCAATTGTAAAAGCACTGGCCATTTTTTTCACCAAACGAAACACATCCTAACCTTTAAAACGGACCAATATATTCTTGTACAAATGGTATGTACATATTCCATGACTAGCCTTCGGGTATACCATTGTAATAGCTTTCCCAATAGACTTGTGCCTATTAGAAATAATGGCAAGGCTTTCGTCATTGGAAATCACACCGCTGAGTTGTTTAAAGAAACCATTCCCATGATTCATCATTTTCTGTATCAACATGGCAAAAGCAATCAGAAATATCTGAAAATTACCCTCTTGAGCTTGAGCGGTAAGAAGTGTTCCTTTGTATTTACTTTACAAATAAGTACCATCTACAACCACAACTTTTCGTATGTATAGAAGTCCATTGATGCTTGCACCAAATGCTAGAAAAAAATACTTGAATCTTTGCTTTTCATCAACTTCAAGTCGTGTGTGTGATCCGAGATTTGCTCTTTTTATCATGTATAAGTAAGCAGGTAGTAATTCGTATCCATTCTCCTCATTTCCCCTAACCAAATTCCGAGCATGTTTTAATGCTCTATATGCCTTCTAATAACCAACCTTTATTTGAAATCGTCTATTGAGAGCATCGACAACATGTATTGGCAATACGGTTGGTCCAACTCCACCAACGAAATCCTTGTATAATACCCCAAGTATCTCATGAGTTGCTTGTCGGTATCTTGCAGAACGCTATGTAACTGAACATGTATGTTTCGTAACATACTTTCGAATATGAAATCTTGGATGATCTCCTATTGGTGAAGCAAGTAACTTCCAAGAACATCCTTTCACCCAACACTTGACAATCCATAGTTCCGGTGTCGATTTATATACATAGAAATCAAATTTCTGGACAATAGATAGAATTTTCACTCTTGTATGTAGATCCTCTTTTGTGTCATAACATTGTCCGACAGCTAAATCCACAGAACTCATTTCTAAGTTCAGAAATTCAACATTTCCATTGCTTTCACTTACATACACTGAGGAACCTCTCTTCTTGAGAGGTAGTTTTGATTTTTCTTCCTGTACTTCACCCACCAATCCATACGCTGCAAAATTCTCATCCCCAGAATCTGTTCCGTCAGAGTCATCACAATAATCAAATCTATATTCACTACCTTCATCATCATCTTCATCAACATCGAGATCATGGGCGTGCATATTCTCTTCAGCTTTTGGAAAACTATCTTCTGACATCTTCTTCTCCGTATCCACTTTATCATAAACTTCTACACAAAGACGAAGCATATTTGCTTTCGATTGCCCTAAAAAATTTTGGAATTGCCTACAATTATCAACATATACAGGAGGTGTATCTTAAGACAAATATTGCTTAATCTTCTTCGGCAACATGTAGCTTAATTTGACATCATAAACTCTCTTATCCAACCCATAATCCTCGAACACCATTCGAACAAAATTCTCATAACTGGTACTACCTTCAGCTGCTAGAATTCGAGATCCTGACTTAACATCAACAACAAACAACCATCTATTTCTATCAAATTCCATTTTCCACATACAAGAATAATCTGTTGCTCCATATTTACGACACACAGAGAGAACGAATATCACGACGACGATAAGGATGAAGATAAAATAGCTTCAATTGGCTGTTAGGATGAAGATAATTTCGGCGAAGAAGAAGAAGAAGAGGAAAGACCAGGACGAAAAATAAGAGGCAGTGTGCCCAAATCAGGACGAAGCCCTTATCGTCTGACCGAAGACGATAACACAATAAGTCTGCCGTAATTACAATAAGTCTACGGCAACGACACAATAAGTTTGCGGTAACACAATAAGTCTGATGTAACTAGAATAAGTATGGGGCAACTACACAATAAGTCTGCGGTAACACAATAAGTCAGCTGTAACTACAATAAGCCTGCGATAACTACACAATAAGTCTGCGGTAACTACAATAAGTCTGCGGTAACTACAATAAGTCTGCGATAACTACAATAAGTCTGCGGCAACTACAATAAGTCTGCGGCAACTACAATAAGTCTGTGGTAACTAAATAAGTCTGTGGTAACTACAATAAGTCTACGGTAGGTAACTACAATAAGTCTACAACAACGTTTCAATAAGTCTGCGGTAACTAAATAAATCTGCGGCAATGTTTCAATAATTCTGTGTAACTCAATAAGTCTGTGGTAACTAAATAAGTCTGCAGTAACTATATAAGTCTGCGAAAACTACAATAAGTCTGCCGTAACTACAATAAGTCTGTCGTAACTACAATAAGCCGCCGTAACTAAATAAGTCTGCGACAACGTTCAATAAGTCTGCGGTAACTCAATAAGTCTGCGGTAACTACAATAAGTATGCGGTAACTAAATAAGTCTATGGTAACTACAATAAGTCTGCGACAACGTTTCAATAAGTCTGTGGTAACTACAATAAGTCTACGGTAACGAAATAAGTCTGCGGTAACGAAATAAGTCTGCGGTAACTAAATAACTCTGTAGTAACTGAAATAAGTCTGCGGTAACTAACATAACTCAATAACTATGTGGTAACGTGAAATAATTATGCGACGAAATAAGTCTGCGACAACGTTAACGAAATGACATTTTTGTAATATTTTGTCATGCTGGAATTAATTATTAATGGCACTACGTAATTATTTTATTTTTTACACAATATGGCAAGGATACGTTTGGGATTTAGACCCCACATTTTACTCAAAATACACTCGAGTCATTCTAGCAATTACACTACAATTTTGAATCATTCTGGTCATCGTCTCAAAAAAATTTGAAATTGGGTGAAAAGAAAACAAAAATGATAAACATGGACGATGGATACACACAGCATACAACACCAATAAAAAAAGTTATGTTATGTGCAGTGTCATGACTCATGAGTTGCGTCTGCTTCTTAAACGCAAGAAAAAGGTTTCCTAGTAAGTGTAACCGATCATCTAAACGGTTATTTGATGTGGCTTAAGTATCTTTTTTTTCATTCTCAAGCATTAAATAGAATATTCTTATTAACAAAAAAATGAATATTCTTAAACAAAAACAATCTAAACGGTTATTTCCTTTTTAGTTTTTACTTCTTTAATCTTTTTGGAGAAAGTAAATGGAATGACTTATATAGAATAAATTTTCTTAAGAAAACATTAAATATATATAAACATATTCAGCATTCGCATTTGAAAGGCCCCAAGCTCAATTAAATGTGGAATTTTTATATTTTCTTTGTCCTATTTTATAAGATTTTTCAGTTTTTTTTTGTTCCATTTCATAAGATATTTTATGAGTTTGTGTACAAATTTAAGTGTATTAGATTATTTGTTACTATTTGTATTCTTTAGTATTATTTGCGATTGATTGAATTGTTTTATATTAAATACTAACTAATATTTTTTTAAACAATAAAATTTCTTAATAAGCCTACTCTCATGCAGAAAATCTTATAAAATGAAAAAAGGGAGTATAAAAAATGATGTACTTCTTGACTAACTTATGTCTTTAAATTATAGAGACATTAAAGATAAACTTTGATATTGAAGATAATAATGCTATAATAACAAGCAGCTCGGAAGGAAGAGAATTTAACACATGTTGGTGATATGATGAATCGATTATTTATGAATGAATGATGAGTTTTGCATCTTATCTAATATTTTTTTATGATTCTTATGTTATGGAATTTGAGAAGGAAGTAATGATGAAGTCGTTCGTGTGGGTTTGTGTTCTAACTTTTTAATCAATTTGGTTTGTATTGATTTAAGAAGTGTATCAAGCACCAAGTAAGGACGTGGAGAACATAAATTTTTAGTAAGATTTATGGTTTTCATTGATGTTTAAACAATTTATGATTTCAGTGTTGAATTGGTGAATAAGATTAAAATTTAATTAATAACAACTTAATTTTAGCAGTTTTGATATATTTTTTTGGTTTTCTTCCAAAATTGTTTTGTATCCTGGATTTTAACATTTATGACCGTTTTGGATTCATTGATATCTTTTTCGTTGATGTATGTAAGTCATTCATTTATAATATATTTTAGAGGAAAAACTTTTAATCTTTAAAAGACGAATTTTTTCCAATTTATGAAAGTATAAACAATTCATTATATTATAAATTAGGTTTTACTTTGAATAACAATACCAATAAATCAACAAAAAAACAAAATCAAACTGAAACCTGGGTTGAAAACATCTAGTATAATGTTTCTCTATTATTATGTTAAAAATATATATTTTTATAATTTTGAATAAATTTAGAATTGGTAAGAAAATAATTTGAACTTTAATCTTTGAAAGAATAAATTTTTGTTCAATTTGTGAAAGTATAAAGAATTAGTTTTATTAGAGAAAGAGAGAGACAAATGATCGTATTTGGGTGAAAATAATAATGTCATTGTTTTGTGTTCTAAGACAGTATATTAAAGTGATTGGAAACTAGCGGCTTTTATCCCATTTTTTTATTTTTGTCGCTGCTCCAAGATGAAGAGAATTAATGGCTTTTAGAGAAGAAGTGAGGGACGATATACGGTTTATGATGGATGTTTCAATGTCTTTGATGGCAGACGACATTGAAAGTTTTCCGAGCCATTTACTCCTGCGTCATTAGAGTTTCGGCTATGTATAGTTGATATTCTACAAAATATACTTTATTTAGTTAGGGAGTAGGTTCAGATGAATGCTGGAGTGGAGGTGGCTATGCCCTTAGTAAGGTTCAGTGATGTTAAAAAATGTTGGAGAAATGGATCTCATGTCGCAACAAGAATGGATTATTAGACTTGTTTCATTCGCTCGGTTTTAATAAGTAGAATAACAGATAATTTGATTATTATTTTTGACATTTTGTTTAAAATTGAAGACATAGATGAAGTCCATAACATCCAGCAACTGATCATAGGATTTTTACCCATTTTGGGAGAAGTTTTGATACATGACTACACAATGCGGAATGTAGAAGCAGATCAAGAGAAGCAGTGGGAAGTAGATATATCTTGAACATATCTTGAAATTATTTCTCCTTAAAATATAAACACTATTATTATTCAAACTCATGAAAAAAATACATCAATGACATCTTTAACTAGTGGAACTGGATAATCTCTAGTTTTTTTAACTTACAACTAAAAGCAACAGTAAAAAATGAACATATCTCAAAAGTGCAACTAAGGAAATTTTGGATGAGGAAATAATTTTTTGAGAATATATAATGAATGAGCCTTATGTTTCTTATATTTTGGGTGTAAGAGTGACACTTTATGCGGAAAAACTAGATTATTTGAGAAATATTCTCAACCAAGTGAAAGGAGGCTTACATGCATATTAAAACACAACAATATAAAAAGCATCATTTGATATTTGGAACAAAGCAACAAATGTATGCCATCATTTAACTTTTTTTGTACTAGTGAAAAGTGGATATACATACTGCATACATCAATAATCATACTAAAATTGCTAATGAAATGTAGATAATATGTTCGTATTTTAATTTGCTAAGATACTCATTTACTAGTTAGAGATTTTTGTTCACATATATATACTAGAAAATTATACAAACTAGGAATGATTGGTAAAGAAGATATGATGATCGACCACTTATAGCTCATGTGTATAATTTTCTAGCGTATATGTGGTCAAATATTTCTAACTAAATTATATTATTGTGAATAAAAAATATTTGTATATCCTCTTGCTCCTTACCAACTCTTTGGTATTTTCTACTAGTTCTCTTTCTTTTATTTATTGAGAACATGGGTTAAATAAAACATTAGTAAATGATAATTAATCTCATATAAGGTATTAATAAAAACTAAAGTTAAAGACAAAATAAATATGCCCCTATCTCCTTCTTTTTTGACTCTTATGCTTCCTCTTGATTGAGTTTACCAAAATGTACATATATAAAACCAAATCACACAATTATGTTGTGTAAATCATAAACTGGTCAACAAAACCTCGCATAAGGTTCTCAATAACCTACAACAAAGAAAAACAATTCATTCTAAAACCAAACTGTTAAGATTAAATTTAAGTAAGATCACATAAATCCTAAATGCTCATACCTCTAAATAATTCAATGATGATCCTAATATTCTGTCCAAACTACATTTCAGGATAAGAGTAGTTCAATTCTAATGCATCAAAATGAGCAAGTAAATGTTGGGGCTAAGTTTTCAAAAGAAACAGAGTTTATGAGAAACTACCTTAGTCTTTTTAGTCTTTCGACCACTAGGAGATAATCTTGATGGTTTTCTTATGATGCGTCCAAGTCGTGTTGTTGGTACATCCAGTGCATTCCCAAACTGATATACACGCTGATTCTTTTTATGCCTTGTTGATTCTCAGACTGATCATGTGCATAAATTACTCTTCTTATTCTTCTTCATTACGTCAATCTTAATCTTCACCTTCACCTTCACCTTCACTTTCACTTTCACTTTTATCTTCATCATCATCTTCATCTTCATCTTTATCTTCATTTCATCTTCATATTTTTCTTTAATCATACCACTTTTTCACATATCATCAAAACCTTTAATCATATGCCCGCTAAATTTCTCTATGATATTAGTAGCCATGATTACTTTTGCTCATGAACAAGTTCTCCATTTTATGGACACCATCTCACCCAAAAAAAGGTAGAAAAGATTTTGCTCAGAAATGACAAGATCAAAATTGGAACATGGACTCAAAGTCCAATCTCTTATTTAACAAAGCCCAACTAGAGCTCACCATCATCACGATTATATCAGAACGATCGTGTTTGGGTGAAGTGCACTAAAATGATATATTTGCTTTAGGGTTTTACTGCCTCTTTCCATTTTATTTTATTTAGCAGCTGCTCAAGTTTGAAGAGAATAAAAATGAATCTTAAAAAAGAAGTGAGGGAAAACGTAAGGTTCTGATGGATGTTTCGTTGCCATTGTTGCAGACGACTTTGACAGGTTCCTTGAGCGAATTTTTCCTTTGTCGCTTTACTCTCTGGGCAATATGGTTGAGGTTCTGAGTGATGTACTTCATTCAATTTGAAAATAGGTTTAGATGAATGACAGAGTGGTGGAGGATATCCCTTTTGGTGGTCATCTTCCACATGTTGAAGGAGTGGATGCAAACTTGCTGCAAGCGACCACTCTTACAAGGGTTTTTGAAATTTGATTTTATATAAACAATTTAAGAGAACATTTGAATGAGATTTTTTAGATTTCCTCTATAATAAAAGACCTAGATAAACTCGGCAACCTCCAGCGACTAATTTGGTCTGTCATTATTCTTGGATCTGCTTTAGACAATGCTTGTAACATATATATATATATATATATATATATATTTTTTATAATTTATCTTGAAAAGAAATAAGTTATTTTTAAAAAATTAACTTTAAAAGTAACAAGTTATTTAAAAAGTTATAGTCATATAGAAACTAGAAAATAGAACATACGATACACAATTGGTTGTTTAAAATGAATTAAGCCAAAACCTCAAAGTTACCGATATAATATCTAATGAGGCTGAAATTAATGACATCATTGTTGTTCTAGATGGACAATACAAGTACATCCTCCATAACTTTTCTTATTTGAGCAATCATATCCTCTATAATTGATTTGATTCTTTTGACATTTTATCTCTTTGTATATTTCCTCCAAAAATCATATCCACTTTGTGTTTGCAAAATTAAAAAAGCATAGCAATTAGAGTAATTGCGGTCGAGAAACGACCAAAGTGTAAATTTTGAAAGTTGAATGTTCTTTCTTTGATCTTTCATAAATAAGGTTTACTATTTGTATAGACATATACTTACTTGTATATATGCACACCAAACAACATTCTTTCATAATTACATAATTAATGTAACTAAAGAATAATGATATAAGATTGCTTCAACAAACAAAAAAATATAAGATTATTTTTGGTATTTGTCTAAGATAACCTACTATTTTAAAAGAATAGGTATAATAAACTCTTTTAATTTTTATTGTTAAAATAACCTAGTTTATAAATATATTTTTCACAATATCAAAATTGTCCTTTGTAACTAATAACTAACTAAAAATAAATAAATTATCATTTTATTTGAATAACTATATTTAATTCATATTTATAATTAAAACTGAATTTTTATATTTTTCTACCTAAAACATTTTATTATGATCAAAGAATAAATTTTTTTTTGAAAAACCTAAAAATCATTATAAAAGTCCGCCAAATATTCACATAGTCTGTCAAATACTCGCAAAGTCTGCAAAATACTCGCATAATCTGCAAAATATTCGCATAGTCTGCCAAATGTGCACAAGTCTGTTAAATACTAGCAGACTTTGCCAAATACTCGTAAAATCTGCCAAACACTCGCAAAATCTGCCAAACACTCCCAAAATCTGCCAATGCTCGCAGAATCTGTCAAATAATCGCAAAATCTGCCAAATGCTTTTAAAGACTACCAAATGCTCATAGAATCTGCAAAATATTTGTAGAATCTACCAACTATTCTGCAGAGTATGCCATTTTATCTAGCAGAGTCTACCAAATATTTGCATAGTTTGCCAATTCTTATGCAGAATCTGGCAAATGTCCGCAAAATCCGCCAGTTACTTAGCAGAGTCTGCAAAATTTATGTAAAGTCTGTCAAATGTGTGCAAAATATGGCATAAGCTCGCATAGGTTGCCAAATATCGGCAAAGTATGTCAGATACTCACAGAATTTGCCAAATGTTTACAGAGTCTGTCAAATGCTCGCAAAGTATGCAAAATATATTTTTTAAAAAAAATTTCTCTTAAATTTTAAAACTTTTAATAAGTTATTTGGCTATTTCAAAAATAAAATGGGTTATTGTGGCAAATCTTTTTTTGTCAAACTTGTTATTTTATAACTACATTCTTAACCTTCTAAAACCTTTTAACAGGAAAAATACTCATTCTAGACAAAGTAAAAGACATAAGTTAAAAAAAAAATACAAAAACCTAAAAAATGAGTCCCTTGAATTCGGATCAATGGTTGGACTGACCCTTTGAGATTTCAAAATTGCTAGAATGACCTCCATCTAAAATTGATTTTATTTAAATTTAATTTATAAAGCTAAAAACGCAGAAATTACCACAAACCCAACCAAAATTAAACTAATTACAGATCCAACCACGTGATCCACCCGATTTAGACGACCCACCTGAATTTCTTCATCAAAACCGGGTCCTGGATCGAAGGTTGGAAGTTCTGCGACAGTTTCAAATTTCTTTCTTCTTCTCCTCTTCCATTTTTTCTTATCTTCTCATTTTTCGATTACTTCTTCTCCTTTTTTATTTATTCTTCTACTTCTTCTTTGGCGATTTCGGTTTTTGAATCACCAAAAATCGAAGATATTGTTCTTCGATTTTAGAAAAACTTCAAAGATCTTCTTTGATTTCAGTTAAACTGAATTTAAACTTCATCATCTTCTTCGATTTTGGGTAAGTGATTCTTCAATTTCGGGTTAGGATTTTAGTTAAACTGACCCTTGCTTCTTGATTTTGGGTTAGGATTTCGTTATTCTTCAATTTAGGGTTCAATAGTGATTGACACAATTTATGTTCTTATGTTGGATAGGATAATGGCAAGAACCAAAGTTGCTACTTTTCGAGATCCAATAGATGGAGAAGCTTTGATTAACACCAATGAAGTAGGGAATCCTTCCCATTCCAATCGAAAAGAAAAGCCCCGCAACAAACAAATCAAACGGTATGATCATTTGGAATATTTGATTAGGAATTGGTTAAAGTAGGTTAAATTAGATTAAAATCGTTTTGATTGCAGGCTTCTCTGGAAGTAGGCCCTTCGCGTACAAACACCACCGAACTAGAAAATCAGCGTTGAAACCGAAAAAGGAAAGTCCAACAACAAACAAATGAAACGATAGGCCTTTCTCGTACAAATACTGGTGGTGCTAACGAAGAAATGGTAAGTATTTTAAAATTCAACGAATCGTACATCTGAATATACAAGTAACACGTTTAAGTAACTTTAAACTAAAGTTAAACTAACTTTAAACTAAAGTTAAAATAAGTTTAAACTACTGTTAAACTAACGATAAACTAATGCTAAAATACTTAATTTAATGTTTTTGAATGTAGGTACATGTACAGCTGTTGAAATTCCTTTTTGAGCCTAGCCAGTTCGACAAGTTTCCCAAGATTGGTACAAGATGTGATACTCATAAGTGCATCACATATATTATGGAGCTTGGTGCATATGAACGCAACTGGTTCATGAAACATTCGCAGTTCCAGCACATCTTCTATATGCATCTGGAGAAGAACCGGAAGGTCATGGGTGCTTGGAGCTTGATTGTACGTATGGCAAATATGGACAAGGAAAATCAACTGTGGTTTGTTGTAAATGAAGTCCCAATAAGGTACTCTCTCAAGGAGCATGGACTAATCTCAGGGTTATACTGCCACCACTACCCGGAAGACTATGAGAATCTCGGTGGGAACCGATTTGTGCAGAAACATTTCAGGAAGAATGGTAATCCTTGGGTGGATCATGTGTTTGAGAAGCTGGGCTCGATGAGTGCGTCAACAGATAGGCTCAAGATGGCTATTTTGTGGTTTCTGGCGACAGTGATTAGGGGTAAGACGAAGGTCGCAGGACCAATAGATCCTTTCCTTCTAAGGGTTGTTGATGATTTAGATCTTTGTGAGAGGTTCCCATGGAGACGTCTCACATTTGATGATTGTGCAACTGAGATCCAGAAGATTTGTAAGCGGAAGCATGGTATAGTGAGCCTAAATACCACCATTCTTGGATTCATAATACCACTAGAGGTAAATTGTAATTTGTTAAACTAGTTAAGATAAATGCTTTTAGTAGTTAAACTGGATCAATTAAGTTAAACTTTATGATATGTACAACTACTGGCATTTGAAGTCATTCCCAATTTGAAGAAGAATTTCAGAGAGAATATCAGATGCGAGGATCTATGCCCTAGGATGTGTAAGGGAAAGTACAAGCAATTGAACACAAAGGTTTCAGACTAGGAGTAAATCTCTCGGCAATTCAACGGTTAGTATAAGTGCAGGTTTTGTTTAACAATAGTTTACTTGTAGTTTAACATTAGTTTACCACATCATAGTTATATCGTGCCATAATTTAACCTAGTGTACCTAAGTTTAACTTTTGTATCCTGCTTTACCAACAATAACTGCAATTCTACCCAGATCCTATCCACTAATTCTAAACCAAGATTTGACACTGAGCTAAAATCCAAACTTGAATTGAAATTATTACTGATATAGAACATTTAAATTAAAGCTAATTATCTATACATTAAAGAGATTTTCACTTCCAAATTCGTCGGATGGTTGCCTAGCTTCGTCGAAGGCTTGTCCAGATTCGTCAGAAGTTGCAGAGCTTCATCGGAAGTTGCAGAGTTTTGTCAGAGGTTGGAAAGGCTGTTCGAAGAAGAAGATCGAGTTTGCAGAGAAGAAGAAGAAGATCGCTTCTCCAACAGATCCAACAAAAAATAATATTTTTTTCTTTAATAGTTAATTTTAATATTTAATTATTTTAATGTAAAAGTAAATTTAAAAAATCAATTTTGTTAAATTAATGAAAGTTATGTAGATTAGATAGATATTATGTAGATCATTCTTTTTCGTTTTTCAGTAATGCTAGTTTGGCACTTCGCCTTTTGAATTCAGAGTGGTGCCTACAGTGTTATAAATGAGGCATATGCCTCAGGATTCTAGTCTAGTGGTCATCCAAAATTTCGTTTGAGACTATAACTGATCTACCTAAGTTCAATTGTGATACTTGTTTAGTTTTAGTAAAAGAAAATTTCCAATAAAATGGTCATTTTCTCTTTTAACCAATTTTATTTGTTTATAGTCAAAATTTTTAATAATTACATTTACACGACATTAATACTTGTTTAGTTTTAAGGGAATCTTTAATTTTGATTAGTCTTCTTAGTATTAAATGTTTTTCTTCTTAGTATTAATTTTTTTTAATACGTTTTGATTTGATTAAAGAATTTCGGCCCAGGAAACAAAATAATGAACTAAATGTATTGGTCAAATCTAAAATTTTTGATGAAATTTGGATGTATAGACTACGAATTTGACTGACGACAAAAAAAAAGAGTGAATTTGATAATCAAATGGTAATTAAATATGTTAATATATTTGTTCGATATAAAATATCGTTTAAAATAAATTATGATTCCAATGATTATCATAAAGACATTTACACAAAATACCCCTTTCTTTTTAATTCGCCTCAAGCCCTTATAAGTCTTGGCACAACAGACAACACTGCTGAAATCTTCCATCAACATCTTTTCTTTATTACGCACCAAAACGTATTACACGACCTTTATATGTACACTAAGACGTGGGAAGTAGAGTTTCATTTGTCAAAATCCTCCTAACTGTTCGTCACGGCTAGTGAGGGGCACATACCTGACTGAAGTTTCGGTATGTACCTCGATGGAACCGTCCTCTCTTTTCTCAATGACCTTGAGCTCTTGAAAATAGGTTCCTAGCGGAATCACCATCCGCCCACCGGGTTTTAGCTGGTCCAATAGCGGCTGAGGGATTTCAGATGCCGCTGCTCCTACGTGTATTGCATCATACAGTGCAAACTCTTGCCAACCTTTTCTTCCATCTGCCATAAAAGTAAAACGAGTAAAAAATGACTTTGCTTAGGCAACAAATCATATAAGAGAAACTTCTTCGTCCTTACCACCAACATGTAGGGAAAGAGATCCTTTCTTAAGCAATGAAGCAGCGACGCTCTTTTCGATATTCTTGATTGACATATCAACCAATTCAGGGATATGATCCACGCCAACAACACGGCCTTCATCTCCAACCATCAAAGCAAAACAGCCAGTTAAGTACCCGGTTCCTACAAACATGAACTGAGTATTATCCACGAGTTCCCAAAATCAACTTTTACATATCAATAGGATCAAAGAAATGGACCCGAGCCAACATCCAAAGCGTGCATCCCAGGCTGGAGCTTATCTTCCAAGAGTTGCAAGCATGTGGCATGCATATGCGGAGCGGAAATGGTGGCATTATAACCTATAGGCATGGGAGTATCAACATATGCTGATGATGATCCAACTGGTACAAAGAGAGCTCTATCTAATGCCTCCATAACTTGACCTACTCTCTTTGATGATATAACGCCGAACCGCTTCAAATTTTCTACCATAGCTTTCTTGCCGCTCGAGCCAGTTCCACTGTGGTATTGCTAACCATGCGCATAAGAAAAATCGTATATATAATTAGCCTCAATAACGAACTAACAAAAATACAAAGAGAATTTAAATTTAAGATTATACAATCACCACTAGGCACAAGCAATACCAAGAGTGGCCAAATGATCTTAGGCCGTGTCTTAGTTATAAACATTTGAAAATAGCCTACAACTCTTTTTTGGCAAAAACATATAGGAAACAATTACAAAAGTATTATTGTAACTTTGGGACCATGTTTTGTATGGAAACACATAATTATTTTATATAATCTATTTTTTTGTGAAATGATTAGTTTTTATAATCAAATAGAATTCTGCTTATTTTTCAAAATTGAAACTATTTCGACACTAAATTTAAATGTTAAAAAAAAAATAAGGATAACTAATACCGACTCCACCTACTCTTACGTTTTTCCTCCACCTAATCAATTTGGACATTAAAATTTGGATTATTATATTTGGAGATGACTTTTGCAATTGAAATCTATTGAAAAAAATATTAAAATTTATTGGCACAAGCAATACATAAAAAAACGATACCTCTGGCCATATTGAATCAAATTCCATAGTCTCTACACAAATGGAATCCGTGGCATCATCATCAGATGAATATATCTCAGCAGACATAAACAAACACAAAATTACTGCAGACACGACCTTGAGCAAGCCCCTCTGTGAGAGCAATTTTCTAACTTAAGTGTTGTGAAACAGAGTTTAATTAATAGCCAGAGAGAAGGAAATAGCAATACCTCCATGTGGAAGAAGACGGTGAGGAGACAGCGACCACCGGAGAAACGAGAGAGATTGAGTTTCAGAAACTGAGATGATGAACTGTTGTAGCGGTGAAGTCTACGTGGCGCACAACAGAAACGACCATATGTTGTTAGTGTTGGGAATAAAACCTGAGCTCGCATTTTTTTCTTTTTCGTTTTCTTTTTTCTTTTATTTAGATTCTAGCTTTATCTGTTGTCGTTTGTACTTCAACAGTACTTGGGTCATTGGTTGTGACGTGTCTCATGACCTGATCTACTCATTTCTGGAAGACAATGTTAATGGGCTTTTATGGGCCCAACACAGTGATATTTGCTATTGCCTTCGTATGCTCCCAACAAAAGATTATCATATTCACGGATTGACTTAAAACACTATTAGCGTTGGGAAGCTGAGTATGTCAACCGCGGAATCTGCAGATAATATAGAAAATTTTGAGAGTTTAAACTTATTCTATAAAATAATGGGTATAACTTATGAAATCTGTGCCTATTTTGTCAATTACCATAGATACTGTAGATAAACCGCATATAGAAAATAAGTATTCAAAAATTTATAAATTTACAGATTTGCAAAACAAAAATGTATATCGACAATCATGTAAACTCGCAAATCCATAATCTATAAAGAGCCTAACTGCAATAATTGGCCACTTACATTTTTAGCTTTCTGGGTTAATTTGCAAAACTTAATCTAATTCCTAATCTCGGTCTAATATAAACTAGCTATGACCCAATTTGTAAATTTACGGAACTCTTTTTTGATTTGCGATATATCTATAGATTTTATGGAATTTAATAAGAAGATCGTAAATTTATTATTTTATATTTATCGTTTTACAAAACAGATTCAAACGATTAATTTTCCATTAAAATTTGCGGATCACAGATCGTAGAGTTACCTGCCTCCCAGTACTTTATTCGTCTGCGGTGCATGCAACTAAATAAAACGAGTAATGGTTTTGGATTCACTTTAAAATACTCAAATTTTCAAAACGTATGTAGACAAAGTTCTAATTTTTAATGTTTGGTATTGTATTATAATTCATAAATATTGAAGATCTTAATGGTAATCATTAATACAAAATATGATTTTGATTAGTTTTCAATAAGCTAAATTTGTGGGAAAATCCCCAATCACTTGTTCCTAATCAGTTGGTATATTTTTTCTAATTCGCAAATCGTAAGCGGCGGTGAAAATTTAAGTCGCCACTGGTTCCGATCAAAATCTCCATTCATACGCAAACCCTAATTCCTAATCACTACTCCTCTTCTTGATCCGATCGAGATATGTAAGTCTTTGATTCGATCTCCTTTGTTCTTTCTATAAGCTTTTGTGATTATTCAAAATTTTGATTTCAATGATCGTCGGAAATTTCAGGTCACAGGAGGAAGAAAAGAAAGCTATGGAAGCCATAAAAGACGCTTTAAGAGCTTTACGAAAGCGTCATCTTCTTGAAGAAGGAGCTCATGCTCCTGCGATTTCTGCTCTCTCTAAACCTTTTATTTCTCAGGTAAACATTGTTTTTCCTTTCTCCATTGCTTCAGATTTCACCAATTCGATCTTTTTAGCTTCCATATTAAAAATTGTAGCTTTCGATATGTTTGTTTAGTTGATTTTTGTGTCCCTTGAAATGGATTAAAGATCGATCCTTTAATATGTTCTTCTAGTTGGTTATGTTGTTTTATACTGTTGTGTCACAGATTAGTATAAGATTATAAGTAGTTTCAGTTTTGATTCATGCTTGCTTCAGGTAATTAGCATGCCTCAAAGTTAGTATTGAATCCTTTTGTGTTGGTTCAGCTTCCTAGTAGATTTGGTATGTTAGTTTAAGAAGGTTAAACATTGAAAGATTTAAGGTTCTTCTATATAACTTGATTCATGGAATTTTGTAATGAATGTTATGTTTCCTTAATCTCTCAATATGTTTGTTTAATTGAATTTTTTGTGTCCCTCGAAATGGATGAAATATTGATCGTTGAATCTGCTCTTCTATTAGAGTAGATAAATTATAAGTAGTTTAGTGTAATACAAACTTGCTTCGGTAAATAGCATGCCTCAAAGTTCTTATTGAATCCTTTTGTGGTGGTTTAGCTTCTCTGTTCGACATCTATGCCCTGGAGTATTTGAAACATGTCCTGATCTAGTTTGAGTATATGTTTGCAGGGGTCAGAATGGAAGGAGAAAACAGAAAAATTGGAAACAGAGTTACAGCAATGTTATAAAGCTCAATCTCGACTATCCGAACAACTCGTGATAGAAGTAGCTGAATCTAGAACTTCAAAGGCTGCTTTACAAGAGAAAGAGTTGTTAATTAATGACTTGCAAAAGGAATTAACACAAACAAAGTAAGAATGGTGTTGTATGACTATAAGGAATTAAGTTGTGTGATTCTTAAAAACTAGAGTTGTACTGTAGGGAGCAGTGTACACAAGTAAAAGAAGAGTTAGAGGATAAGACCAAGACACTGGATTTGCTTATTGCTGAAAATCAGGAAGTCCGATCTCAGCTTGCGGAAATGACAAATAGAGTGCAAAAAGCAGAAACTGAGAATAAAATGTTAATTGATCGGTGGATGTTGCAGAAGATGCAGGATGCAGAACGTCTTAACGAGGTACATGGGAACTTTTTATTCGTAATATTCTCTCTAATGGCAGTGTTTATTTGTCTCTTTTCTTCTATTTGGTTAGGCTGGGCTTACTTCTTTTTTCTTACATAGGCAAATGATCTCTATGAAGAAATGTTAGCTAAGCTTAAGGCAAATGGTTTGGAAAATCTTGCTCGGCAGCAAGTTGATGGCATTGTCCGCCGAAATGAAGATGGAACTGATTACTTTGTTGAGTCAACCATTCCCTCAACATGTGTGCATCGTATCCATGCTCATGAAGGTGGCTGTGGTTCGATAATCTTTGAATACAACTCTGGTACTCTGTTTACCGGTGGGCAAAACGGAGCAGTAAAAATGTGGGACACTAATAGCGGGTCTTTAATCAAAAGCTTATATGGTTCCCTTGGGAATATACTTGATCTAGCCATAACCCACGACAATAAATCCTTGATCGCAGCAACCAGCTCGAACAATTTGTTTGTGTGGGATGTTAACTCAGGTAGAGTACGCCATACACTCACAGGCCACACTGAAAAGGTCTGTGCTGTGGATGTGAGCAAATTCTCTAGCCGACATGTTGTCAGTGCAGCGTATGACCGTACAATAAAGCTTTGGGATTTGCAGAAAGGTTACTGCACTAACACCGTACTCTTTGCCAGTAACTGCAATACAATCTGTCTCAGCATAGATGGGCTTACGGTATTCTCAGGCCACTTGGATGGGAATCTTAGGTTATGGGATATTCAAACAGGGAAAATTCTATCTGAAGTAGTTGGACATTCTTCTGCAGTGACCTCAGTCTCAATATCCCGAAATGGAAATAGAATTCTGTCGAGTGGGAGAGACAACGTGCATAATGTATTCGATACTCGGACTTTGGAACTATGTGGGACATTGAGAGCACCAGGGAACAGATTAGCATCAAATTGGAGCCGATCTTGTATAAGTCCAGATGATGATTACGTGGCTGCGGGATCTGCGGATGGAACAGTTCATGTATGGTCTCTAGCGAAAGGCCATATAGTGAGTATTCTCAAGGAGCAAACATCTCCTATACTGTGTTGTTCTTGGAGTGGGATTGGGAAACCATTAGCATCTGCTGATAAAAATGGGTATGTTTGCACATGGACGTGACTGTGAAACGGTTTAACACTTGTTTGATTATGCGGTTACTCTTCTATTGTGGTGTTCTTTTCCTCAAAAGAACTTGCATTTGATTAAATGTTTTTGTAAATAATTTGTTTTCTAATGTTCATTTATTTAAAAAACATATATAATAACACCACATTGGAGTTTGCTTAAAGAACACTAGCTAGGCAATAAACTCAAATTTGAGATTGTTATGCAGAAAAAATCGAAAATAATTGCATCCAAATCCAAAAGCTTTTTTAAAGCATATTTAGGTCTTTAGTAGCTTTTTTTTTGTGTGTGTTACTTTGTAGTTTTCAGAAAATTTTCGTTTTCTACCGGCATCTTATTTGGGAGTATTAATTTTTTTGTTTGTTGATTTTGTAGTATTTAAGTGATAAGGTTCCAAGTAATCTTCTTATCCTATTTGAGCTTGTTATGTTTATAGTTTGAATAAAATGGAATTTCTTGAATATACTGAACTTTAATGATCGATCTCCTAGATACAATTTATTGAAGCTACCAAAATTATTTACAGATTTTGGAAAAACCAAGTTGTTAATACACTCATCAACAGAAATACAAAAATAGGTATAAAAAAAGTAAAAAAACCATATGTTTCTCTACTCACAATAATACCTTCCTAAATCATGATTAAACCTATTGCCTTATTCCATATATATAGAAGATAAAGAAATGACACCTCTTATTTTTATCTCTAGTGACCGTTAGCCAAAAGCAATCAAAAGGGATCTTTTGACAGCTCATTGCAAATGATTGGAGACTGTCCTTGCTACTCTGCAATCTTGTCTTTTCCTGCAGCTTATAGAACCTCTTTTGACACCTCATCCTTAATGCTTACGTTATTGTTGATGAAAGACATCTTTTTACTGATTGGATCATCTAAATCTTGTTGTTTCCCTCCCTTTTCTTGCTTGTTTCTCCTCATATAAAACTGATAGGGCTTAACAATACTCCCCCCTCGAGAAAGAGCTTGTTGCCCCCAAGCTCAAATGCAGGGAATTGCTGCACTAGATCCTTCACTGTAGCCCAGGAATTCTCTTTTGCCGGTAACTCTTTCCACTTGATCAAAGCTTCCAAGAACCCATAAGAATTTTACCTTGTTGTTACTACTGATTTTGGTTCAATAACAAACTCATCGACTGTTGACAAAGCAGTTGGAAGAGGATGCACCTGGATATGTTGTCCCACTGCTGGTTTTGGCTGAGATATGTGAAAGACATTGTGAATTTTTGAACCCTCCGGAAGTTTTAACCTATAAGCCACTTTCTCCACCTTTCCCAAAACTTCAAAAGGACCATAGTATCTTGAAGCTAGCTTCTGACATACCCGTTAACCACTAAAGATTTTCTATAAGGCTTTAGCTTCAAGAAAGCTTGTGAACCCACTTCCAAAGTTACATCTCTCATGTGCTTGTCAGTTGACCTATTCATCAATGTCTGAGCTCTGGCCAGTTGAGTTTTGATGTGACTTAGCATTTTATCTCTTTCAGTTAAGGCTTGTTCCAATTCTGCATTTTTTGTTGAACCCTTCTCAAAGCACAATAGGGTAGGAGGATCTCTGCAATACACAACCTTAAATGGAGAAGTTTTTAAAGAAGTGTGAAAAGTAGAATTATACCATAGTTCAGCCCATGGAAGGAATTTAGTCCAAGCTCGTGGATGATTAGAAGCAAAACATCTCAAGTAAGTCTCCTGGCACCTGTTTAATACTTCAGTTTGTCCATCTGATTGGGGATGGAAGGTTGTACTGTATTTGAGTTTGGTTCATGAAGCTTTGAAAAGTTCCTTCCAAAAAAGCTCAAGAAGATCTTATCTCTGTCTGAGACTATGGAGGCTGGATAACCATGAAGTCTGACAATTTTCTTAGCAAATACTTGAGCCACATCTACAGTAGTGAAAGGATGTTTGAGACCCACAAAATGTGCAAACTTACTCAACCTATCCACCACCACTAGGATTACATTTATCCCTTGCGATTTAGGAAGTCCTGCAATGAAAATGATAACTTCCCAAACCTTATCTAGTATAGGTAAGGATTCCAATAAGCCGACTAGAGATAGTGTAGAGTATTTATGTTGCTGGCAGACTACACAATTAGTTACATACTCCTTGACAGCTTCTTTGATATTTTCCCAGTGAAAGGTTTGTTGGATCCGTTTCAATGTTTTCAATATCCCAGCCTGACCACCCAGTAATCCATCATGGTATTCAGCCAATATCAATGGAATGAAGGTCAATGTTGCTGGTAGAACTAACCTTTATTTGAACCATAACCTTCCATTCTTCACTGCAAAATTTCTTTGGACTGTTCTTGCTGCAGTGATTTGATCCTTACTTGTATAGTTGAGTCATGATCAATCTCTGCATAGATATCCTGCAGCTATAGGACAGATGGGATTGTTAGATGAAATAATTCCGTTGACGAGAGCATGATTGTTGAGTTATTGATTCTGGACAATCTATCTACGGCTTTGTTTTCCAGTTTAGGTTTGTAGACAATATTAAAATCAAATCCCAGTAATTTGATTAACCATTTACAATGCTCCTTTGTCACCTCTCTTTGATCTAGCAAGAATTTTAAGCTTTTCTGATCTGTATGGATAGTGAAATGGTAACCCATCAGATAATGTTTCCACTTTAGCACATCCATCACTACAACCATTACTTCTCTCTCATAGGTTGACTTCACCGTTTCTCTTTTTCTATCAATCCATGGCTGAAAAAACTAGAGGATTTTGCTCTGCATTAGTACTTCTCCTATTGTAAAATTCGATGCATTAGTCTCCACAATGAATTCTCTGTCAAAGTCTGGCAAAGCCAGTACAACTTGAGCTTCAGAATACCACTCAAATTTATCTTTTTCAGTAGTATTGTTAGAGGCTTTGCCAGCAGACCATACCCTCTGATAAATCTCCTATAATAACTTATTAACTCCATAAATCTCCTTAAGGCTTTGACATCTTATGGCACTAGCCAGTTTCTCATTGTTGTCGCCTTTGAAGGATCTGTCTGCACTCCTTGTTCCGAGATGAAGTGCCCTAGGTAATCGATCTGAGACTGAGCGAAATAGCATTTCTCCTTCTTAATAACCAGATGTTGATAAGAGAGGATTTGGAAAACTTCATCTAAGTGCTTCAGTGACTTTGTAAATCCATACTGAATATTAGGATATCATCAAAGAACACTAATACACATTTTCTTAGCAAGGGTCTGAAGATAGTGTTCATGAGGGCTTGGAAAGTTGCAGGGGCGTTTGTGAGGCCAAAAGGCGTCACTCTGAACTCATAATGTCCCTCATGAGTTCGGAAAGCAATTTTATAGATGTTTTCCTTAACCATCCTTATCTGGTGATATCCCCGCTTTTGGGTACAACTTAGAAAAAACCAATGCTCCATGCAGCTCGTCTAGTAATTGGTCAATATGTGGAATAGGGAACTTGTTTGGGACTGTAACTCTGTTTAGAGCCCTGTTGTCAATGCAAAATATCCAAGTCTGATCTTTTTTCTTGACTAACAACACTGGACTAACAAAAGGGCTTAACCTTGCTCTGATCATTTGTTGATCAAACATCTTTTCTAATAACTTCTCATGACATCTATATGATCTCTAGGGTATTTATGTGGTCTGATGTTGAGTGCAAAACATCCAGGAATTAGTGATATACTATGTTGATGTCCTCGGATAGGAGGCAAACTTTTCTGTCTTGTAAACACCGTTGAAAATTGTCGTAGTGTTTGCTGAATTTGCAGAGGTGTTGCAGACTGTGAGGCTTTCTGGTGGTGTAGTTCTATTTCCAGTCCTTTGGTTTTGGCTGAGTTGCTTGTTTCCACCAATTGCAGTGAGCTTTTGTTGGAGTGTAGAGACTTATCCCCTAAGAAATTCACTTGATTGCCTCTGTATGTAAATCTCAACCCATGAGTAGTCCAGTCCATAGTGCATGTGCCCAATGTATGTAACCATTGTACCCCTAATATCACATCTAAACTTCCTAGTTCCAAAGCCACAAAGTCTGACACAAATTCCACTCTATGCAACTAAAATCTCACTTTCTTGCAAACTCCAAAAGCTTTAACCGATATTCCAGTTCCTAGCAAAACCTCCATTAATTTTGAAGTTGTGAGATTCATCTTTGTAAGCTTTACTACCTCTTGAGACACCAAATTGTGTGTTACTCCACTCTCCAGCATTACAACCACTTCAAATTTTCCAATTATTCCTTTTATTCTAGTTGTAGTTGGAGAGTTCAAACCCAAAAAATTATTGAATGACAACTGCATTAATGCACCAATGTTGTCTTCTTCCACATTCTCATCTTTCTCAGTCCCTGTCAGATTAGAGTCCATCAATTTTAGCTCCAATCAATCGACAACTGTGAGAATTTGTAGCAGCTTGTTGGGGCAAACATCTGCATTTCCTTTGTAAAAAATTTCATCACATTGGAAACACAACCATTTCCTCTTCTTTTCATTCATTTCAGCAGGAGATAGATTTTTTCTTGTTCTCTGATTTTGGTGAACATTTATGTTTGCAGCTGGTGGAGCAGGAAGTTGTCTTGTTCTCCATTCTGCATTTGTATCAGTTAATCCTTTTCTGTTATCCTCAAACTTAGCTCCTCTATACTCAGCTTGTATTTCATTGGATATGAGTGTAGTGAGTGGCTTAGTTTCCCAAGAAAGAGCAGTTGCTACCATTTCAGCAAGGTTAAAGGGTTTCATCATGTGCACCACAGCTCTAACCGACTTTTTCAGAATATTCAATAGGATTCTTTCGAGTTATCTTTCCTCCAGACCATGTACTTTATAAGAGAGGCCCTCAAAACGGCTGACAAATTCTTCTATTGACCCTGTTTGTTTGATGCAAAACAGGTTTTGACTTGGTCCTCTACTTAGTATGTTTCCAAACCTCAACAACAGTTTTTCTTACGTATCCCAACTTTTGAATGGAGCCTTATTGAGCTCATAGTTATACCAAATGCATATTTTCCTCAAATATAGGCATTTATACTTGATTAGTAAGTAAACCCAAAGGTGGTGTATCTCCTAATCCAGGTTCCAAGTTGTAAAGAGGTACCTAGTTTGAAGTCGGATACATATAGGCTTAGTTTTGACTGCTTGACTCACCAGTAAGAGGCATCTTGTCTTTGCTCAGGTTCAGGATGGTTTATCGATCCTGATGATTGAGCTGATTGGGGGTATTTTGTGCTCCTTGAGAGTTGATGTGAGCTTGAGTTAGCTGAGCTACACATTTCTACAAAGACCTTTCAATATTCTCCTGGATCTTTGCTAGGTTGTGATGCATTTCACCTCTTAGATCATTTGTTTCAGCCTGTAGTTTTAAGACCATTTTTCAGACTTGTTGATTTATCTTCACTTTCACATGATTCAGGACTTCCAGGAATGGGAGAAAGAGGAGCCACAATTGTGTTAAACTCACGAACGCACCAGTTGATAAGGTTCCAGGTAATCTCCTTATCCTATCTTTTACCTGTTGAGCTTGTTATGTTGATAGTTAAAACAGAATGGAACTTCATGAATGATACTGAACTTTATTGATAGATCTCCTACATACAACTTATTGAATCTACCAAAACTACTCACAGATCTTGGGGAAACCAAACTGTGAATACACTCACAAATAGAAATACAGAAATAGCTAAAAAGAACTGTAGAAAACCCAGAAACCGATTCCCTGAATCGTTTCTCTACTCACAATGATACCTCCCTGAAGCATGATAAAACCTAATGCCTTATTCCATATATATAGAGTATACATAAATGACACCTCCTATCCTTACCTCGAGTGACCGTTAGCCCAAGATAATTGGAGACTGTCCTTGCTGCTCTGCAATCTTGTCTTTTTCTGTAGTTTCTATAACCTTTTTTGACACCTCATCCTTAATGTTTACCTTATTGTTGATAAAAGACATATTTTTCCTGATTGGATCATCTGAATTTTGTTGTTTCCTTCCCTTTTCTTGCTTGTTTCTCCACATATAAACCTGATAAGACTTAACATTAAGATTCTAATATTAAAATGTCAGATAACAAAAAAAGAATTTTATTTTGGTAGATTATGTATCTACATATGAGTACATTAAAGTATTCTATTATTCAGTGGATAAATGTTTCTCACAAGAATTAATATTAGATTTACAAGATGCCATTGATTTAAAATTAGAAAATTAAAAAAAATAAAGATTAAAATGTTACACCAAAAAAATTACATCAGATTTTTAGAAACAAACCCACGAGCCATGACAAAATTTATTTTCCCCAAAAGATCTTCTTCTTCACCACTCTTGTAACCCTAACCCTCACCGTCGTCACTCTTGCCTCGCCGGAAGTTGCATCTCATCGCCGTGCGTAGCTTGTCTTCGACGTGACTCGGATCACTGTTACTTGCCAAACCAAATATTCAAAACTGCATATGGTAAATATATGTTGTTATGGTGATCTTGGATAGTAAATATAATCTTAGTACAATGATCTTAGTTTCAACGTTGCCCAACCTGAATCATCTTATTGATGAGTTAGAACATTGTTACTCTTAAAATTATTTTGAAAAACCAACATGTACCCGTGCGTACGTAGCACATGTGATAATACTAGTTTTGTAATAAATTAGAAGAAAATTGTTACATACATTTATAGTTCAACGAAACTAAGTGTTACAATTTATACACTCGCAAACGTGTAGCAAAGTGATATTTGCTACGACCATATCATTACATTTTTTTGCTACAGTTTTTGATACATAGTTACAAAATTTAGCATAGCTACATATGCAATATTAATAAAATAATATGTTATAAAAAATTATGATATAAATT
Organism: Cardamine chenopodiifolia; assembly: GCA_963922655.1. Classification (NCBI taxonomy): domain Eukaryota; kingdom Viridiplantae; phylum Streptophyta; class Magnoliopsida; order Brassicales; family Brassicaceae; genus Cardamine; species Cardamine chenopodiifolia. Next base: position 15,440,454 of record OZ000490.1, on the reverse strand, counting down.
TGGTATATATTTGTTAAAAAGGAGTATGAAACTGAGTTAGCTATAAGTATCATATCATAATAATCGGGCATATTCTATGTTTCATAATTCAGTATGTGTTTTTCTTAATAAGAATGCAATTGGGCATTCATAAGTCTACACTCTCGCGTCATATGGCTCCGCCCCGGAATCATTTTATACCTCTCCTTTTAGTCGAGTTTGTTTCACAACCTCTCTCAACAAGTGGTTGAGTTCCTTTGTACCTTTCCTTGCCTAAATGGACAAATCCATTTAGTCCGCCTTGCATTGGATTAAGATATTGCTTACTTTAGCATATAAACCGGCCAAAAAACGATGTTGTAGAATGATCAATTTTAGTTTATCCCACTATACAATTACAGATTTTATGGATCAACTCGCATGCTCTTAAAATAAAATAAATATATAGTATCTCTATACTAATATTATACTAATATTAGGGAAGTACACTTATAAAAATAACTAAGAATTTGTTAAACAGTTATATCAAAAAATATCATTTAAAGAACAATTAAAAATTTATTAAGGATACAAATGTCAAATGAAAATCTCTACAATTTAATTAGTTTAAAAAAATAAAAATATTTTTAAATTTTTTAAAAATGTTTAATAGCGAATCAAACTGAATAAGAAAAGATTTGATATCCAATTATATTATATTAATTATTTTTTTAAATCATTATTTTCACCTATTATCTTTTTTTGATTCTATTTTTGTGAAAAATAATTAATTACATCATCCATAAAAAAAAACTAGATTATTTATCTCATATGCTATAATTCGAATTTTTAAAAGCGAATATAAATGGCTCAATCTATCATTTGTCGGCATATTTGCATCACTTAAATTCAAAAAATAAAATAATTAATTCAAATAAAAAAATAAATTTTGTAACCATTACATATATTAATCGTTAAAACAGATTACATAAATAAAACTATTTTAGTTTTTAATCATAATATCGTCCAGCGTATAACGTTAGTATTATCTAGTAATTTAATACATGAAATGTTAAATATATGGAGAAGAAATCATCTAAATAGTCTTACTCATTTGTTTAAAATGCTTCTCAACTAATAGTATTAGATTAGATAATATCCATCTGATTTAAAAATCTAATATAAAGTTTCTCTTAAGTTTTTTTGATAAGGGATTTTCTATAAGTTCATCCAAAAATCTAAGCGAAATCATCCTAAGTTACAAAAAAAAGGATGTACTAGAAAATAAAATAGATACAAATTTAGTAAATAGCTTCAAAGTCTAATAATGATCTCGCAGACTAACAACAACATCTATCAGTGCAAGGATCATTCTCTTAAAAATCCTCCCCAATTAATAGTATTAGGTTTTGTGCGGATTTTCGTTTCAAAATCTTTTTACAAAGCTTTTTTTTTAGTTGTTTCTATTACTTGTTATATTCAATTTTTGTCTTTTATGAACCTAGCATCATTTATAATTTAGGCCACCAAGTCGCTTTCACTATTTTGCAAGGTTTATTAGATACGATGATTTATAGATATGTCATTTTAAAGGTTTTTGAGGGGTGGAAGTCTTTGGATTACGTTTATTTTTCGTAGTTTGGTTAGTTCGGATTTAGTAAAACTATATAACATTGAACTCCAACCAGCAAAGAATTCGATTTGAAAATAAGGTATGATTCATCTGGTCCAAACCAATTGCCTTCGGTTTGAGAATAAGGTATGATTCATTTGGTCCACACCATCTGGTCCAAACCAATTGCCTTCAAAGATAATGCCAAAATCTCATAGGAAGATAAATTAATAATTATTCTTTCAATGTAGAATTGGTTTGTGTTGAATACAGGGACATACGTATTCGATGGCCATCTGAAAATCCTTAATGGGGAACGAATCTTGTCTTCTTGCTTTTGCTTATTTGGCTTTCACCTTCGCTTCTCGAGAGCCTCTCGAAATTTAAAACGGAGTACTTAGACCCGTTTGTTTGTTCATCCATCATTTTCATCCAAATAATCAATTCAAATACTCTATCTATATAATCTATTTTAATGTTGTTTGTTTCTATTTTCAACTGTTCATTTGAATAATTCATCTGAATAAACTTTTGTTTGTTCGGTTATTTTTTTTTGTAAATTTCATATCTATCTAGATACTTTTAACAAGAAAATATCTAAAATTTCCACGATTTAATCTAATCATATTTGAATTTTATTATATTTTTAGAAAACAATATTTAAAACCGCAAAATCACATAATATATTTAAAATCAAAATAACCGTAAAATCGATTTTTTAACGAAAAGTTATAAAATGATATTTTATCACAAAAACATATAATCACAGAATCACATTTTACACGAAACCACAAAATCGCAAAATCTTGGAATATATTTTTTGCTAAAATTGTGAATTGAACTATTAAAGAAAAATTCATGAAATGAAGTTTTCCACTAAAATGCAAAATTGTGGAATTCTATTTTTGAGATAAAACCATAAAGGTTCGGAATTATTTCCGTAAAAAAACCCGTGAAATTGCAATTTCGATGAAAAAAGCAAAAAAAATTCTGCTAAAACCGTGAAATCACAATCTTAGCAAAAATCGCAAAATGTTGTTTCCGGCCGAAACTACAAAATCTCGGAACTATATTTTTCTCAAAATCGTGAAATCAAGTTTTTTTTTACAGAAAATCGTAAAATGATAATTTTCGCTGAAAACAAAAAATCACGGAATTACATTTTTGCAATAAAACCATATAATCAGGAATTGGAGTTTTCTGCAAAACCCGTAAAATCGTAATTTCTATGGAAAATGGTAAAATGACGTTTTTCACCAAAACTATAAAATCAAAATTTAGCAAAAAAATTCAAAATGGCGTTTCCGGTCGAAACTGCAAAATCTCAGAGTTACATTTACTCCAAAATCATAAAATCGAGTTTTTTTGGCTAAAAACGTTATTCGCGGAACTACATTTTTGTAATTAAACCATAAAATCTTGAAATTGTGTTTTTCGGCCAAAACCGTGAAATTGCAATTTTGGCTGAAAAACAAGATTAACAAACGTAATATATCAATATTTATGAAAATAATTATATCAATATTTATAAAAAAAATAATTCAAAAAATAAATATACTTTTATTTATGTTTTTCAATATTTATGAAAATAATTATCTCAATATTTATTAATCTAATTCAAAAATATATATAATTTTATATGTTTCAAAAATTTACCTTTCTATTTTAAATATTGCTGTAATTTTTTTTAGAAAAAAATTAAACCAACAAAGGGTACATTTGTCATTTGTTATTTTTGGATAAATTATTTTCATCCAAATGGTTTTAAAATTTTGTCTAATCTTAAAACTTATTCAGATGATCCATTCATATAAGCTATCTCAATGAACAATTTTTGGAACTAAACAAACAACAATTTTTATATTCATCTAGATGAACCATCGAGATGAAACAAATAGCCCTTTGATAAAATTTGATGAAAGCGAAATACATAGTGATCAAAGTATTAAGGCCCTGTTTGTTTGCCCATCTATCATTTCCATCCAAATGATCAATTCAAATATTTTTATTTTGGGTTGTTCATATCAATGATCCATCTGAATGAATTTTTGTTTGTTCGGTTAGTTTTTGTAAATTTTCATATCCATCTAGATACTTTTAACAAGAAAATGACTAAAATGCCCATCATATTTGAATTTTAATTATATTTTTTTAAAACAATATTTAGAACCGCAAAATCACATAATATATATAAAAGCAGAATAACCGTAAAATTGAGTTTTTTATGAAAAATTGTAAAATGATGTTTTCCTCAAAAAAACTTATAATCACGGAACTGCAATTCTGCACTAAAACAGAAAATCGCGAATTATTTTTGCCAAAACGGCAAATCTTGGAATTAGATTTTTTTGCCAAAATTGTGAATTGAACTATTTGAGAAAAAATTCATGAAATAAAGTTTCTAGCAAAAAATTGTGGAATTATATTTTTGAGATAAAACCAGAAAATCTCGGAATTGAGTTTTTCTGCAAAATCTGTGAAATCGTAATTTTTACGAAAAATCGTAAAATGATGTTTTTCTGCCAAAACCGTGATATTATAATTTTAGCAAATATGGAAAAATGGTGTTTCCGACCACAACCGTAAAACCTCCGAATTTCTTTTTTTTCAAAATCGTGAGATTTAGTTTTTTTTTGCAAAAAAATCGTGAAATGATGATTTTCCGCTAAAAACACAAAATCGCGGAATTACGTTTATGCGATAAAAGCATAAAATCTCGGAATTGAGATTTTTCGCAAAATCTGTGTAATCGCAAGTTCGATTGAAAATCGCAAACTGACGTTTTTCAAAGTAAAATCACAATTTTATCAAAAAAACGCAAAATGGCGTTTTTATCCAAAATCGCAAAATCTAATAATTACATTTTTCCAAAATCATGAAATCAAGTTTTATCCAAATAAAAACGCAAAATCAGAAAATTAAGTTTTTGCGATAAAACTATAAAATCTCGGAATTGGAGTTTCCACAAAATCCGTGAAATTGCAATTTCGACGCAAAATCGCAAAATGATGTTTTCAGCCAAAATCGTAAAATCAAAATTTTAGCAAAAACGCAAATGGAGTTTCCAACCAAAATCGCAAAATTTCATAATTATATTTTTCCAAAATCGTGAAATCGAGTTTTTTCCACTAAAAACACAAAATCGTGGAATTAAGTTTTTGCGATAAAACTATAAAATCTCGGAATTAGTTTTTTCCACGAAACCTGTGAAATCACAATTTCGACAGAAAATCGCAAAATCATGTTTTTCCACCAAAACTGTAAAATCACAATTTTAGCAAAAAAAATGAAAAATTGCGTTTTCGGCCAAAACCGCAAAATTTCAGAATTACATTTTTCCAAAATCGTGAAATCGAGGTTTTTTACTAAAAACACAAATCACAAAATTACATTTTTGCGATAAAAAATATAAAATCTTGGAATTGAGTTTTTTCCATGAAATCCTTGAAATCGCAATTTTGACGGAAAATCGGAAAATAATATTTTTCCACCAAAATTGTAAAATTAGAATTTTAGCAAAAAACGCAAAATCTCGTAATTACATTTTTTCCGAAATCCAAAAGCAAAAAGAATCAGTCTTTAAATACAAAGGCTAAACCACGCACCGCATTAACAACACCCTTAAATCTTCAATACTCTCATCCTCAAAATCAAACTATGTAAACGCTTCTCTAAGCATATACACTGTATGAACGTCTACTTTCTTCTTCAATGTTAATGACCTCGAAAGCAAAAACGGTAACGACTGAGAAATCAAAGTCCCTTCTTACTAAACCTTCCTTCCACGAGACAACGTTTAAGCGAGAAGAGTGTGACTTGTTGGTGCGCCTCCGGGAGCTCTAAATGCACAATAAGGGATTGGTTTCTCAGGCAGATACAAAGAAAGAACAGAAGACGGAAGTTGAAGAAAAACCTAAAGTGAATAATGCTCTGAAAATGGTCGATTTTAGATGTGGAAAACAGTCACAGACGGAGATGAGAGGTCATAGTGGAAATAGATGCTGACGTGGATCAATTGGATATAGCCGATGTTGTGGATTAGAAGGGGCTGATGTATTGACATGGGAGAGAGCCCTTCTCCCATTATATCTCTTATATAATATTTGCGAGATATATTTTTTAAAATAATCTTAGTTTGTGATTTACAAAGATATTATGTTGATGTCATTACCACAACGATTTTTACAAAAATTTTAAACAAGTCAAACATACTACTAAGTCAAATATTACTAGACTAATTATAATATTTGTCACGATATGAAATCTTGAATTCCTTGCAGCAGGTCAAGCGGCTGAACTCTTTTTCTCTTTTATTGTTTGTGTCTATCCGTTTTTCCATTTGTTTTGCCATCTTATCTTAAGTAGTCGCTAGGCTAATGAGTATGGTCCAATCAATAGAACATTCTTCTGAACTGAAGACGTAAGCAAACGCATTTAGTAAGAAATTTTTTATACATGATTTCTTTCAATATTAGATTCAGTATTAGAAAGGTATGGATGATCACAGTATATTCGGACCTGTAGTCAGCTTGGGCAGCACCCCAGTATATATCATTTATCATATTGTATTTTTCTTAATTAACTATTATTGATTTTGATTTAATTTAAATACCATCTCTTTTATCAACACTTTTAAACAATTTTTTCAGAGAAAGAAGAGCCCATCAGTTCTCATTCTTCCTTACCAGAGAGTTCCAGGGATGTCCTTTTAATAATAGTTTAAATAAATAAAACAATAGTTTATATTTACATAAACAAGATAATTCATTATATTATTCATATTATATATTTCCACATTTAAATATATGAAAAATAAAGATTAAACTACATAAGTTTAATTTTAACAATTCATATTAATTTCCTCATTTAAATAATTTTAACATAAAGATTAAATATTCGAATTTTGAAATATGAATATATTTTTGTGTTATTTTATAGTAACAGAATAACAAACTTTATGTGAACACAATTTTTTTTGGTATTAGATATATATTTTAAACTGAACACAACTGACTTTTTGAAAGTTAAAAGAGTATATTAAAACTGCGGATTTAATGTTTATACATTTGAAATATTCCCTTAATTTCGCTAAATATATATTTTGTTTGCAGATTTTTATTATGAATTTAATATAGATTGCAAGAAAACATGTAAACTGTTTTAAATCAGTTAATCAATTAGGAATACTCTAAATATTTAAAATGTCATTTGATCCACGTATCATGTGTGGTTGCATTTTGAATCCTAATATCTTCAAATTAACTATAGATATTTAAAATATAGAAAATATTTTTATCCTCTCAATCAATTAATTTTAAATACGATATCTAATTAAAATATTATAAAATTCAATATTCGGCATATACGGTATGGTATTATTATCAAAATTTCAAAAATTGCCTTGATCTGTAAGTGCATATTTCCGTATAAATATAATTATCAGTTTCATCTTCAAAATTATATCGCCTCTTTCACACATTTTTTTTGTTTCCGAACATTCTATCTTTTATTTCTCATGGTTTATTTTGGCAATTTTTTATTTTTTTGATATGTTTATTCTAACAATTTTGTATTACTTACAACACGATCACAATCCTCTAAAAAAAATTGTTGCTCAAAGAGCCGAAGATCACCTCTTTGTGGAGCGAAGACCTCGGAAATTACCGTTCGAATTTGCAGAATAATTCTTAAAAATGAGAGAATATAGGAAAATATCATAGAATAGAAAATATAAATGATGAAATTTTTTTATTTATTTTTGTTGTAATAATGCATCTATATATAAAAATACAATTCAAAATTTAGAATAGATATACGAACAATATAGGGACTTGTACATTCTTGCATGTTCTTGCATGTTCTTGCATGTGTTGGCATGTACTTGCATGTGCTTGTATGTTTTTGCATGTGCTGGCATGTTCTTGCATGTGCTTGCATGTTCTTGCATGTGCTTGCATGTTCTTGCATGTGCTTGCATGTTCTTGCATGTTCTTGCATGTTCTTGCATGTTCTTGCATGTTCTTGCATGTTCTTGTATGTTCTTGTATGTTCTTGCATGTGCTTGCATGAAAGAGAGTGAGAAAGAACGGACTTGCATGTGTTAGCATGAAAGAGAGAGATAATGATGGAGAATTGGATTATGAAGAATCCAAGATATTCATGGATCAATATTCCCTCTCAAGTTTAGCCGCAAAGAGACCCAAGGCTAAGGTTGGAATCTCGTGAAATATCACCTCATTAAAAACCTTATCAAGGAAAACCCATTGGGACAAAATCTTGATAAGGGAAAAAGATTGTGATGGCCACGGGAAGAGGATAACCGATCATGGACTTGAAAGATCAATAAGTCCAAACTTGTGGTGAATGTGAGAGCAAACTTTAAGACTTGCAGCTTTTGTGAAGATGTTTGCTAATTGATCTTTGCTTCGAGTATAACATGGTAGGATTAAGCCTTCTTCAGTCCTTTCTCGAACCTTGTGACAATCCATTTCGATATGCTTGGTCCTTTCGTGAAAGACGGAATTTGTTGCGATGTGAATAGCCGTTTGGTTGTCACAATGAAATGTGATAGGACTGGAACGCTTAATGCCAAAATAAGGGCTTTGAGCCATGTAAGTTCATTTGTTAGCTTCCTCATAGCTCGGTATTCGGGTTTTGCGCTTGAACAAGATACCACCTTTTGTTTCTTTGATTTCCAATTAACCACATTTCCTCCAATGAAAGATGCAATAGCTAGTGGTTGATTTCCTATACAATGTATCCCTATCATAATCCGCATCACAGTACCCTACTATCTCGGTGCTCCCATTCCTTCCCATCCAAATTTCTTGGCCCGGACTTCCTTTGAGATATCGAAGAATCCACTCTACCATGCTCCAATGAAACTTTGTGAGAGATTTTAAGTGTTTACTGACCTGATTCACAACAAAAAAAAGGTTAGGTCTAGTGATAGTTAGATAGATCAGCTTACAAACAAGCTGGCGGTATTGTGCTGGATCTTTATATTGTTTGTCTTCTCCCTCTTCTTTAGCTTTCTCCCCCTTTCTCTTGGCTTTGTAACCATCTATGAGTGGAGTCTTGGCCGGTTTTGCCCCAAGTTTACCTGTCTCATCCAAAATATCAAGTGTGTACTTCTTTTGCGAAAGAAATAAGTCTTCCGGATAACGACAAACTTCAATGCCTAGGAAATACTTTAGTTCCCTAAGGTCTTTAATCTCTAAAACAGATTTAAGATAGTCTTTAGTGGATTGAATACCTTTCTTATTATTGTCGGAGATTATAAGATTATCCACATATATAAGGACCACAATGATACCTTTAAGTCTTTGGAGGATGAACAAGGTATGATCGGCTTTGGATCTCTTAAAACCTTGGTCTTTGAGTGTAGAGCTCAATTTGTGATATCAAGCCCTTGGTGATTGTTTCAGCCCATAGATAGCCTTCCGAAGCCGTAAAAATTTTCTGGGAGCAACAAAGCCTTCAAGACCGGGTGGAGGAGTCATATAGACTTCTTCCTCAAGTTCACCTTGTAGAAATGCATTCTTGATGTCCATCTACCACAACTCCCAAGATAAGTTAGTAGCTAAAGAATGAACAACCCTTACCGTGTGGAGTTTGGCGACAGGAGCAAAGGTATCCGTGTAGTCTTCTCCATAGGTTTTTGTAAAACCTCTTGCCACCAAATGTGCCTTGTATCGTTCAATATCTCTATTGCTCAAGTATTTGATAATGAAGACCTATTTGGAGATAACGGCTCTTTTTCCGGGAGGAAGATGTGCTTCATCCCATGTATGGTTACGACTCATAGCTTCGATTTTATCATCCACTGCATCCATTCATTCTTTCCTTTCTTTGGTGTCCTCATAGGTTTGAGGTATCCTGTCAAGTTCAATCTTTTCAAGAAAATCTCGATGGTTGGTAAAAGGTCAAACAAACATACCGTTTGAATAGGATAAGCTACAGCTTGATTGTTGTAGTAGACTCGTGTGTTCACCCATTTGGAAGGATGATGAATCCTTGTGCTTTGTCTAAGTGGCAGAAGAGCATCTTCATTAACTTTTTCGTCATCTTCTTCTTCTCTATGAGGTATAGGTTCTTTGTTTGGAGTCACTTGTACCTTCGAGTCATTTTGATCATTGATTTCAATTCTCTAATCATGTTCCGTTGTAGATGATATGCTTTTGTTGACTATCTCATCCCCTTATAGTTGTGATGGTTGATTTCCGAGATGATCAAGAAGGAATCACAAACATGTTTCTCGGTCAGATGGAGAGTGGGATAAGTCTTTAACATCTTCCCAATCCTTCTTGTGCGTGATATCCTTGATTTTTTATAAACTTGACATCTCGAGACACAAAGACATGATTGTTGATGAGTTCATAGCACTTGTAGCACTTTTGTGTAGTTGAGTAGCCTAAGAACATACATTTTGTACTCTTGGCATCTAGCTTGTTCCTCTGTTCTCCTAGAACCAACACAAAGCAAACACACCCAAATATCCGTAAATGATCATTTATTGAGTACCTCAAATGGTGACATATCCTTTAGGACTTTGGTGGGAATCCGGTTGATGAGATAGCATGTTGTCATAATGGCATCACTCCAGAATCGTCTTGATACATTGGCATGAAACATCATCAATCTGGCTACCTCCATTAGGTGTTGATTTTTTTTCTTGCCACTCCATTTTGTTGAGGTGTGTAAGGAAAACTCGTCTAATGCATGATTTCATGTTTTACAAGATGCTCTTTGAATCTATGACTTGTGTATTCTCCTCCGTTGTCCGACCTTGGTACCTTAAGTTTAGCATTAAATTGATTAGTCACCTAGATTTGGAAGGTAAGAAAAGCATCAACCACACGATCTTTAGACGGAAGTAATGTTAACAACGTATATTTTGATTTCTCATCTATGAAAGTCACAAAATATTTATCTCTAGAGACACATGGAAATGTCCAAACATCAGAATGAACAAGATAAAAAAAAAAATTGTAAATAGAAGAAGATTTGGGAAAAACTGACTTGCAATGTTTTCCAAGAATACAAGCCTCACAACTAGAATGATCAAAAGATACATTAGGTAACATCAACTCAAGAGCACGAGAATGAGGATGACCTAATCTAGCATGCCACATAGCATTATTATTAAAATAGGAATTAAAAGAAAAAGAAGTAGAAATGTTTGGTGAGGTATCCTTAAGAACGTATAGTTACCCTTCGGTATTCCATTCTCCAAGTATTTTTTTCCACTCTTAATATCCTCAAAAAACACTATTAGGCCCAAATATAGTATAACAATTAAGATCACAAGTCATCATTTTCACCGACAAAAGATGAGACGTAAAACTGAGCATATAGAAAGGCTTAGAGTTTTTATCAAACAATTTCAAATCACCCATACCTTTTATGGGAACTATATCTCCATTAGCAATAGTCACATTACCTGTTGCCAGTTTTATATTGTCTATAAGATTCGGGTTACTAATCATATGGTGAGTAGTCCTTGAATCTATGACAAGAGATTTACTCGGTTTATTAGCAAAGAAAGTGGTACCGGATTCTTTTAAAGAGACCATGGACCGGATGAGAGCCTCAAGGTCAGAATTTTCCCAATATCATCCGATACTTCTTCTCCTTTTTTTATGAACCAGCTTATCCTTGATTTTCCGTGGCTCCGTAAGACAGGTTGGCCTTTGGGTCTTTGTTGAACTTACTTGGTGTCCTTGTGGCTAAGCTTGGTTTGAGATGAGGATGAAAAAATCAACATTTATCCTTGAGATGATCCTTTTCCTTTTGAAATGGTTACAAATCCATATCTTATTTTCCTCTTGTCGATATACTCCTTTGTTTTCCATGGGAAGACTTCCTTTTCCACTGAAAAGCCCAAGAGATCCTTGTTCCTTTTGTATTTGAGAACAAACATCATTAAGACTTGGAAGTTTATCCGCTCTTAGAATATGCTTGATGAGGTCATTGAATTTGGATTCAAAGTGAGTAGAAGTCCAAAGACTTTGTCTTGTTCACACTTTTCATTTATAACTGCTTGGTCTATGGTGTTTGGCCTTAACATCTCGAGTTCTGCCCATAGAGACCAAAACTTTCTGCAATATTTGGTGAACTCCAAGTCTTCTTGACTAAGATTGTTGATAGACTTCTTTACTTCAAACACTCGAGAGAGGTTTGACGCATTTCCATACAAATTTTTGAGAGTATCCTAAAGTTCTTTTGCGATTTCACAATATGAATAAGCTTCAAGGTTGGAAGCTTCAAGAGAATTTTAGAGGATTCCAAGGACAGCTTGATCTTCTTGAAACCATTTGGCTTCTTTATCAAGGACTACCTCTTCTTCCTCTCCAACAACAATGGCTTCTTTTCCATTTCTTGTAGTGGCTTCCTTTGGAACTTGAGTAGTTTCAATATGATTCCAAAGTCTGCGACCACACAACGCGGTCCTTATGGTCCTAGACCACAATAAATAGTTCCCTCTTTTGAGAATAACCAGAATTACGATAGCTTTTGAGTTTTCCATTATTTATCACAAATAGATGAAGAGATTTAGAAAGGGGTTTATACGATACGTGGCATTGCGATCCAAGAATGGGACGATACAGAAAAGAATGTATTTTCTCCTCTTATGAGTAGTATCTTAGGGTCTCTCCGTACCCGTGTTGGTTTTCCAGCCGTGTATACCGTATGTACAAAGGTTTGATTAAGAACAGTGACAAGAAGAATGAAGAGTGTAACACCCGTCCTCGGATTAATGGGCTTTGGTCCTTAATGGGCTTCAGAATTTTTTATTTTGCCGGGTTTGGGGTCTAGTTGCACCTAGTTAATTAAATCTCTTCCTATGCTTATATTAAACCTATTTAACCTAAATTATAATCTTTTTTTCTTCACGCCGCCTTATTTGTATCTAGCCGTAACCAAGCTTCTAAGTTTCTCCTTTGTGCTCTTTGTTCTCGTCGTTGTTGTCTTCTCTCTCGTTGTGTCATCCCGTGGTGTGTGAGAGATCACGATCCTCATCTTGTCTTATTCTTCTCCTTGCGGTTTGTGTTCATTTGAGGAGTAAAGAGAAGTTGTGATCATTGCCGGAGTTGATGGTGAGCTCGTGGTGTTGAGGGTGGTGTCGGTTGATCGTTGAAGTAAGAACGTGAAGGAGCCGCCTTTGTGTGTGTTGTGTTGTTCTCCGTTGTCATCATTGCGTTCGTAAAAGGAGACCACCGCCGTAGTGTTGAACCACGCCGTCGAGAGAAGTAATCGACGAACTCTCTTCTTCTTCATTAATGGCTGATGTGTTGTGATGTTAATTTTGATGCCAAGTGAAACCGGTATCACGTGTTACTAAAAATCCATGAATCAATTCTTCACGTAAGTTGTTATGTGGAGTTAGGAGTTCATAATGAGAGTTGACTTGGAGCTCAAGTTAAGTAAGTTACGTGTTAATGGTGAAAGGGATGAAATGTGTTGTTATTAAAGTAGTGTAAAGCGTGTGTAACAATTGGTTACGGAGTGGTGACTTATTGTGGTGTGTTGATTTGTTTTACATGTACTTAATTGTAGGAGATGACAACTTATGTCATATGTAGATTTTTGTATATTTGTATTAAAATATTATTTTAATAATATTTTTAGGGTGCGTTTGAGAAAGTTCTGTTTAAGTTCCGAAAAATTTCAGAAGATCTTGTCGAGATTTTTTACTTGTAGCTAAGGTGAGTGCAGTACCGTGGTCAGGTTGGCTCACGAGTATTTTTCGGTCTAATTGTGTGTTTAAGGAGTCATTTCCGTGTTGCGAGATTTTTGGATTTTTCGGTGTTTTTAAATATCATTTTTAAACCGAAAAGTTGTTGTTAATTAATTCCCGAAAAATTATTGATTTAATGCTGCATTTTAATAATTAATTTTTATACTTAATATGTTGGTTGTTTGATTTTAATAAAATTTGGTGGTTAAACTTTTTTATTAAATGCTAAATATTTAATATTTATTTTTATAAATATTGCTGATGATGTTGTGGAGTTTTTAATGTTGTTTGTCGAATCTCGGGCATAGGATTATATCGGAAAATATTCTATCGTTTTGTCCACATTGACCTAGCATAAGGGTTGACCGCCTCCTTAGTATTTATTTAAATACTGAGTCCGTCTATTCGTAATGGCGCAGATAAAGGAAAAGAAAAAGAGTATTAGCTGGAGCTCGTGGGACTACGGCTGGGACAGATGGATGACATACTGGGAAGGGGTTTTGCTGTTATTTATTATTATTGTGTTGTCATTGTTGTATTGCTGTTTTCGTAAACTGTTATGTTGTTAGAATTTCAGTTGTTGTTGAAACGAATTTATTGGTTTATAATAAATCGTTATGGGTTCTCTAGAATTGGTTTAATGTTGGAAAACTTTTAAAATTGGTGGTTTTTAACCGTTAGCGGTTTAGTATTTCGGGTGGGGTCGTTTCAAAGAGAATGAGTGAATCGTATTAACGCTATGATACTATGTTAGAATTTGCAGAATAATTTATAAAAATGAGAGAATAATGAGAGAATATAAGAAAAGACTAGAGAATAGAGAATAGAATAGAATAGAAGAAAGTTTTTTATTGAATTTTTTGTAACAATATATTTATATATATAAATACAATTCAAAATTTAGAATACATGTATAAACAACATAGAAAATTGTAATTAAATTGGGACAGTGAGTAAGTAATTCACTGGTTAGTTTAAACGAATGGTATCCAAATTCAATTCTGTTTAACATATTTCACTTTTTCATTGCCACGTTTCTAAAGCGTGGTTTTAATAAGAATTTGGTTTGCAGCTAATGTTGGATGCATATATGTGATAAAAGCATGGCTTAAGCATAAGTGGGTTTAGAGTAACTTGAACTATGTGTTTTTCTTTGTAATGACTAACAAAGACTTTTCATATGTTGAAGACTATGTAAAAGCCAATGATCATGTATTATTATAAACAATGGTAGGTTTTTAAAATTCTTCATATCTAACCTGTGATTAAAAAAATTAATGAAATTGGTAATTAGTAATTGAAATATTCTAATATTAATTAGAGAATCTTCTAACTTGATATTTGAATAATTCAAAGTTAAAGGCATATATGAGTATTAATGAATTTAGATTTAATTTGATTTAATCACTAATTAGAATTTTAATTTTAATTTGGATTTGAATTTGATCTTATTAATTGAATATTTCTCTTTTATCTCTAGGATTAGTTTCATTGAATAATCAAGTAATTTCTAATATAAAAATTCGTATTTAATAAAAGTGGGCATTTAAAATTCAAATTTTGAAAGGTATACATATCTATTTGTACATTTATTAAATATACAATGTTATATTATAAGTTGATTTGTTGGATTTTAGTATTTACTGCAGATATTTTAGTTTCCTAAAATCTCGATAATAGTTATAAAAGATTTAGTAAGTGATTTAGGAAAATAATTAATGGGATACAATTTTGACTGTAGGAAATTTAAATAAAAGGTTTTTGGTTTTGAATGTAACTATTTTATAAAAAACAAGTCTCATTCATCATTATATATATATCATAGGACTCAGGTTATAGTTTCACTAATTGAATGACTTGGTCTTTTGGTCTGCTTGAATTAAGAACTTAAACGATCTTTGCGGGCGGGGTGACACAACAATCTCCGGCCAAGAGATACAACAATCTTCAAACGTGGTTATTGTTCCACGAAAGTTTGGGTTTAAGATTGTTTTACCTGGTAAAGGTAGGTAAAACAATTACATCATCATTGTTTCCGAAACATGTGTTTCATGCAATATTTGTCTGTAAGCTTAAAAGTCCAATTCATGTTTTTGTAAAGTTAACGTCAAAATCTTATTCACATTTCTTTTATAAATAAAATGTAAATCACTCTAGCCTAAGTGTTTTCTAATATGAATTCATTATGACTAATATAGTCCTAGTTGTATCTTGCATGCTAGCTTGCTGAATTATCCAATTTCCATGATGCACGTATCACACATACCATAAACAATCACTTCACAACAATTACTTCATCGATTCTAAATTGATTATTCAATGAAACTAAACAGGCATTAATCAGTTTCGGTGGAGATAAGTAATCATTCACAACTAAACAGGCAAAATAAGAATTAAACTATAATTAAGAGGAAGATTCTTTAATATGTTTAACCTTAAGACTGCTCCAAAGAAGTAAGAAGCTTTGTAACAGTGATTGTAGTGGAAACGGAAAGCAGAGTGCAAATCTCACTGAGCACCATGACAACGATGCTCATCACACTATTCTTAACAATAATTGTAGCAATTTTTGCAATCCTTATCTCCTCTAGCCAAAGAGGTTTTGCCATCTTCACACCACCTGAAATCGCTGGTTCGCGTGATGTTTTGCCGTCAGCAAAAGTGGTTAATCTCACCGTAATATGTAACTTCGCGAAGCCTCCGGTCCAGAGAGTCTAGCTTTCGATCCAGCAGGAGAAGGTCCATACGTTGGAGTCTCCGACGGTCGAGTCTTGAAATGGCGCGGCGAATCGCTTGGGTGGACTGATTTTGCTCACACAAAAGAAATTTTTAAAATTACATGTGCAAGTATAAACACAAACACAAAAAAAACATCAAACATACTTGTTTATATAGCTCTTCTCAAATATACTTAAGAAACACGCGGATCCCTTTGTTCAAGTTATCAAATTGCTCCAAGTCCCTAATACAATTACAAAAATCAGTAGGTTCAAACACAGGTAGCTTTCTAACCACTTTCCTAAAGCCGTCCCGCTGCATCTCCAAATCAAATCATGTGTTCCGAGTTGCCAGTATTATTTTAAATTTAAGCTGTATACGTATTTACAAAACAAATCAAGCATAAATATTTTGTTAATACATTTAAATCGTTAAAATAATAGTGATGAAATAGATCCAGAACAATCAAAAACTCATAAAAATCTAGAATTTGAAAAACGTTAATGTGTCTATTTCTTATTTCCATAAAGATGTATTTATAGGGATTGCATAATATTTGTTAGGAATTTTCTAAAGAAATCTTTTCATAATTAATTTAAATTATTTTTTACTAAATATCAATTTATGGTATATTCTCGAGTTGTTGATATTTTAATAACAAATTTTATTTTATTTTATTGTTAGATGATATATGAAATTTTTTATTTTTGCTCAAAACTTAAAATTTCAAATTTGAGATTATTCAGATAGTTAGGATGATTTTTTAAGATCAAATTTTAGTTGAGACAATAATTAGTTTCCAAAATTCGAAAATAACACAATATATGCCTAAAAATACTTTGATTTAAAATTTTAAATAATTATACTATATGGAAACTATATAGTTAAGTTTATATTTGATTTCTGTTTTTGATGAAATCTAGAATTAATATGCATTTAAAATATAAAATTAGAAGAATTAACAGAATATTTAAAAGATCTTAACATAAAATCCGAAGTTGATATGTATATTTTTTTCAAAAAATCCGTCGTTGATATAGAAATATTTTTAAAATTATTTTTGAGTATCCTATTATAACTTCACTTAATTAACAGGAAATTAAAATTTGGTAAATTGTTACTCTTAAAATCAAGAACCAATATATAGATATCAAAATTTGATTTTTGGAAAAATTTATATTCAAATTTAAAATCTGTTTATTTTCTTATAAAATATCTCATAAATAAATATTAGTTCGTTTAATTTTTGTATTTAAATATTAATTTAAACATGTATACATGATTCTTGTTTTTATAATTTGTTATGAGAGATATAAATAAATATTAGTAATATATGGTTTGCTAAGATTTAATGTAAAATTTCATATAATTTATTTAATATTAGTTTTTTATATACTATATAAATTTCTTATAAATTTTAGACAAATATTTCATTTATAATAACGAAAATAAATAATATGTTATAAATCTCAAATATTTATTTTGCAATTGGTTAGCAATTTTTTTAAAAAATTCGCCCATAATTTAAGTTGAATTTATTCCATTCATCTAAATTTATTTATTTTGAATAGATTTTGATTTTAAAAAATTTTAATTTAAAAACCAAATCATATCAAATCTTTTAATTTGTTAATATGAGTAGAGAGATATTAATTATTTTACAAAATCGGATAAAAATCTAAATTATTAATTACCAAATTAAAAATAATAACTATTCATATCTTTCAATATATATTGATATATTTCAAAAATATATATTTTGGGAAACAATAAAATTAGCCATTACTAATTAGAATAACCAAATATTTTATTATCTATAATAATAGAGATATTTTAAATATTCCAAAATATTTTCTATGATTTGTACTTTTAAAGGTCTGTTTTCAACTTGTGCTTCCCAATTAGTAGTATAGATAATATGTACAAATATTAAATTAAAATTAAGTATATTAAATTCATTCAAAATATAAACTTGTGTTGATTATTGTATAATGATTAATTTATTAATTATAAAAATCTTAGGTAATGAATTTAATGAGATTATGGTTTGATTCTATTCAATATTATTGATAAACCAAACCGAATTAAAAATGCCAACTCCCACATCTATGTTTAACGATTGTATATTTGTATCTATATTTTTCATAATTAAAATCTGAATTTAAACAAAACTTTTAAATAGAATATGAAATAAAGGTTGTTTAAATATTAAAAATGTGATACATGTTTATTGTAAAAGATTAAACCTTGCTGTTAGCAAGTGATATGTTAGCTTAAACCAAACAATTCTGCATGTTTTGCCTAAGAATATAAAAGTTACTAAGAAATGAACAAAGCTACGGATGTTTATGTGTAGACTATATATTAATTTCAGACAAACAAACATTTAACATCTCTTAAATAAATAATTATATATTGCTAGACTCCTAATCATTGGTTGCTCTTTTCTTTGTCAACAACTCAAAATTCGATTTAGTCTATAGTATTAGTTCCACACATATATTTCCATTTCCGTGTAATTGTCGATGCGTGGAACTATATATATGTGTGGTTGAGATATATTTATAATTATTGGAATAACAAAATAAATGAATTTATATCAGAACACGAAGCCGAAGTAAATCCCATCGTGTTGATCAATCAGAGAGTGACCTTTTTCAATATTCCATGCTCTTCTGGACAACTGTTATATTAATTAGTAGCTTTGATTCCAAGAAAAGAAAAAAGCTTCACTACACAAACTTTTTCTTGTAGAAAGATTCCATTACACAATCTAACTCTGAGCTACAGATCCAACCTAGCTTTGAATTGACATTTTACGACTGAGGTTTGCTCAGATGTTGTCTCATACATCTGCTTCCTTCTGTAGTTCTGAGTTCGACATCCGTTCCACTTCCAAAGCTCTCTCAAGCTAACATTATAACCAAAACCCATTCAGTATTTAAATTTGTCCATTACAAAAGATCAAAGGTTAAACACCAATGTACTTACATTTGCCGCCCGCATGCTCCATTCACTCAAAATTGCTCAGCCTTTCGTTTTCTTCAATATACTGCACATCACCACCACCAACAAACAAACTCAGAATCTTGATATTTTTTCATACCAAACAAAAAGAAGAAGCAAGATTGTGCATTATTGGCCAAGGCAGCATAAATAATTATAATTCAATACACTTAATGACATATATTACCTCAAACTTTCCACAGAACTTGACGCCTGAAGAGGAGAATATAATAACTTCAATACATCTGGCCGGGAAGTAACGGAATTGTATTGGTGCACATAGCCTGAAATCACATAGCAAAACAGATTAGGGACGGGGGTGAGTCAAAAATATTTAAAGCATGGTATCTGTTTCGAAATAAAATTCAAAAAAAAATATAACGAAAGTTTAATAAATCTATATTGAAACATAATTGCACCGAATTCATATTACACTTTGTAAAGAAATCTTGATGTGTAAAAAAAAATAAAATGTATGTAAATAAATATATATCATTGTTTTTATAATTGTTTATTATTAGTTTAAATAGATATGCCCATATTATATAAACAATTATATATACATATATAATATAGAAAATATTGATAAACAAGTAATTAAAAATATCAAGTATAAAACCTATCAAAGTATTCTTAAGGATTGGGAGGAAAATCTTTCTCGAAGTGAATCACATTGATATACAAATAATTTTAAAATAATATGTAAAGAAACTAACTATCCATTATAGATTAGTTTTTAATACTACTTCATTTCTACAACTAAAATTATTTTTTAGATTAAATACCATATAAATGTTTACATACATTATCTATTTTTTGTGTACGTTTATATAAATTTGTATAAAAAGGAAAATACATTTTCATATGTATATAATCTAATGTAGTTAAATTTTATCAGTTTTTTAAGTAATTATTTTAATAAATATATTTAATTTAAGTAACCATATAATTTGGGTCATAGACGGGATCGAAAAAATTGGGTAGATAAATTAAATTTCAAACTCTCACTAATTTGTAAAGGATCAACTTTGGGATGTGTATTTCATGTATTTTTGTAAAAAAATTAAAGAATTTTTAAAGATAATTTCCAATATATTTGTAAAAATTTTAAACTTTTTTTTACATCAAAAGTAAAAAATATAAACGGTAAATACGAGTATTTCATTCTAATCTCTTACCCAATCCTAATCTATTGACTAAAATAAAAAATTTCAAACAGATAATTGTTTTAAAAAAATACTTGTGAGATGGAAAATACTCGATACCTACGAGACAAAACATGTTTCCCGTCCCGAAATGGATATATTTAAATTTGTTTACCAATATATATATATATATATTTGTTTAAAAATATAACCAGTGCACCCCAAGAAAAAAAACACATTAAATATATTTTTATATGTATATGATTTGATTAGCTAAATTATACCCGTGTATTTAAGTAATTCATTTTACTAATTACATATATTTTCAAAAACAATAATTAAATTTTGGTTACTCTAATAGCGTACAAAGACGAAATCAATATGTTATTTTAAAGACCAGTCTACTTTTTGTATTGGGATAAAAAAATAGTGGGTATTGAATGAGAATGGATAACTTAGATAACAAAAAATATTACTCAAACTATTTTCGATAAAAACAGGACATGAATTTTGGATAACGGTATGAGATCGGAAAATTTGGGTAGGTAAACTTAATCCTCAAATTCTCAGTAATTATGATAAGAGTTGACTATGTGACAGATAAAAATCCACATCCTGACGGATAAAAGATCCAAATCATGAAGAATATTTTAAGAATTTTGGGTAATTTTTGAAAATATTTAGAGAATTTTAGATAATTATAAAATTTTTTGGTTAATTTTTATTAATTTTATAAAAAATTAATATTGAAAAGGGAAATACAAATATCCCATCTAAAATTCTTATAATATTTAACGTTAATAAACTATCTTACAACAAGCCGGATACTAAACAATACTTCAAAGCCGATATGTCTCTAAATTATGAATAATATATCAATTACAAAAATGTTATATATTTATATATATAACCCCACACTTATAAATCTTCATGAGTTTAATAAAAATTTAACCGACCATTAATCTCGTTCAGTATGATCTCGGTCCAACAGCTAGATCGTTCACATTTTTAAATGCTCGTGAACCCATTATTATTTCAAATATTCAAACATTAATAAATTAGATTGAAATCAAAGCGAAAATCAAACTAAATACCCAACTATTATGAGTCCAGATTATAAATACTATATCAAATAAGTTCGTCGTACAATTATAACCCCATGCATACGTGCGGATCCGAATCTACTTTTTTCTTAAATCAAAATCCCCACGAAAATATTTGATATAAAAAAGGATTATGAATTCATTGTAGGTTCACATGGAAAGAAAGTCAAAATTAGTAATTGATGTTTCAAAATATGGAATCCCCATTTACTCGCTAAATCTTTTAATTTGAAATTTGTTATCTTTTTATGGAATATTCTTAATTAATATATATAAATATATATATTTAATTTGTTTCCAAAAAAAATACTAATTATAAGAGATTTTAAATTTTGAATAAAAATAAATTATTTAATTAACTACATATTAATTTGAATTCAAAATAAATATACGCCATATAAACAAGGGGGAAAAGTCATTTTGTTGTAACTTCTCTGATTAAATAAATATCTCGATAATATTTTATTGTGAAGTGAGTTCGCTATATTTAAAAATAAATAAAGATAAATTCATGACCCAATGGGTTGACACAACTCAAGAAATTTGTTCCCCACAAAATTCTCGGTAGATTTGACTTCGATTCTATTTTTAGAAAGTGAATATCTTGTGTTAGGAGATTTACTGGTAGGTAAAAATGGTGTTGTGTTAGATTTTGTTTGACTTAGGTTTGCTTTGTAAACCATAAAGTTGGGAATTTTAATGGCATTTATCGGTACACGAGATGGAGAATGGGTTTTACGTTTGATTCATCAATTTAAAGTTGCCACTGAAAGAACAATTCTTTCGGATATAATTCAAAAACTATTAGGTTACATGGCAATATAGAGAACAAATCATCAATATCTACATATTTCGATTCGTTTTTGTAACACTGATTGATCAATAGATTTTAGTTGGATGTCAAATGTGACTTCTTATGATGATTGTGGCTTGATTAAGACTTTGATAGAAATTGTGGATTAACAAATGCCGTGTCACATAACATTTATCATTATCTTCTGTTTAATCTTCTTTTTTTTTATTTAAGATTTTGTATATCTAGATATTTTTTTTTTCTTTTTAAACAGATCGTGCACACTTAAACTAACATATAAGTGAAGCTAGCAAATCAACTTATAATATAATATTGTAATTCTAATTCGTTCTAACTAGTCATGAACATTTAGGATATAGGATTAGATTACAACTGGTAAGAATCGGATACGAATAGTTTGGATGTTGGAAACTATTACATAAAATATATCCACTAATATAAGAGTCTGGATAATATGAGGTAGGGATATGGTAAAGATAGAGTAGGATAGTTAAAAACTACTACCCAAACAGATAATTTTTGTAACTAATATTATTAACCAAACGGATAATTGCGGATAATTTTGTGTTCTAATAATTTTTTTTTTGAAAATTTCAGATAAGTTTATAGAAAACTTTGGATTTTTTTTAATAATATTATTAATATTAAATATATTTTAGTAAATTTAAGAACAATGAATAATTAAGAATTTTATTAAAATTTATAATTATCCAACAGGTAATTCGGATATCCTTAGATAATTACTTGACCGATCTTTCTCTGTTGAAAAACAATTTTTGACCCAAACGTGTCTGGGTATTTTTGGATCGGATACGGAAAGGTCGGAGTACCCAAACCGTAATACGCTGGCCTAAACCTAACAATATATATTTCAATACATTCAAATTTTATGACAAAAAAAAATGATAAAAATCTCAAAAACACCTACACAATTAATTAAATTTTAATTTTTTGTAACGTCTAAGTATTATTATCACTTCAATCAATAGTTTTCAAGATTACAGAGATAATATTCATATACATATACTTTAAACAAAGAAGATAAAGAACGATACAACATAAGAAGCGAAACTAACGATACTTTAACTTTAGAACCCTTACTCGCTAACAGATTAACAAATATATTAAGTTCATTTTCTGTATTCGAATTCAACCATTGCGATTCTTGCCTATCACCCAACTATGCGCACTTTAAAAATTTCGCAAATCTCAAAACGCCACTACATGAAGACTTCAAACTCCACAACCAATGATTGTCTCTGTATGAATTTGTCTTTTGCTTAAATTTTAACAAACTAACAAAAATAACTAACACAAAAAAAAATCCAGAGAATCAAATACGACTCATTTTCCACCCAATCTAATCTATCAAACTGTTATACATGATAAACATGGTGAGATTGTTGGTAAAACACATGAACAGACACAATGTGTTGAAGAGAGACGTCAAAAAGACACGTCGAAAAGACACGTCAAAAAGACATCAATCCAATCAATTGTGATGTGAAAGAGAATATTGGTACTCAAAGACGAGATTATAGACAGATCGCTGGTGAAACATGAGCGGCAAAACCGTGAAGAGGAGAAAGACAATCACCCAAAATACCGCTCACACTCATGCTTTTCCCATTTTTCGTCTCTAAATTTGAAGGTTTTTTATAGATTAATTCTATAATATAATTAGAAAGAGTACAACCAATGCTGGAGTCGATGCTGGCCGACCAATTTACAAAAAAATAATAAAAAAAATTAATTTAGAAAATCACTTTAAAAAAAAAAAAAATTTAAACGAAAAAAATCAGAGAAAAGTTATATTTCTGACCTTTTATTGTTATTTAAATATGTTTTCTTACATGCAATGCATAGATTAGATCTAGAATAAAAAATTCAGTTTCAGGAAATTATATTAACTAGATATGAAGACGCAAAATGATAAATTTATTTATTTTTATTGATTTCTTCTTTTATTTTTATTGTTTTATCCAAACGAGTTCGAATCATTTACAGCGGGTATGAGAATTCCGATCAGTAATGTCTGAACCTAATACAAACTATATAAAATCATCATCTATCCAAAATAATTGCTAAATTATGACAAAAATATCCAAAAAAATTTCAGTTTTAGAAAATATCAGGTACTAGTTTCTACTACCTAGTATAGGATTAGATTACTTAGTTAATATCAGGTAGCTAAAAAATAATATTTCGTTTTACATTACTAAAAACTAACATCACTTAGTTGATATCAATTACTACTCCATTCAGTTAGCTACAAAAATAATAATTCGTTTTACATAGTTATTTATTTATTTTAATATTTTAATAGATTTTTTTTGGCATCAATTTTTTATGTTTTTCTAATAGATTTAGAAAATAAAATAAAACAAAATATAGATATTTTAAATATAAAAAATATTTTTTTGTTATAAAAATAAATTTAAGAATATTGTATAAGACACTTTTATCTTTAATGAAATAAGTTTTTTTCATTCCGATGGCATTTGATGTAATATTTAACTTTTATGGTTATTTTTATAAATTTAATTTTCCAATATTAGTATAGAGATTTAAGGCTAATAATATTTATTTTATACCAACAAAATGTTTATATGTTAATAATGTGATATTAGCTTTTCTTACATACAATATCTTTCATGCATAATTTTTCTTGTGACCATAAAATCCTTTTTCATACTTAAAATTTTAATAATACATATTTTCATATTAAAGTTTATATTTAACATATGTATTTATATTTTTATATAAATTAAATAAAAATACGGAAAGAATTCCGATTAATTTCTAAATTCTCAGTTAGACTCTATACTCAGCTCGATGGTCGGATTAACACCTACTATTTTTTTTTCTGCAATTTTCATTTCAAGCCCACATGGGCAAAGTATACAAGTGGATCATACAATTAACACCCTACATTAATACATTAAGCCCAACAGATGGCCCATTATAGTGACCAATAATGACACGTGTGTTATGCGTGTTAACATAGGGCTGAAGAGGGAAGCACTCCACCGCCCCCGAACCTCGCGAACCTTCGGGTCAGCCTAGAACCATCGCCTTCAAAATCTGAGATACAGTCCAAAATAATTTTTTTTTAAATACATCTCCTTCTATTGTTATAATAAAAATAACAAAATTACAATTTTATCTTTAATAAAAAATTTTATCGACTAATTGGAAATATCTACTTAGAGAGGATCCCGGCCAAACCTTTTTTCTATTTTACCCACTTCTAATACTAAATTTTCAAACATGGCTTTGCTCTAGAACAACGAATTTTAATTTTAAAGAGATAAACGTGGCATCGTCTTATGCGCTGAGATTCTTTTATATATTTTACCATGAAACATATGTAGAAATTACAGATTTGACACGTGTCACTTAGCAAGCAACAGTTTCATCAAGCTTCCTGTAAGCACAGCCGCATTAGATCCCTCCTTTACATAAACCCCTACGCAGGCAAAAGCCCTAAGACTCTGAGAGAGAAAAATCCTAATCGAAAGATCCTAAACGTTCAATGTCTGCCGTCATGTCCGTCTTCCGCTCCGCTGCAAGCCGAGCATCCGCCGCCGCAACTAGGTTCTCCACTGGACCCAAGCCTATGACCCCTCTTTCAAACCGCATTCTCAGGTACCTCCGGGAGATTCTGAAACAATGATTTGTCGCTTAGCTCGTTCTGTTCTGTTCTCATTCTGAATCTTCGTTTTTCGATTTCTTTTGGATTGAAAGATCTCCGGTAGAACTGAGCTGTTGCGTAGCGACGATGCTCCCTTACCACACGGCCACTGCTTCAGCTTTGCTCAATTCGATGCTCTCCGTTTCACGCATCGTTGCAGGTAATTCCCACTCTCAATGAGACTAATCGAATTATTTTGATTTATAAAAAAATGTAATTTATGAATTATTTTTGTGTTAATTGAGTCTAATTTTGTTCTGCTAATGTAGGGCATGGTCAGAAATGGATCAATTTTGGAGCTTTTAATACTAATTTTGGTTCAACAAGGTCATTTCATGGAACAGGTAACATCAGAGTTTACTTAATTTTTTTGACATTTTGTTAGATTTGTTTTCTTAATTGAATAGAGTTTTTTGAATACTAGGTTCTTCGTTTATGTCGACTAAGGATTATTATGAAATTCTTGGAGTGAGTAAGAATGCTCCTGAAGGTGAAATCAAGAAGGCTTATTATGGGGTAAGGCACAATATGATTTGACTGTTTTGGATGGGTCGAATATGTTCTCGTTGATTGATGCTATTGTTTTGTTTCTTTTTTCCAGCTTGCTAAGAAACTTCATCCTGATATGAATAAAGATGACCCAGAAGCTGAGAAGAAGTTTCAGGAAGTCTCAAAAGCATATGAAGTGAGTTTGACTTTTAGACGAAATCTTTTGGTATGATCTGTTAGAATCTTATACTTAAGGGAATTGTGGTTTGGGGCGTTTTTGTTGGATCAGATTTTGAAAGATAAGGAGAAGCGTGACCTTTATGACCAGGTACATAGGCCTCATAATATTTCTTGGATTCCGTTATTTCGCTTGAATTGAATGTTTTTGTATTTCAGATGTGATATAAGTTTGTTGTCATGTTTTCAGGTTGGGCATGAAGCATTTGAACAAAATGCTAGTGGTGGTATGCCAAATAATCAAGGCTTCGGTGAAGGGTTTAACCCATTTGATATATTTGGGAACTTCAATGGCGATGTAATACTTTTTTCTTTCTTGGTTTTCACCTATTAATTAGATAGCCTTCAGTTCTTGTTCGTCGATATTTTGGAGATGGCTAACTTATCAACATCCGTTGTTTACCCACTTATTATTTCAAAAATCAGATCTTCAACATGTTCAGGCAAGATATCGGAGGTCAAGATGTCAAGGTATTATTACGATCTGCTTATTTTCCCAGAGATCATTTTTGTGCTTCAAATTAATATGTTTATCTTTTCTTTCTTTCTTTACTGTTGTAAGGTTTTGCTTGATCTTTCTTTCATGGAAGCTGTTCAAGGATGCTCTAAAACTGTGACTTTTCAAACCGAGGTGGCTTGTAATAGTTGTGGTATGTATATATTATTTCGATCAAATTACTTTATATATTTTTATTCTCTCACTCTCAAGTTACTTATTGTTGTTTCTTTTCTTCTGTTACCATTCAGGTGGACAAGGTGTTCCTCCTGGTACCAAACGTGAAAAATGTAAAGCTTGTAATGGCTCTGGAATGGTCAGTCACATGTTACAAAGCTCTAGTTTGAGCAATTCATTTATGATTTTTTTTTAATTATGGTTTTAAAGTGTTACAATTACGTTTTTCAGACAACGATGAGAAGGGGTATATTAAGTATCCAAAGAACTTGCCAGAAGTGTGGTGGAGCTGGTCAAACGTTCTCAGTATGTCAAATATTTGATTATTGCTTTTCTTATATCATATCCAGAGTGTTTATTTCTACTTATATGTGAAAAACACGATATTCCATTACATTCATCCCAAATATTTGATCTTTATGTAGGTTTCTATTATTATCGGATTGCTCAATCAATTTTCTTGTGTTTGTATTACTAGAGTATTTGCAAATCTTGTAGAGGAGCTAGAGTTGTTCGAGGAATGAAGTCAGTGAAAGTCAATATCGATCCAGGTAATAAAAAAATAAATTGTGTAGTTTTCATCTCTTCAGTCTGTTCAATTTTTCACATTTGTTTCATATTTTCAGGGGTTGACAATAGCGATACATTAAAGGTGGCAAGGGTGGGTGGGGCTGATCCTGAAGGTGACCAACCCGGAGATCTTTATGTCACTATTAAGGTAACTTTACTGAATTCAACTTTCTAATGGACAGTCATAAGTTAAATCATTTTAATTGCATTCTCAATAACTTGGCTGTATTCTTTTTCAAGGTTCGTGAAGATCCTGTGTTCCGCAGAGATGGATCAGATATTCATGTAGATGCAGTTCTTAATGTTACACAGGTAAGATAACATGGTCTTCTCAATCCCGTCTCTAAAAGTTCAGTTACTTTTGCCTTCAGCATTTGTTTCAGACCGCATCTAGTTCTTTTACCATTTTTGTATTTGTTCATGATAACTGAGTATACATTTCATCTTTTGTCAGGCCATTCTTGGAGGAACCATTCAAGTTCCAACCCTCACTGGTGATGTTGTCGTGAAGGTTTCTTAAAACTTTCCACTTTTTTTACATGCTTTAAGATTTTATTCTAGTTCTATCAACAGCTAAATATGCTTGCTGGCTAGGTAAACAAGTTCTACAATGTGAAATAGCATTCTCCACTCGCCAGCCAATGAAAGCATAAATGCTTCAATTCTGAATTCTTTGATGAAAAAGAGGATCAGGAATTTTTCTTGCTAGCTAACTGATAACTTATAGTTTCGAGTTTCGTTTTCCCGCTTGGTGTAGTTTAGGGCTGTTCTTCGTACTTCTCCGGCAATCTAACGTGAAACTCTTTTGTTGCAGGTCCGTCCTGGAACGCAACCTGGTCATAAAGTAGTGCTAAGAAATAAAGGTGAACTCTTATGATTGTGTCGATAAGTTCAGTTGTAGAATACTAAAATATGAGAGAAACCTTCTCAGTATGATCTTCTTAACTTGAGCTAATTAGTGTCTCACTGTATATTGAGAAACCAAGTGTTTTAAGTAGTTTACATTTCTGATTACATGCTTTTGTTTACGGTAAAAACAGGTATTAGAGCAAGAAAGTCGACTAAATTTGGGGATCAATATGTGCATTTCAATGTCAGCATCCCTGCGTAAGTCCCCGTAAAGCCCCCAATTAAATTGTGTCTGGAATATGATAAATAATACTCAGGCGCTACATCGCAATCTCTTATGTTTATTTATGTTCTTTTGTTCAGAAATATAACGCAGAGACAGCGTGATCTGCTTGAGAAATTCAGTAAAGAAGAACAAGGTGAACCTGAGCGGCGTACAGCTTGTGGATCTTCCCAGTGAACACTGCAAATGCTATATAATAATAAGCTGAAAAGGCTATTTTTGTGGCTGTATTAATGAAATATATCTATCAGACATGATTGAGATTTATATTGCTTAGGATTAGTGAAGAGCATGGTTGGTTTTGCATTTTAACAAATTCTACAAGGGAAGTTAGGATTCATTTATCCCGGAAATAGCATGGAAATTTGGGCTGCGGAGGATGCTGAGAAGAAACAAGAATGGTCAAGGATTATCTTTTACGAGATGGAGTGCTTTGCAAAACTCTACAATGCGTGGTCGTGAGATCGTTATTGTTGGTAGGCTAATGTGTTACAAACCATTATATGTTTTCTATTATGATCCGAAACGAAACTGTATGAGATGCGTTAAAGTTGAAGGTACTATGGTGAAGGATACAGAGAAACATCAGCTTCGTATATGGGCTGTTCTGGATCACATAATGCGTGTGTAATTTACCTCGTATTTCTAGAGGTCAAATTTGATATTGGTGGAACATGCTTACTGTTTTTAAATCGTTCACATTTTAAATTGCTTGTTCTTATATTTATGATTTTCATATTAACATACAATTTATAAAATATTTAGTGAAATGTTGTCAAATCCTACACTTGTTTGGCTTTTGAAGATGTATTCGACATATGAGACTAGTATTTCTCTAAACTTAGCTCTAATCGTTGAGTGTTGATGACTGCATTTATGCAGAATATTTTGAACATTATCTCTTTAACTCATCAAATCAATAAAATAATAATAAAGAACAGCCACGGATTGAAAAAGGGAAATAGTTACCTGTAAAGGGTGAAGACGGAGAAGCAATTATTTCATTCTGCATAAATGCCGTCATCAACACTCAACGATGAGAGGATTTTAGAGAAATACCAGTCTCATATGTCGAATATATCTTCAAAACAAACACCAAAATCTTAATTTTACTTGCATTTCATGATTTTACATATCATCTTAATAAATTTCAAACGCTATTGATAGATTTTGGTAGTTATGAAATTCGTAATTATTGATTATCAAATCCATGAAAATAGTTAATTGTGACTTATAAACACAAATTTTTAATGAACATTACTTAAATAAATAATTTAATGACTATAATTTAGATAGTTAATGGTAAAAGAAGTAAAAGTAAAAAAAAAAGTGTAAGGAACTATTAAAATATATATAATTTATTTTAATACTAAATTTAAAACTAGTAGAGGAAAAATAAAGTGTTAAGATCATATACACATTAAAATTTTAGATTTACATAAATATATTATAAACTATATATATATATATATTGCATTTCATGCGGTGATAATACAAACATTATGCATTTATGGTAACAATAAATTTTTACATACTTAAAATTTTTAAAAACTAGAAACGTAAATGGATGAACATAGTGATAAGAAAAATGTACAGAAATTTTATTAAAATATTAGAAAATTATGGAAAATTATAAAAGTATTGGAATTTAGTGACGAAATGAGTTTACAAGGTAGATATATAAAAGAAAAACAAAGATATCTAACAACATGTTCAAAGATAAGATGAGATTTCTAGGAAACAAACTTCACATGCACCATAACATGGTTAGAAAACCTCGTGACCACAACTGGATATCTCTTCTGAAATTCTTTGATTCTCAAGTCGGAAAGAAGAACATGCAATAAGAGAAAATAGAGTATAAAAAGATGAAAATAATCTATATTTCTAATTTATTTGAGAATCAATCCAAAATCCCAGTTGTTATATGTGAGCAAAAGAAAACATCAGAAGTAAGTAGATATTGGAAAGTGAACGAGTGTGTCTTAAAAGATGACAAAATAAATGGTAGTGCAAAATATGTTAAAAATTTGACGAAAACTAGGTAAGATGTATGCATGCACAAAAATTCTCTTGTGCCATGTATGTACTTACTTCGACGAATAGAGTGTATCTATAGAATTCGCTGTAGTGGACGATATCCATATTCCTCTCGATCTAACAGTGGAGATACTCAAGAAACTGATATCCAAAAGATTTATTATAAGAACAATTTTTTTATTGATTTAGAAAACTTCTCAAAAACTACATTTATTTCTCTTATTTTGTAGAACAACTCTCCATACTCTTGTCTTGTAGAACAACTTTCTACATAAAATAGAATTTGTAAACACAAAAGTTTATCTAGTCCTAACTAAATCTTGTTTGTATTTATCCTTATCTCCTAAATCATATCTTGTTTAGGAAATACTTATTCCTCAAATCATTAGGAATTATCTACATTCTCCCTCTTAATTTCTAAACTTAAATTGAAAAGATCTTCTACTCCGGTGTTGTTTAGACCCAACGTTTTTTCTAATGCAGCAACAAGTTGAATATATTTGTTTCTATGTACTCTGTTTAAAAAATTCTTCACCAATTTGTTTTCTTCGATGATATGGCCTAGCACTGGCAATCTTGAGGCTAGAGTGGATATTCTTCCAGCAAAATCATTGATGTTCTCTGTTTCCTTCATGGTTAGACGTTCAAGTTCTGAAGCAAGCGTTTGAAGTCTTGCTTTTCTAACTCGGTCTGCTCCCATGTAACGGCTTTTGATTGCTTCCCACATAGCTTTTGCTGTGTCTTGATCTCCAACTTGCATGATCAAGTTTTCCGGTATAGATTGGAAAAACATAGTTGTCGCAACATCATTCTTGATGATGTCTTGCGTACCTGGTTCAATTGCTTCCCATACTTGATGCACCTTTAAGGTTACCTTCATCTTCATTGTCCACATTGTGTAGTTTGTAGCGGTGAGCATGAGGCTTTAAATCGATGAGATCTTTGGCTCCTTTGGTTGTGCACTTACGGTTATGGCTTGCTCCATCTTGTATCACAAGCAAAATGACGTTTGCTCGGGATATTCTTCTTCGTCAGGGGAGAATCCTTTCTCGGGTTTGACATTCAACTCCTTTAGATTGAAACTCCGTTTGATTTTGAGTCCTCTTAACATTGTCAAACACTCTGATACCAAATGAAATCCAAGAGACTTATTATAAGAACAACTTTTCTTATTGATTTAGAAAACTTCTCAAAAACTAAATATATTTCTCTTGTCTTGTAGAAGAGCTCTCTACATACTCTTGTTTTGTTGAACAACTCTCTACATACTCTTGTTTTGTAGAAAGACTCTCTATATAGACTCTCTATTTATAAGAATTAGCAACTTTTAATCCTAATAAAATTTGTAAATACAAAGCATTATCTAGTCCTAACTAAATCTTGTTTGTATTTATCTTTATCTCCTAAATCTATCTTGTTTAGAAAATACTTATTCCTCAAGTCATTAGGAATTATCTAACAGAAACTCCCAGCAAAGTATCGCTTAAGGTTCCAATGCGTCTCCAACCAATGGTCATCAATTATTGGCAGCCGTAGAGAGTTCATTGAATCGATGGTGACTCATTCTTTGGCTCAACCTCCACGTGAAACTCATGTCATCTTACACCACCGTTCAGATGAAAGATTTCAGAAATCTAAGGATTTAATTGTAATTAGCTTAGACCTAGTTCCTCTAATGTATTCTCTATATATAATGTAATTACTTCATCTAATGGATTATTCAGCATTTCCTACATGGTATCTCGATACCTAAACCTTACAAAACAAAAAATATTTTCACGGTCTTCTCGTAGCCGTCAACTGTTTTTTCATGGCTACTTCAAACGTTACCTCTGCTGATAACACTGCTGTCTCTGATTCCATTCTCCTTAACGTAAACACAACAAATGTCTCGAAGCTAACTGCTTCCAAATTTCTCATGTGGAGCCCCCAGATCCATGCCTTCTTTGTGTGCGACTTTACTCAAAGTCTGTTAGGGAAAGGAGAACAGAGTTGTATGTTCTGCTCACCTTTCTATTATCTCTCTCTTTGTTATTTGTGTAACTCTCTATGATCGTGTTTTACTCTCTTATATAACAAAGAAACACACTTTCTAGATTTGGATGGATATTTTATTGATACGAAATGAGTGCATATATACAAGTGAAGAGACACAACAAAAAAGTGCTTTTTTGTCATAACCAACTAACGGTTATGTTACATGATAACCAACTAGCGGTTATTTATATTATACGAAATACAATAGCAGTTATATGAAATTATATGAAACTCAATTATAATCTAACACTCCCCCTTAATTGAGTTTCATCTTCACGCCTACTTTTTGATGGAAGCTTTCATTGCCGAGGTCGTCGTGGATAATTTTTATGTTTTAGTTTTATGTTTTATGAATATTTTTTCTTTTACGAATATTTTTTTAGGTTTAAATATTTAATTTTGAATTTGGAATCGATTTTCTTTGAAAATTTAAAATTTATTATATATTCTTTTAATAAATCTAATAAATAAACACAAAAAATAAATATGAATTAAAACAAATAAATATTAATTGATGGCTTTCCGACGATTTTACCGAAGATGGAGGCTGTTGGAAATCCGTCGGAAATTCCGACGGATTTTGGATTTCCGACACCCTAAAACTAGTAATAATTTCTGTTGAAAATCCATCAGAAATGACCTTTCTTATAGCATTCCGATGAAAATGACCATCACTTGTAGCCTAATTTCCATTGCATTAGTTTTAGACGTATACTTTCTAAACACTAATGTAACTTACCAAATACTAATGTAACTTACCAAGTATATATATATATATATTTATGTGTGTATATATGTTTTTTAAGATTTGATATTGGTGGAACATGCTTATTGTTGTTAAATCGTTCACATTTTTATTTGCTTGTTTTTTTAAGTTTCTATATTATGATTTTCAAATTAACATTTATAGTTTATAAAATATTTTATGATCAAGTGAAATGCTTTGTCGAATCCTGCACTTGTTTGGCTTTTGAAGAAATTTTCGACATATGAGACTATTGTATTTCTCTAAAATTTTTCATTATGAGTAGTTTGGATGACTTATCAGGTTTGAAAAGACAAAGGTTCCACAAATGATCCAAGACCTAAGATCTGATAGAAGACGTTCTGTTCCAAGACTATATAATTCCTATTTCTCTTCTCCACAGAGTCTTCTTTTGGGACGAAACGTTTTTATTTTCTTATTAATTTTTTTTTGTAAATAAAAAACATTAAGATCTTTACTAATTGATATAAGTCTTTAAAAGCAATTGAAGCTGTTTCACAAGCCGAGCCTCCAATGTAAAAACTCGTCTAATCGTTGAGAGTGTTGGTGACGGTATTTAAGCAGCATATTTCTTTCGAAGAAAAACGACAATGTGTTGTTTTCCTCATTACCCACGCCGATCATTTTTACTCTTTGTAACAATTTATTATTGGTTTTCTTCAATTCTCTATCGTGACATTGTTGTTGATGGCTTTGGTGTCATGCGGTTTTGTGACTTTCTTCATTGGATTTTTCTTAATTCCATGGATTCTATATTTGATAATAGTTTTATATGTAGTGGAGATTTTATCTCATATTAACATGGTGGGAATATCGATCCTATGTTGTGCATTGGTGTCTCGTTGTTTACTCCGAAAGGATAGTTCAAAGGTGTCGGTTCATAAAGTAATCGCTTTTTCTCTCGTTTGGCGATTGCGATTCTGGGAGTGTTTTCTCTTCTACGAGATCTGGGTTTCAGTTGATATTTATTTCTTAATCAATGAGAGTATGATGGAGATCTTGTCTACCACCATCGTATGGGTCTTTGATCTAGAATTTTTTTGGTTATTATAAATACAAAGGAAATGGAACAACATGTATAAGAAATCATTGCAATGGTTTTCAAGGCAGAGAATTTTGAGATTATGTTTAGATCTCAAAATGGATATTATAACCAAGAATATTTGGGATCAAATTTGGAGAAAAACAAAATTAAAATCTATCAAAATGACTCCGATACGTTGACATTTCATAACTGTTGTTGGAAGCATATGGTTTTGTCATATGGTGTGCAAAATGGAGGTTCAGCCAAGAGATGTTACCCACACACATCAGTTATGAAGAAAGAAAATAACAGATTTATTGAGCCGTTATCGAGTAAGTTTTATCTACAAAAAGTAAGATCGAATATGAAGAAAGAAAATAACAGATTTATTGAGCCGTTATCGAGTAAGATTTATCTACAAAAAGCATCGTCAAATTCACTTCTTTTAATGATCTTTATCACTGTATGGCACATATATATTCTTATATCATAATTTGTTATCTTCAAGTTCTGCATACTGTCTTTGTAATTCGTTTTTTCTAATATTGTTTGTAATTTGTGACATTGACAATGATCATTAATAAAAAGTTTAGAAGGAAAATAATATATAACGGATGGAGGGGGGGGGGGTTCTATCCGTAGAATCTCATATGGAATGACACACCATCTCTCTTTTAATGATATATTAACATTTTAAAAAATATTATGTCACTTTCTTTTTCATTTCAATTTATTTTAAGTAATACATTAATTACTACAAGTTAGGTACAATAATTTAAATTTTAAAAATAAAAATAAAATTCAAAACCTAAGCAATTACATATTCCTAAAATTAAGTATGAAATTTAAAATAATATGTGGCTCTCAATGTGCGACAAGGGAACAAGCCAATTTACCGTCTAAAACATGTATGATCTACTTTCAACCTCTTGAGATGTACAATATTCTGCCAATTTCGCAATCTCCTTGATGCTCTCAATGGTTTTTTTTCAGTTGTTATAACCAAACAAAAATATGAATACAAAATTATGAGCATATACACGGGTATAAACCTAGTAATAATAAAAAAATTATGTGGAATAATCCAAAATGATAATTTGAAGAAAATGATGTATTATGGGGTTAATTGGTTGGGACTTTATGAACTTTCAAATTAACTAAAGTTTTAAAAGCTATAATTTAACCAATCACATTTTTCTTTTCCAATAATTTTTCAAAGTCTCTAAAATCACTCACACTCCAGATTTTAAAATTTGTCTTCATTCGTTGGTTTTTCTAAAGTCTATAAACTAGTTGTTGGAACTCATTTTAGACAAATGAAACCAATCACTTTTCCAGCGACATCGGGTCGTCGAATTGATTTGTCATGAACTAGATTCCTTTACAATAAATACTATAACTTAGTGTATTCATTTGTCATGAAATGAATGTCCAATTTTGGTACCTTAAAAAAGCTAATAATGCCAAAACTTGCATGTTGTCCCACATTGGAAGTAGAGAAATATTTTTTCAAGTATAAATATAGCAAGGTTTAAAAAGTTATGGAGACATAAGGGTGTTATGCAAAACGACACATACACGCGCATGCCGCTGCCGTGCTGGGCTTGGGCTTGGAGAATGTCGGCCTTTTGGCCCACAACAAAGATGTTCTTTTGGGCCAAATTTTGGTATCCATTTTGTCATCATTTTTTTGTTGACTAAAAGTCAACAATTCTGCCATATATTTTTTGCGTTAACTACGGAATATTCGAATTAAATTTGAATTCGAATAAAAACTGAGTCAATTACTGACCATATTTCCGCCGGATTTTGTGCCAAGATTTCAGCCCACCGAGATCATTGACTTGTGGAGATCATGCTTCAAAACCGCCACCCATTCTCTCCTAAATATATTGAGTTTTTCTCTTCTCATTTCTTCATCGATTTCATAGCAAAACATCCATCAATTCTCTTCTCCTCTTTCTCTTTTCTAAGAGTAAGCCTCGAGAGTATAGTGTAGAATTTTAGTTCGTACATTCCGTAAATTCAATTGTGTCGAATACGGTCTCTTCGTTGTTGTATCTTGGGATTCTAAATTGTTGAAAATCGTCACACTACGTATGATTTAAAGATTGAAGGAAAGAGATATTATCTCGCCTCCACGCTATTCGTTTTTATAAAATCGTTTTCATCTCTAAAATTCTTCGTAATTTTTTTATTTATTCGCAATTTTCATTTCAGATTTTCGCATCCTACAATCTTTATTATTTTAACATACTTTCTTCTTATCGCTTAAATCAGATTGAGAATTGCAAACAATTTTTTACAAAAAGAAAAAAATTCGTTTATATTTTTTACGAATTTAAAAATGTTTTGCGATTTATATACGGATTTTTAAAAAGTTTTTGGGATTGATTTCAATTAGAAAATTAAATCAAAATCCCTAAATCGTATATGTTTTTATAATTTTGACGAAACGGTTTACGCAGTTTGTTACGCGAAACGAATTCTCAAAATAGGATCTTAACGATATGAAAAAACAATATCCGTTTAAAATTACGCTTAATTGCGAATTTTTTAAACGTTATTTTTCTGAAGAAAAAAGAACGTTTTGCAAACGTCTAGTAGCGATTCAGAAAACGTTTTAATGATTTTTAGCGATTTGAATATTTTATATGCTATTTAAATATTTTTTTTTCCTCAATAATTGACATTTATTTGTCTTTTGTTAAACAGAAAAATGGTGACTACATGTACTGTCAATGCAACTGACAGAGGTGTTAATGATGAAAATAAAACAAGTGAGACGACGATCCTAAACGAGAAAGGTCTTGTAAAAATGTCATGTAGCACAATTCTTAAGAACTTTGATGTATCCGTTTCTCATAATTGAATGAATAAGAAACCAGTTGTTTACTTGGTCTACTCTTTTAATATTTGACATGAACGATTAATTCATGTGAATTATAAATTTTTACAAAGATTAAATAATTTAAATTTAATTCTGAAATGCAAATTTATTAAGGATAAATGTGTAGTATGCGTCCAAGCAAAACTCACTAAAACACCTTCCCCTCAAGTCAAAAGAACAAATTAAAGTTCTACTTGTGCGACTTAAAGTTTGTACAAACTAGAGACGGAAAAAAGTTAGATTTGTGCGACTTAAAGTTTGTACAAACTATATGCGGAAAACATATTTTGTAACTTTCATAGACGATTGTACAAGATACTGCTACGTATACTTGCTATGTAGTAAAGATGAAGTTTTGGAAAAATTCAAGCAATATAAATTCGAAGTTGAAAATCAACTTCAACAAACTATTAAAATAGTTCAAAGTGATAGAAGAGACAAACATGATGGGTCATTTAATGCATTTTATCAAGAATAATGCATTATTCATCAAACTACGGCTTCCTATTCACCATAATCTAACAGAGTGGCGGAACGAAAGAACCAAAAATGATGAACACAATATTGCAGGAATCTGGGTTACTCCAGACTTCCACAATTTGTATAGATTTGTTTGTTTCAGTACACAAAGTCTTTCACCTTTTTTCTTTACTTAAAGGTTACAACACAACATGAAAATGATAGAAAAGGTTTAAAGTTTCTTAAGACTGCCATAATAGATCATCAAATAGGCTCCTAAGCCTCTCTAATATAGTATATATCCACATGCTTCTTTTGTTTATATCATTGTATTTGTATACAATGTAATGTAATAATCCTTGTGACCATCATTTGCAAGAAGAAATATAAACCTCATGTTCCACCAAAACGTAAAACCTATAATTTGCTGATAACTAAATAAACTCACCCAAATTCTTCATACATAGCTTTTAAGAGCAACTTCGTCATCTCTTGCTCTCACAACTTAATACCTGATGAACAAGCTTCTCTGATAGCTCTTTATTTGCCTGCAAAAAGCGGAATATATATTCAAGATTGTAATCACATTTACTCCAAAACTTTACAAGAGATGAAAGATCTTTGATTATACTCACTTGGAAGTGCCTCATGTGAAGTATTGGCTCACAACCGACATCTGCGATTAGTTTTCCTTGAGGAGTTTGTTGTTCAAATCGCTCCGCTATGAATCCCTCGATTACGTTTTCAACATCAGGTAGATTGTGGCAAACTTTCAAGAGCGAGTTAAGTGAATTCATCTGCATTTATTACACAAGCTTTGTATTCAATGAAAGAGATTCATTTAGCGGTCTAATATCGAATGAAGGCTAGTAAAGTAAGAACTGACCTTCATGTATGGACATGATGCACATCCACCATGAATAGAGCAACCTTCACCGCCTGCTACTCCTGGTACAACTGGTAATGCCACATCACCAACTCTAATGGAGTTTGAACTCTCTGAAGAAGTTTTTGTCATCGAGTCTGACGATACAGGAAACACTACTTCAACCTTCAGTTTTGAGTTAGCAGAAGAACCTAGCAAACTTCTGATCACCGCGACAATAGATGTTACCATTCCTGACTCTGTTCCAAGAATAAACTGGAGATGGTCATCGACATTTCGATCCACTGCTTCTTGAACCTTCAGCTTAATGAAATCAAGTATGTTTTGTGTGGATCCAACAACACCCATCCCTCTTTTCTTTGCTTCCATTGCTAATGAAAACATTTCACCTGGAACCTCGAGGTGCGCAGTAAGAAAGGCGTCACAATACATGTACTTTATTCTCTCCACTACCTCGTGACCGAAAAGATGATGTACAATGCAGGTTCCTTCCTGAAAACACAATCATATAAGCAAACTTTGTTTTGACACTAGAGTACTGCCACAAACAACAGAAGGCAAAAGTTACCTGGAAATAGTGAAGACGGGGAAGCAATGATTTAATGGAATCTAGGTTGTGTTTAGGATGAATATTGGCGATTTCTTCATCAGTCATTAACGCCATCTGCTGGAACAACTTTACAATATTCGCTCCCATGTAAGAATCTGGACCATACCAAACATTCAACTCCGGCATTTGAGAAAACGCCTATTGACAGGAGACAAGAGAAAGAGTTTGGAAAATCAAGACTAAACAAAAAGAGAACACGTTAAAATAATGCGAGAAATAAACCTGCAGAATCGTCTGTACAACATTAGATGAAGTGCAAGTAATGGTAGGTACAAGCTCGTGCGCAAAAGCTTTGGTCTCCAAAGATGTATTGATATAAACAACATGCAATGAAGGTGGAGAAAGAGAAGCAGCTTCGAGATAATTCAAATAAGCAGGAGCAGAAGCAGCATCAGCCAGTGAACAACCAATGGTCTCATCAGACATTCTGTATACACCAACCTACAAAACCAGAAAAATATGTAAGGAGAACTATCACTAAACGCAAATAAGAGATTAAAAAAAACTCTCTAACCTCTCCAAACCCAGCTTGGTCTAAGATGGCACGGACATTTTCAGACATGAAATCAACACCAAGAACTGTTACGAACTCACATCCAGCTTTAGCCATTGTGACAGCTGAATCCGCCATGACAAGAGAATCAGATATAGAGATATGTGGCCAATGCTTTTGAGCAGCAGTCAAGACGCCTTGCACTTCTGGATCCATATAGAAATGAGCAACAACTCCTATCTTCTTTTCCTTCAACACATTGACAAGTTCTTGAACCCGTGACTCCTCTGGAAACAAATATTTCGCCTGCAAGTGAAAAAACAGAAACCAAACAACAAATCTTATAAAGGGACGCAGGGTATATAGTCTTGCAAAAGAGTTAAATCTCAACATTGTGAACATCTACATTGCTGCAAAACTCAGATAGATTCATCCGGAAAAGAATGATGCAAAGAATAGTTTTGCAAAAGAGTTCAAAACGACTAGAAATACTATTGGATTGAACCATTGTTAACATCTACATTGCTGCAAAACTCAGCTAGACAAATTCGAACATCTTATAAGTCCTTGTAAATCATATATAAAAAACTGATTAACCTAATCCAAACGAGCTAGATTCTCTTCGCTAACACAAAAACACTAACAAAGTAAGCTCTTTTGTTCATCCTCACACTCTGAATACTTCAAAATACAATCAAATTAAAATGGAGAATCAAAAAAATGATTCTCACCTGAGCTTCAGCAAAGCTTCCTTTAGCTTCAATACCATGAGCTGTTAACACAAGTGAAGGAAATGGCTCAAAGGAAGGACCTTTACCTTCCCTCTCCGCTACAAACCATCGAGTCTTCTTCTGCATACTTACCAAAACATTATGCCACGTGTTCAGTCTCGATCTCTCACCACCCAACAATCCAACATTAAGCTCAACCAAATCCTCAATCTTCAATTCCATAACTTCTTCAGGTGTAGCTTCATCAAGAACTTGAATCAAACACGAACACATCCCTTTAGACACCTCTGAATCACTATCAGCCCAAAACTTCATCTTCCCGTCTTGACCTAACTCAGCATCTAACCAAACACGAGCCGTACAACCCATGACTCGGTTCGATTCGGTTCGTGATGAATTAGGCATAGGAGGAATTAGACTTGCGTAATGAAGAACCCATTTGAATCGATCGATTGGGTTTGTAAAGGATTTGAATTCATTGATTAGTCTCTGGAGCTTATGAGGTACGAGCTCTGTGGTTTGTAATGAAGAAGATGAAGAAGCAATAGCTGAGATTGATAAAGGTGACGCCTTCAGATCTTTTGAGGATGATTGAAGATGTTTAAAGGATCTAAGGAGAGGATTGATGGTGTGAATTCTCCTTGGAGTGACGAAATTCAGATGGGTGGTTTTGAAATTAGGAGTAGGGTTTCGAGAGAGGAGGCAAGAGGAAGAAGAAGATGAAGATGTGGGCGTGATGGAGAGAGCTAACGCCATTGGAAGTTCTGAAGGAGAAGGAACAGAGCTCTCTATGCCTTAAAAGTTGAATCTTTGATGATGTTGATGAAGGTGTGAAGTAGGAGAGGAGATGGTGGAGAATTTGATGCTCAATGCAAAATGCAAGTGTTCCACTTTGAAAAAGTTTATATGGAAAAAACAAAAAAAAAGTTTATATGAAATGAAACTTTTTTTATTTTTACATTACAAATAAATAGCATTTAACAAAAAACAAACAAACTAGCAAAAAAATTCTGACATTAAAAAGAGAGGCTTTTAATCATTCAGTCATATATTATATATACAGTATTTGGTATTTGTCCATCAAATTTGTTTATAATATTCTTTTAGTTTATCAAAGCTTGTAAAGATAAAATTTATGAAACCTAACATTTAAATATTTGTTTGTAAACCTTATGTATTGAAATGTACTAAATGTAAGTGTTTAAATAAAATAGACCAATGTACGTACTAAGTTTAACCGTTGGATTTGAATGGACAAATTTTGGTAACACAAATATTTTAGACAAGTTTTGTTGGAAATATACTAAAAGTGATCGTTCTAGTAATATTTTGTGAAAGTGGTATTTTATTTTCCTTTCTGTAGGTAAAATGAATTAATTGTTCGTACAAAAATATATTTCAGTTTTTAAAAAGTAAGCAAAGGGGAATTCTGAAATTATGTTTTGTGGTATTTTTTTTGGGGCTCTTTTACGTTTTGTGGTATTTGAAAATGTTTTGGCCTATTAGGAGTTCCAGAGTCCTAAATTCACTTTTTTCTACTGGTCCTATAGAATATTAGAACTATTTCTGTTTCTTTTGGGTTTTTGTTTCTTTTTAAGAATTTATAAATTATTGATACTTGGGTTAAAAAATTATGTTTGCTTGATCGGGAAAGAATACTCTCTCGGTGGCACAAAAAAGGACTACCTCATCTCTACTATATATATATATATATATATTTTTTTTTTTTTTTTAACATCTTAAGTATTTATATTATTTTAGAGAAAATAAAGAAGACGTAAATACAAAAAAATTACAGCAAAAAAGACTATCATTACAATAATCACATGGAACGGTCAAAAACACAATAAAGTAAGAGCACATGAGAACCAAATCAGTAGAATCTCAATGAAGGAATATCAATTTTGAATTGCGAAACTCGGATATTCGAATGATT
Source organism: Cardamine chenopodiifolia (assembly GCA_963922655.1). Classification (NCBI taxonomy): domain Eukaryota; kingdom Viridiplantae; phylum Streptophyta; class Magnoliopsida; order Brassicales; family Brassicaceae; genus Cardamine; species Cardamine chenopodiifolia. The sequence goes on along the minus strand of OZ000490.1, from coordinate 15,397,691 downwards.
ATCTTAACTTCAAAGAACTCGAGTCTTCATCATCATTGCTACGAACTTCCTCACCCTGCGGCCAGCCCTCAAACCTCAGAAGGAGCACCTACAGCTTCTCCAAGGACTAACATAAAAGCAGAACCGCTACAGTAAGTACACACGAGAACCTAGCCAGTAGAATCCAATGAAGAAATACCAATTTTGAACTGCCAAACTCGGACATTCAAATGATTACCTCAGCTTCAAAGACCTTGAGTCCTCATCATCATTGCTAAGAACATCCCCACCCCGCGGCCAGCCCTCAAACCTCAAAAGGAGCACCTACAGTTTCTCCAAGGATTAACGCAAAAGCAGAACCGCTACAGTTGACTGAATCGCACCCACGTCACATGAACCTCTATGGACAGTCAAAAAATCTGCCTCTGGCAACCATTCCCGAGCGTTCAGTTACGAGAATCATCTCCTACGAATTTGAAATAGCCACCAAAACCAAACCGCCGCCTATAGGAAATGCTTTCATTCCATTCCTACCAAAACATTAGGAAATGCTTTCATATCTAATCCATTATCTCAACAAGTTTCATAACTTGAAAACTTCACTAATCACAGAACCTACTCGGAACTCCTCATTATCTGAACAGAACTCTGGTTTAGATAAGATAGCAACAAACTAAGAACAAAGATACCAAGTGAAAAAAACTACAACGAAACAAAGCTATTCAACTCTTTACGATTCTAATACTAATCACTCTAGTTGGAGTCTATGTCACAAAGTGTTTACAATCAAATCCCACAAACCACAATGCAGAATAGATATTGCATGGAAACTGAACAAAGCCAAGCCAAACCAACAAGTAAACCGGACTAACCAGGCTGTTAAATAGAAAATTCTTGTACGCAATTGTGCTGAATCAAGAGGCACAAAATATCCTTGACTTGGTTATAAGTCATGTCCGATTCAGCTAGACGGGAGACTTCTCGTGAGGAAAGAGGTCCTTTAAGGAGAAGACATTCACAGACATTCTGCAAATTAATCAAAACCCATCATCAAATTCATTATAACGAAATCATAAATTCATAACCTTGGAATTAAGGGTTTCAATTTACCGATACGACGGAGCCGAATTGGACGATTTGAATTCTTATCTTCCGATACCCAAACACAAGAGGGTAATGGGTTTCCGATGACAGTGATTGCTTTCACTGCGGGAGGTTTGATCGTAAAGCTCTCAACTTTATTGCTCTGGTTGTTAGTTTTAGCTGTCCCTTCCATAGAGAAGGAAACAAATGTGAAATTGAAAAGAAAAACCAGAATAATATTATAAACTATATAATGGAAAAAGCGAGGTACTCTGTTAAGAAGTGACTTATTTAAGAGAAATATTATAATGTAGAAAAAGAATCTCTAAACAACAATTAGATCGAAACAATATCAATTTTAACTTATTATGATTATGTCACACAAAAAAAAGGAACTAAACCAACCTTAAGAGAATGAATGAAAAAAAGAGAATGGGTAAATCTCAGATCTAACCAATCTTCTTTAGGTGAAAAAAGTGAGATTTGATTTTCAAAATATGAATATATGCATATGTAAGTATCCATCTTTCCACATCTCAAAAGGATTTGAGGCCTGTCGTTCTTTTCAGTCAATGCAGCATCAGCAATCTTGACAGAAAATACAAAATAAAATACCATTATTACCTTAAGAAAATACTATACTTGTGATCTTGATTGATGGTAAGTAATGATGAAACCTCAACGAACAAATGTGATTAGTGTTGTTGCCTAGGACCCTAAAGACTTCCTTGCATTTAAAGCTATTGAATCAAGGAAGTCTTTGCCGTCTTGATGCTGAAATCATTACCATTGTTTCTTGTAGCAGCAAAATCTGTTAAATCAAGGGTACATTGTCACGTGGTGGTCTTGTCTTTTGATAAGCATGTTGCTCTCTCGTTTCTCAATGGCTATCTCTTCCTCCTGAAACGGTAACCTGTAATGCATTTAGATGTTTGGTTTCAAGTATGTCTTCTGATTGTAATCTACTATTCGTTTTTAACTTTTCAAGGTTTCGTGTGCCTCTAATGTGAGCTCAAGCAGCAGTAAGAATGATTGAGCTGGAGAATCCAATAGGCAATGATAGAACTGAGTCATCAATTCAAGAAAAGAGACATTGCTGAGTAGATAGGTTTCTTGGGATTGAAAGGTTATGGAGAGGAGACTGGGACCGTATAAAAGCAGTGGTCTGCGGTAAAGTGGTAAGATCAATCAATATTGTTTTATTTTCACTTGATATTGTCAAAAGAGAGATATGAACGCTGGTCATATTAAATTGTTATGTAGTAGGTGTTGGTCCGACAGTGATATATTAGTTGTGATAATAGTTCTTCATGTGCCTCATCTGATACAATATGTTTTATTTAATCAAAATGATCATTAAGATATATTATTGTTGAGAACCCTCAGCCAATAGATATCACCAACTGATTTTAGATCTACATTTTTTCCGAGAATCTATAGGTGATTGTCGACAAGTAGTTATGGCTGATGGAGTTGTATCGTTTGGAGTTCAGAAGCGTTGGGATCTCGTGAGTAAAGAATCTGAGCAATTGCAAGGAATAGATAAGCAAATTGATAGACTAAAGCTTCAGTTGCGAATGTTATAGTCGTTGTTGAAAGATGCATATGCCAAGAAATATGGAAGTGAAAGGGTGAGAAACTTCTTAGAAGATGTCAAAGATATCGTTTATGATACTGATGATATAATCGAATCCTTTGTTCTGAAAGAATTTAGAGGAAAAGAAAAAGGGATCAAGATAATGTATCGCCGCAAATTTGCTTCAGATATCGAAGGCATCACTAAGAGGATCTCTGAAGTGAATGGGGGAATGCATAGTTTAGGGATTCGACAAATTATTGATGGTGGTCGTTCGCTGTCTCTGCAAGAAAGATAAATGGAGCAGAGGGAGATCCGACAAACGTTTGCTAATAATTCTGATAGCTATCTTATAAGGGTGGAGCAGAGCATTGAAGAATTGGTTGGTCAGTTGGTGGATAGTGATAACATCCAAGTGGTTTCTATATCTTGGATGGGCGGCATTGGTAAAACCACTTTGGCTAGACAAGTCTTTTATCATGGCAGAGTCCGATGTCATTTTGATGGATTCGTGTGGATCTGTGTTTCGCAACAATTTACACAGATGCATGTTTGGCAGAAGATCTTGCAAAAGCTTCAGTCCTCGACAATGTATGGAAAGAAGAAGACTGGGACAGAATGAAAGCTGTGTTTATGAGGAAAAGAGGTGAGCTCTTATGGTACATACATGAAACACTTTTCTTTTTAATTTCAAAAAGAGATATATAGATAATAGCAAGACTAACACATTGGTCATAAATGTCTTTTATTCCCTAACATGAACAAATAAATATTTTGCAGATTGGAAGATGCTACTTACCTCTCGCAATGAAGGTGTTGGGTTACATGCAGATCCAACATGTTTTGCTTTTAGACCAAGAATCCTTACTCCCGAACAAAGCTGGAAGCTGTGTGAGAGGATTGTATTCCCTAGGACAGACGAAACTACTGGTACACACTTTCAGATATAAAATGGAAACCAAAAATCTTGTGAATTTTATTTTGCGGCTCATTAAAACGTATTACCTTGTGACGTTTTTGCAGAATTAAGGCTTGATGAAGAAATGGAAGCCTTGGGAAAGGAAATGATCACATATTGTGGAGGATTACCGTTAGCTGTTAAAGTGTTGGGAGGCTTGTTAGCTAAGAACCATACAACTCCTGAGTGGAAGAAAGTATTTGATAATATTGGAACTCAGCTCGTAGAAACATATGGCTTAGAGGACAACAATCTCCATTCGGTTAACCGATGTGTTGTCTCTGAACTATGAAGATTTGCCTATAATTTTAAAGCATTGCTTCCTTTACCTAGCCCATTCCGGGAAGATTACACGATATATACGGATTATTTGTTCAATTATTGGGCTGCTGAAGGAATTATAACATCATTTTACAATGGATCAACCATATGAGATAGTGGAGAAGACTAACTAGAAGAGCTAGCGAGGATAAATATGGTTATTGTTGAAGAAAACTATTTGAGTCCGAGTTTTGAATATTGCCAAATGCATGACATGATGAGAGAAGTATGTTTATCTAAAGCCAAAGAAGAGAAATTTCTACAAATTATCAAAGTCCCTACTTCCACCTCTACTATCAATGCTCAATATCCTAGAGGATCTCGCACACTCGCAGTACATAGTGGTAATGCCCTTCACCATTAATTGGGACATAAAAATAAGAAAATGTCAGATTTCTTTTTGTTTGGGGAGTCGAGGAAGTCTTTTGGTTACAGTCAGCTTCAGGCTTGCGAAGTTTACCATTGCTCAAGGTATTAGATTAAGGTAAAGTTTGAAGGATGGAAGTTACCTTCCAGCAGCATTGGAGAGCTCATCCACTTGAGATTCTTGAACATTTATGAGAGTGGGGTATCTCATTTACCTTCTTCTTTACGAAATTTGAAGCTTATGCTCTATCTGAACTTACATGTTAGATCTTTAGGGGAACCAGTTCATGTGCCAAATCTTTTGAAAGAGATGCTAAGTTGAGGTACTTTTCCCTACCTAAGTTAATGCATGATAAAACCAAGTTGGAGTTGGGTAATCTATTGAACCTGGGGTATTTCTCAACGAAACACAATAGTGTGACAGACCTCCTCGGTATGACTAAACTCAAGTTTCTTGATGTAAGCTTGAGTGAAAGTTGTACAAGAAACTTGTACTTTTGAATCTCTATCGTCATCTCTCCGTGTATTAAGAAACCTAGAATCGCTTTGTTTAATTGTTTCTCCCGAAACCAGTATGGCTGATTCTGTGAGAGAATTCGTCCTGGATTTGATTCATCTAAAGGATTTTAGATTGGTGATGCGTACACCAAAGTTCCTGGTCAACTTCGATTCCCTACCCACCTTGCACACATATCTCTATTTCTTGCCTTATGGAGGAGGATCCAATGTTGGTTCGATGAGAGGAGAATGGTCTGCTCAAAAGATTGGTTTCCTCAATTATCTGCTCTAGAAATATCTGAATCTAAGTTGGAAGAGTGGATAGTATAAGAAGGATTGATGCCATGTCTTCGTACTTTGACCATATATAACTGCAAAAAGTTACAGGAACTTCCTCATGGAATCAAGTACATAACATCCTTAAAGGAATTGAAGATAGAAGGAATGAAGCTGGAGTGGAGGGATAAATTGGTATCAGGTGGGGAAGATTACAACAAGTTCAATTTATCAACTGTGACGATGATAAAGTACTGGAAGAATGTTGAGTTTTTTCATATGTTGGTTTTGCATCCTATATGGATTTGTGTGGACAATCTCAATTGATTTTTATTTTCGATTTGGGGGTATGTAATATGCTTGAGAAGTCTTTTACAAAAGGCCATGGAGAAACAAACCGGTTTTGTCATTTGTGGAGTATCATTGTTATATTTGTATACATTTTGCCCAAATATGTATGGTAAAGCAATTGTGTTTTGATTTTCGTTATTGATTTATCGTTTTAAATCTTTTATTTACATCATCAAAATAGGTTATGTGTTTAAGACCCAAATTTTTGTAAGTTTTCTTAAACATGATGATAATGATGATACATGTGTTTTAGCCTGAACCTGATTTGTTTCTGTTTTCTTAGCATGTATTTTCTCCTCTGGTCTCATATAGAACTGAAACTGGTCTCCAACAGTGCCACACTGAAAAATAGCCTCTCTTTATTCTACAATTGCAGACCATTTGAAAGTGTCATGTGTAACATCACCTCATCTTAATCCATGTGCTGGACTGAAGACTGCGCAAAGCAAAAAACTCAGATTTACAAACTTGTTGTACCATCAAAACAGGTTGCACTCGATTTTTCTTTATGAAACAAATCACAAATGCCATCTCACACACTGTTTCTTGCCAAGCTTGTGTGGCTCCATCTTGGTGTGTTCATGCAGCTTCTTTCGTACCTTGTATCGGTTCTTCTCTTGAGCTGATTTTGCAGAAGGTGAATCATGTCTCGTGTTCCGCATCATGTTCTCTTAAATCCACATCATCACCACTACCACAACCTCGTATATATGAAAAGGAAGTTAAAGAAGTTTTTTTAATTCCTTTGGTTGAACAACAGCCACTCCTATCCTGGTTTGTATCCAGAGGGAGGCATGATATGGGTAGTGGGGTCAGCTGACCCCTACTAACTTCTAAAATTATATAATACTATGTCTTTAACATTAATTTGGTTATAGGTTTTTGAATTTATTTTTTATTTTGTATATTGCTATGATAACTGTCGAAAGATGGTTTTTCGGGATACATGTTGTAAAAACTGCACGACATAATCGCATTGGTGATCAGTTTCTAAGTGACTGTGTTGTCTGTTTTAACGAAAAATATAATTTGAAGATATAACAAATGAAACAGTGATAAAAATTTTCAAATTATGAGTGAACATATAGAATACAATTTGTAGGTTTTTTGGAGAGCTTGTAAACTACTCTTTTTAGTATGTTTTTTATGATCCCAGTTAAAAAATTTATGGCTCCGCCACTGTTTGTATCTGCAACTCTGCTCATTCATGCTTTTATAGTCAATGAAAACAGTGAGGTGCAGTTCCATTTGTGCAAGAACAGCACCATCGTCTATTAGAATATAGCATATTCCTGTAAATACGGTTGTAGTTAGTTTCATAGTATCTTCGGAGATCTCTCCATTCTGGTGTAACAAGGCTATATATTCAATCTCAATAACAGAGCCTCGACAAGGGATTTACTTGAGTATCTAACATGGTATCAGATCCAACTCTTTCTTCTAAAAAAAAAAAAAAAATCTTACTGTTCATCGTCTTCCTCCTTTCTCTGTCCTCTGTTTAATTTTCTTCTTTTTCAAAAACTGCAATGGCGGCCACATCTGTATCAGACAGAGCTTATGGGGTAACAAACATCAAGTCACACATCCCAGTTGTACTTGATCTTGAAGAATCCAACTACGATACGGGGCTAGAACTATTTCTCATGCATTGTCTCTGTTTCGACGTCGTCGGACACATCGACAGCACTTCGGCTCCAGAAAATGACAGTGATGCTGCGTGGAAGAAACGAGACGGGTTAGTGAAGCTTTGGCTATACGGAACCCTCTCTCCAAAACTCTTTCAAGCATCCTTTGTCACAGGCTCGTCCTCCCGAGACATTTGGCTGAGAATTGAGAATCAATTCCGCAACAATAAGGATGCAAGGGCTCTCAAACTTGACAACGAACTTCGCACCAAAGAGATTGGCGATATGAACGTAGCAGACTACTGCCGCTGCATGAAGAAGCTCGCCGATTCACTCACCAATGTCGACGCCCCTGTTCAAGATCGGACATTGGTGTTGTACATGTTGTATTGCTTAAATGCCAAATTTGATAACATCATCAATGTTATCAAACATCGCCAACCATTTCCATCCTTTGATGACACAGTGGCGATGTTACTAGACGAAGAAGAGCGACTAAAAAAAGTCATCAAGCCAAATCCTACTCACACAGATCATTCATCGTCATCTACGATTCTTGCGGTCACTGACACCCAACCAAACAACACCTATCAACGCACACAGTATCATCAGTATAACAACAAAGGAAGAGGCAGAGGAAACAACAAATATCGCTGCTGGGGACGCTCAGCTTACAACACACCTCGGTCGTCATCATCATCGTTTTTCTCAACTGCAGGCCTTGAAAAAGATTGTAGTATCTTTTAGATCTCTACTTGAAAAGGATTGTGGAACATCACATCATTAAGGATAAAGTTAAATTCATATCTTTGAAATTCTGCACCATTCTCATTTAACTTGGCCGTACGCTTTCTCTCTCTGTCACTAGCGACTCTTTCACTTCCTGTGCTAAGTCATCTGTTGCAGTCTCCAGCAATGGCATCTTCTAAGCCATTTAGGTTTCTATTTCTCGGTATCGCTTTTCATTTTCCTGGGAATCGTTTGGAACTCTTCTCCATTATCATACGCTGAAATCGAAGTAACTTCTTCCTCAGAGAACAATGACTTTAAACTCAAATCCACTGTTGCCGCTCTTAGTACGGCCTCACATCTCTTTTATCATTTTTTAAAGATTTCGTTACTGTTTTCCAGATGTATGGCTTCAGTAAGTAAAGGTTTAGTCTTTTAAAAATTTTCTCAACTAAGTATTTCTTTTATTTTGTTTCTGAAGAATTTTTAGTAAATGTGAAAAAGTTTTTATTTGTTTATTGCATTGTTTGGGAAATTCTGGAGAAATGGGTAACAGTTTATAGGATTTCATATGAAGTTAAAGGCTTAGTTTTGTTTGAGGGTTTAATAAGTTTTGCAAAGGAGAGACTTTTCAGCTCTCCCATTCTGTTTTTATATATTACTTGTAACGTTTTGTTTGTTTCTAAAGATGAAGACTGTACAATAACTCAGTTCTTTCTTTTTCTTTTTGTGTGTGTTTTATAGGAATCAAACATCAAAGGAAAACTCAAAGAAGTGTGTGCCAACTTTTGGTTCGATTAATTCTTTATTTAGTCGGTGAAGGATGCTAGTGAAGGAAAGGTTTATGATGAGCTTCAAAAACAGGTTGGTTTTGTAGTGTGAGTTATAGTATATCCTTTTTGCCTCATTACCTTAATTCAATCTGTATTGGTAGATATCTGAACTAAAACAAGAAGTGGAAATGAAATGCAAGAGAAGTCTCGAAGTGGAAACTCGTGCTTGAATCACAGATACGAAAGTTTCAGAACTTAGCTCAAAGCTTGAAAATGTAAGATATACGGTGGTGTCCTTTGGATTTGATGTACATATTCAAAAGCTTATTGTACTTTTTTGTTTCTTTTGTGCTCAGATCGATGGGCAGTGGCTCTTGTCTAAGCTTGGTCTAAACCCAAATAAAACTATGGTAATTGTAAAAAAAGGTACATAACATCGTGAAATCTTAGTGATTAATCTTCTAAAAACTCTTTCTCATGCATGGTTGGAGACATATGTAATGACTCTATGGCATCAACATCTTAGCCAAACTCTTCAAAAGGTTTGTCTTGAATTTACAAGTTTCCCTGAAAATTTTCGGTTTCCCAAGATATTTGTGCTTTGTTCTAATTTACTTTTGAATTCTCCTCCTTGATTTCATAGAAATAGATTCCAAGTATCAAAGATGCATATGCTACATTAACCTTTTAGCTCGAACCAAAAGTTCAGTATTTAACCGATAAGTCCATCGAGATGTTCCATTCGTCCAAGCAAGCTTTGACACCACATCTCACCCAAGGATTTGACGTTTCATACTACTATCTTAAGGTTAATATGTTACCATCTTAATTCATTTGTATGCTTCTCTTTCGACAATACATAAAACATTGTGACAATATTGTCTTGTTTTCTAGGTAATCCGAATTATGTTCGTAGCGAGACCACACTTGGAGAAAGTGCAAGTTGTCTTGGATCCATGTACCAAAATCATTAGACATGGCTTTAACAAGTTGGTTAAAAAAGTCTTGAGGAGGAGGAACAACGAAGTCAAGTAAGGAGAGTTTCGCAGGGAGTACTCAGTATTAACAAAGTAAACCCTCTGTCCAAACAGTCTTCGCCTAACTTCAAAACCTCAGCAACAACAAAACCTGCAGAACCTGCAACTAGACCCAACGACAAAATGAATGTGGGCCGTTTGAATGATAAGCCTTCTCACTCAACCAAGCTCGTCTCCCAACGGTTACCTGTAATAGTACCTGTGAATAAAGACAAGAAAAGCAAAGGAATTGAAGAAAAGCAAGCTGGCTGTAGTACGGACCATCTAACATTAAAAAACAGTTTTGATCCTCTTGCTTTCACAGCTACATGTTAAAGGGAGACGTGTCTAAGTAGGTTTTTAGGGTTCACTCTTTGTATGCCTATATAAAAGAGTAAAACTGAATGTAAGAACTAAGTTAGAAATGAAATGAAAAGCTAAGAAAGTTTCAGTCTTCTTCCAAACACAAAATCTCTATCTTCTTTCACTCAGAAGCGGGTAGGGCTTTTCTGTCAAGAATCAGGGAACAAAATCAATTTTCATGGAATTTTCTTTTATTACAACTCACGGCATGTGTCTAATATGCTCTTTAATCATAACTTTCTAAAAAAACAAGCATATCAGTATGTTATTTTACTTAATTATCATTTGAATTAGAACAATCAGTAAGAGATTGCTAACAAAAAAAAACTAGAGAATTAATTTATAATCACTTAAAATAAATTGCTATTATCAAATTTTGCCATTAATTTTACATTAAGTATTAAATATCAATATAAGTATCTACTACATGATCATAAATTAATGTGTATATATATTTGTAACTTTCTATGGCCATTACCATCGCTTCTAGACCTAGTCACATAGATAGACCTCTCAAGCGGTGCGGGGCCTGCGGGCATCGCCCGATTAGTACCTCGGCGGGTGGATTTGGACACTTGGAAGGTCGCCCACAAAACGGCGGGCGTAGCGGGCATGGTCCAGGTGGAAGGCAAGCTACGTGGGTTGATCCGCTGCGGTTTTGCTGGCTTGCTGGTGGTCCGCGATTGGAAACTTCTGCCTGTTCAAATGTCTGACCTTAAGCGACGTTACGGAATTCAACATAAAAAAATTCGGTGATGGGACAGAGGAACTTTGTCAGAGTTTTGTCGGGATTGTGTTGTTGTATAGTTGTGGCGAAGACTGAGTGGTGGTGGTGAAAGGAGAACCATTTTTCATAGCTGTCTTGAAGACGAGAACCAACGTGATCAAGAGTTTGGCCAGATCGAAAATCACGGATCGAGAACAAAGGGATCGACGACTGGCTCGATCGAGCCCGCGGGCCTACCCGCATAGCCTCTTAGTTTTGCGCGGCAAGTATGGGCATGCGATTTTATGTCCGCGGTCCTTAGCGGGCAAACCCACAACGGTCAGAGGACTCGGCGGCGTCGGCAGGCTCTGTCCAAACGATAGCAGACATGCCCGCTGACAGCCCTACACATAGAAATGGTGGTCGAGTTTTATGTTTTACATAATTCCAAACGCATGATGAACAATATACATTGACAAAATAATTTTGAATCCATGAACAGTATAGTTATGTGGACTCACGAATACTTCCATTAATAAAATAAAAACATATTAAAAAGAAAACATTATTTGATCAAGTGAAGTTGTCCTTTCTCGGCTCATGAAGCGGGCGACACGTGTGGCTAAGCCACATAACACAATCAAATGAATTGTAAATTGTAAACAGTTCACTTTTTCGTGGCATTTGAGATATCAAAACTTGCAAATCTTCTATAAATTAATATTCGATAAATTAATAAAATTTTTAGTTCTATCCAATTAATATTTTTATAAATTAATATTTTATAAGTTAATAAAATACCATAATAGGACGGTTATAAATTTATAGAAGTTATATTGTAGATCAAAAGAAAAATCGAAACAAAAAATGTTGAAAATGAAGAATGGACTTGTATTTTCCTCGAGTCTTGATATTAGAAGATACAAAGATACAAAAGGGTAAATTTAACACAATTAAACATATAGAGAACATGAGCCTCTTTATGTTTCTTTACTTCTACTTTGAATTCATTACATTGCATAACTATTTTATTTATGTAGATGAACATTTTTCTTAAATGCATTTCAGATTTATTACATATTAATTTGAGTGATGTCTAACCAAATCTCTGGTCCTAATCCAGAGCCAAAACAAAAACTGTTTCTTTCTGTGATCCATCAAATGTTAATAACATTGATTGAAGCAGAAAAACAAACCTTTTCGTTTGTCTTCACTTTTGTTGGCCTTTGGAGTTTCTCCACATTCATCAAGCTTAGCCATTAAAGAGCTAGTTCCAGGAGAATCTGGTGGCAATAGTGTATTCTTCGAAGCAAGAATCCGTTGTGGAATAGCCGATACCGGAGATCCAACTTTAGAAAGATAGTTAAGTAGTAACTGAATGATTTGTGTGAAGTTGGGCCGTGCATTCGGATCCTCATTCCAACAACATGTTACAATGTTGCCTAAATCTTCCGGCAAGCTCTCCGCGCTTGGCCTCACATTCTGTAAAGAGTAATGTTTAGCTAAAACAAAACTCAAAAAGAAACCAAAAAAGACGGTATTACGCACTTTAAAGGCTGCTGCATATGCTGCTTGAAGATTCGACATTCCCTCAAAAGGCAGTTTATTATGTAAAAGCTCCCAAAGAACGATTGCAAAGCTATAAGCGTCGACTTTATGGTTGTAATGCTTCTTCTCTCCCAATCGTAGAGTTACCGTGCTGTACAACTGAAAATATACACCAAGATTGTCTCTAACTATAGAGAAGCACAAGAAACTAACAAAATTTTCAACAATCAAGAACCTCAGGCGCCATCCATCGGTATGTTCCTGTCTCAGCCGTCATCATCTCAGTCAATGACTCTTCTCTTGCTAATCCAAAATCTGCTAGTTTTACTGTTTTGTGATCTGCTGTTAAAAGCAAGTTCTCTGCAAAACAGAACAAAAGATCATTCAACATAACACTTAGATTAAATCTAATCATAACAAGAATATTAAAAGAACTTGAAGCGTGTGTGATGTCAGACAATTAAAAACGAAAGAAAGATTCTTTGTGATTGAGATCTGAGCATGTGGTTTCCATGAAACAAGGTGTTTTGTCAAATATTTTAAGAAGATCATTAAATGATAACATATTGAGTTTAAAGATGTTTTTACCAGGTTTGAGATCGCGGTGAATGATCCCATGGGAATGCAAGCATTCCATACCACGAGCAATATCAAGCGCAAAACCGATAGCCACACGAGTCTCCAAACATGCTGGTCTCAAGTTTAATAGATATTTACGCAGTGTACCGCCTTGAAGAAGTTCGGTAACTATCACCATTACAGGCTCTTTGCAAGCACCAATGAACTGTTTCCAGAGACAAAAGTACAATGAATGACTCATATAAAAACCTTTAAGCTCAAAAACAGCCATAGATCTAAAAAAAAAAACAAAACCTTGACTAAATTCTTGTGTTGAACTCTTGAAAGCATTTCAACTTCTCTTAAGAATCTTGAATCTCTCTTTGCAATCTCTTCTGGTGTTTCTCCTCTGTGAATTATCTTTATAGCAACTGTCTGATTCTTGTATCTGTCTCAGATCCATTAACAAAAATCTCAATTTCTCAATACCCAATTTCAATAATTTTACAAAGGCTTATCTCATTTATAGAGAACCAACACTAAGCGTTCACTCAAAATCCAAACTTTCCCACAAATCAAGATTCAAACTTTCCCAAAGCGAACAAACACTAATCTCATTCATAGAGAACAAACACTAAGCTTCACTTTCCCACAAATCAAAATCCAAACTTACCCACAAATCAAAATTCAAACTTTCCCAATAATCTCATCAACTAAGAGTGAAATCACATCAAAGTGAAACAGAAGAAGAAGAAGAAAAACCTTACTTTCCCTCATAGACTTTAGCATGAGCTCCTTCACCAATCTTTGGACCAACAAAGAGAAGCTGAGGATCAATTTGCCATTTGGATTCTAATCTGAATCCATTCAAAGAATCCATTTCAAGCAAATTATACAAACACTAGATTACTTCAAACCACATTTTTTTTAACCGATCTCTCTAAATCTTGAAATACCAAAAAGACTTGTTCTTTTTTTTTTCTCTGTTTTCTTAGTTTTGTATCTTTGAAGATTTGAGAGCTCACAAGAAGAGATAAGCAATGGCTAACATGCCCTTTGATGAGGCAAAAGCAAAGTATCCTCACATGTCCGTGAATTAAGCACAAGTCTTTTAGAGAAAGAAGAAGGCGACACTAGGCAAGCTCTCCCCCAACTTAAAAAAGTGTATATATATATTTAATTATAAAAAGAATATTGATAATTTTCTTGAAAACACAATGGATAAGAGAAGAATCTTGATAAAACACAAAGAAAGAACAGAGGAAGAAATGGATCTGTGAGTACAACAACACTTGAGTTTTGTTTGATTTATCTTTGATGGTGGAAGAAGTAGCAGAGACTTCGTCTTGATGTGGTGACAGAGAGAGATAGAGTTATGTGTGTGGAGTGGCGAGTAAATAAGGATAAAAAGATAAGACCAAACAAGAGTTAATTGACTCATGAGACATCACATGGTTCAAAAGTCTTGTTCTTGTTTCTCAAAACATTCTGTTTTAGTTAGGTTTAATTTGGTCAATATTAAGAAGCAAGTATCGGCTAATAGTGTTTTGTGGTGACTTAATGATTGTTTATATCATTATGTGTAATATTTGGACCCAAATGCAAGTATGTAACATGGACCAAAGTAGGTTGCTTTGCCGTCAAAAGCAGAGAGATTCATTAGTACTTCATCTATAATGTCTCCATTGTTCTTCTTTACTAGCTTCTTCGCCTTATTTCATTCATCATTGGAGAAGCTTTGCTACAATACACACTTGAACACTATTACAAGCACTACACACTACTTACCATATACATAAGAACGGATCCCACTCATAGACTCATCAACAGATTGCTTCTCGTTATTCCCCCAAAATGTATTTTTGCTAAAACTCATCTTCTCAAACTCTTTTAACCCTGGTTTTGTCACCATCATTCTTTTCGATATCATAATTCGCATCATTCCTCGGTAAATTCTTTGGAGCAATTTTCATCCATGACACATTTTTTTAATCCATGAAATTAATGTACAAAGAAGTATATATTAACCATATAAAAAAACTGCCATAAGATTCAGCCTAATCTTGAGAGAGAAATAGATCTGTCTTCTCCAAAAAATTCTTAGGTGTTGAGTCAACTATTTTAATTACATTTTGTATAGACCCAAGTCCATTAGTTTTTAGACTTTTTGTTCACTTAGCCTAGCTTCTTTATATGTTTGTCAATAAAGAAAAAAATAAGTTTTCCAAGAAAACTTTAACATGGCACTAGACTCCAAACACTTACAATTTTTTTTATTTCAGTATCAAGTTCTCTGTTTTCTCTTCCCACCTTCTTTTTGATGAGGACATAGGATCAGAATCAAGCTAAGTAGTGGAGGTGCAAGTTTCATTCATACCCGAGGCACCCATGACACGGTCTAGAACAAGGAACCTCCAACACAAGTTCAATCAACACATGAAAATGATGTTGGAGAACATATAGCTCATGTTGATCGATCCCAAGGAGCCATTAGGCTCATGCATAATCGATGAGACCGTACCGACCAGAGACCGCGCTAGACTCACTGAGAATCAAGCTAAGCCATAAAAACTAGGATTGGGTAAAATAACCGAAACTAAAAAACAAACCGAACTTAACCGTAATTAAGTGATTCGGTTCGATTTTGGTTTCACAAAAAAACTATTTGGTTAACATTATTAAAAATGCTTCAGTATTGGTTCGGTTTGATTTAAAACCGTAAAATTGTTCATTTTTTTGGTTTTAAAATTTGTTTATTATAATACTTGTTTACTTAAAGTTTAATCAATGTATATGGTGATTTAAAATATATTTTATCCGTATACATGAATAAATTTTCCAGTTCTAATATTATTTCTTTAAAATCCATATTCCAATAAGTATTAGAAACAGATAAATGAAACCTTATAGAAAATGATATAGTTTATAACACCAGTATATACTACAATAAAATTTAATTGATCATCATACTCATGTTGGAATATATTTATTGTTTAATAGGCTTCAAATAGAATATATAATTCAAAATAGAAAATCTATTGTTTTAAAAAATATATATTTGAAGAAAACTTTATTGTCTAATGGTAGATGTGCTCATGTTATGTAAAATTTTTATAAAATATTATAGAATAAACCAAAAATAACCGAAACTAGATCTAACCGAAATGCAAATGGTATTTAAATGGTTTTAGTTTTTATAAAACCGATAAACCGTAAAGCGAAAAAAACCGAATCGAAACCAAACCGAATTTAATTCAATTTTAAATGGTTTTATTTTTTATAAAACCGATATACTGTAAAATCAAAAAACCTAAACCGTAACCAAACTGTAATATCCACTCCTAATAAAAACTATTGGATCCAATAAAATCCATACAAAGGACGAAGCCATTTTCTTAAGCGGCCAAGCATTGGGAGATGAAGACCAGATTGACCACGTCTTGAGAAGAGCCCAAGAGGCCCATACTACAACAAAAAACTATCCATATCGGGCTAATGTGGATTAGACTAGAATCTTTGTTCGAGTTTTGTTGAGAAACTAAAATCCTCGAGTTTTGTTGTCAAAAACATCACTATTAGTTTGATATGTCAAAAAACCATCAAAAGGTTTTGGATTTTTAAAAATATTATAAAAACAAAAATTGATTTTATATTTAAATTTTTTTGGTTTTGTGTTAATTATTTAAGATTTATGGTATATTTGTGTAGGGTTTAAGATTTAAATTTTAGGTCCTAAATTATAAATCCTAAAAGCATGAGGTTAGGGAATTTGTAGTCATTTTGTTACAAAAATTTGTGGTATAGATGAAAGTTTATAACCCTTGTGTTTTTTTTGGAAATAAAACATAATTTAATTTAGGATAATAACGAGAATTGCCCAAATTAAAATATCTTTTTTGTTCTTTTTTTTCACTTTGTGAAATTGTAGTTACAGAATGGGAGGCATAAAGAGAAAGATTCTTTTAGAGAAAATAGAGAAGAAAGATTCAAGAGCGGTAGCTTCTTCAAACGCAGTATGGGTATTTCATTAAGAATTTGCGTAACAATCTTAAGAGAATAAGAGAACAGAGTAGAGAATACAGAATAGAAAAGAAAAATCTTCTTATTGATTTATGTTGAAACAATACATACAAATATATAGATTACAAAATCAAAATGAAGATAAGCTGCACGAACAACATAGAAATTCGTGGTTGCTTGCATGAAGGAGAGAGACAGGTGGAAAATTGAATTATGGGCGGCAAGATCGACCTGAGTTGGGATCAATCGATCTGAGGTTTGGATCGATCGATCCCAAAACTTAGGCACAAGCTGAGTCAGGCCGGATCGATCGATATGAGGATAGATGGATCGATCCTGAAACTTACAGTAAGATGATGGCGAGGCGGATCGATCCATTTGAGGCTGGATCGATTAATCTCAAAACTTACGGTAAAACGGAGGCTAGGAGAATCGATTAATCCGAGGTGGGATCGATTGATCCGAAAACTTACGGTCGTTCTAAAGAAGATCATATCAATCGATCCAAGATAATCTTGATCAATAATTTCCAGTAAAGCCTCTGAGGTTTGTCTTCTCTCCGGCGGACAAGTTACGATCATAGCGACTCTGGTGTCTTCCAATTCCAATGTCTCCTTCTACTTCTTTGGACACTCCTTTGTCGATTACGTTGTCGTTGATTTTCTCGCGAATAAGCATCCTTGGGAAGATCTAGAGTTACAGTTTTGGTACGAAGACGAGATTCTTGAAAGATCAAAGAATCTGGAGGAACTTAGATGCGATGAACTATATGTCGAAGATGTTGCAAGATCTCAAAGAATTTGGAAACGAGGAGACTAAGAGGACGTGAAGAAGAAGTGTGTTTTACATGCAACTCATCAAAACCAAAACTTAGATCTTCAGACGTCTTCTACAACTGCAAACTTTGAAGGGTTTAAAAAGAACAATGAAGAACAAATCCTAGATGGATGATGTCTACATGGCGACAACGAATAAAAACCCGTTGTCTGATTCTGAAACTGCTAAAGGTGGAGAGTTGGTGATGCACAAAGATTGGTATGAGAACAATCTCCACTTGTCTGATTTTGATGAGATTTAGATCTTATCGATTTCAGACAACAACAATGCTTTACCTGGAATGAGGGTTGGTGTGATCAAGAACTTGATCTTGCTAAAATCATTGATTTTGAGACTAAGTGTGAAACTTTTTTGATGAATTTGGAGAAGAAGAATGATATCTCCATCGTCACGACCAACCAAAACCAGTGCTATGATTCTAAAGTTGTTAAAGATGGAGGATTAGGGATTCAAAGAGATTTGGATGAGGATAATCTCCACTTCTCTGACTTTTTTCAATGAGTTACTGCACTTTGAATTTCCACACGAAAAAGTAGGGATTGCTTCAGTCTACTTTGGTTAGTTAAATTTCCTTAACGAAGAGTCCGATTTAACTTCGATCAACTTCCTTGCTTGATTGGTTATTACCGTTTCAAGAACTTACATCGGTTCTATTTCAGTTAGCCTCCTGATGAGGCTTGTTAATCCACGACGTCAAAACCTAAGGGCTATGGCATGTTTTTTCCCAAGGTTATGGAGCCTCGATATGATAGTAACAGGAAGAGTTGCGGATCATGACAGAGTTCAGTTCATGTTCCCGTCTAATGAAGCTCTGCAATTGGTCTTATGGTTTGGCCATTGGAGCTTTAATAATTGGATGGTGGCGATAAAATCTTGGATTCCAACCATTCACAATGATGAACCATCTTCGATCGAATTCTGGGTACAGGTCCGGGATATTCCCCTTCAGTTTCTCTCTGCCCAGATGATAAATTATATCGCAGGCACACTCGGTTTGGTGCTTGAACCGGAGACTGAAGCTTCACTCGGCGAGAATTCTGCATTTGGAAGGGTTTGTATACAGTGGCCAATGGACAGAGCATTAATCTTCGAGAGGAGTTTCAAGTTTGGTGACACCTCTTTGATTGTCACGTTTCGTTTTGAGTGTCTTCGGAATTACTGCTTCCATTGTCACTTACTTCAACATGACATCTCTGAATGCATTGTTCCAGAGGGTGAAGCGGCAAGTGGATTTCAAGAGCCGGATCCTGAGCATGAATAAAATAGAATATCTTCGATGGTGGCGGTGTGTGAAAGTCCTTCCCGTGTCATTCAAGCCTCGCCTCTTAATGTGAAGTATATCTTCGGGTCTATTACTCTTGTCCCTTCCACAATGCACCCTACGGACATTCAACTCGCGGATAATATGATGGTACAGATCGATGGTCATTTGTTTCCTATCGAAGATATTCGTCATTTCTATCAGACTATCACTTCGGTGGCTGACCCGACTGAAGCCGAAGCAAGAAGGCGGCGAGTCCTTCTATCTCTTGAACAGGTGAACACCGATATTATTCAAGAGATCACCTGACCAGTTGGTTCCTCTTCTACCCTTTCTCATAAACGACGCAGAACTGAGGTGTCTAAGGCCAGTTCAACCTCATGTGGCGAGGTGGGCCCAGTGCCACCAACATTTTCAAGTAGCGGCGAGGCGGGTCCAAGACCGCCAAGGGTTGAATGAGAATAATGAGTTGGAACTGCCAGGACATCGGCAAACGCCCAGCAGTTCATCGTCTTAAAGAGATTTGTCGTCGATATCATCTGGATGCGATATTTCTTATCAAGACGAAGCAGTCCTTTAATTACATGTGTGATCTATCAGTTTCTCTTGGTTTTTTGAACTCGTTTATTGTATCTCCCGTTGGTTTAAGTGGTGGCCTTGCCCTCTTTTGGAATAGTTCGATTGTTATCTCTGTAATATATCATGACGCAATACTCTTAGATTGTTATATTAATGGAATATCTAAGCCTTTCTACTTGTCTTGCGTCTATGGTGATCCTAACCCGCGATATCCGGATATTTTATGGGAAAGACTACATCGTACAAGTATAACTCGAAATGAGCCTTGGTTTATGTTTGGAGATTTTAACCAAATTCGTGACAATAATGAGAAGTTGGGCGGCTTTACACGAGATCCTTCGACTTTCCGTGAGTTCAATACAACATTGGATATTTGTGATATGAACGAGCTGTAACATCAAGGAAATAGATTTAGTTGGAGTGGAGTACGAAGTATGTTACGGAATGGTATTTGTGTTACGGAATTAATTCAATGCTGCTTGGGTAAAGCTTTTGCGAATACGGAGTGGTTTGTTGAGTTTTCGGCCTCTTTTTTGGAATACTTAGAACCCATTGAATTAGATCCTCGGCCGTTGTTAGTGAATATTCTTTTGGATACAACATTGAAAAGGGGTTTATTTTGGTATGATAAGAGATGGGTTGATCGAGATGGTTTTAAGGAACTCATTGCGGAGGAATGGACAAAATTTCCGCCACAAATGGATCTTCATTCTAAGTTATCATCAATTCGTCGGACAATGTCACAGTGGAAGCGGAGTCATCATATTAATTCAGAGGTTGAGATTCAGGTTCTAAAGGAGGAACTAAATTCAACTTTTCTTTGTTCAACTACTTCTCTGGCCTTAATTAAAGAGTTAAAGACACGGCTTAGCAATGCCTATTACCAAGAAGAGATCTTTTGGAAAATCAAAAGTCGGAATCAGTGGTTAAAGGAATGTGATCGTAATACGGCCTTTTTCCATGGATGTGCTAAGACAAAAAAGCAATCAACCGTATTACTTCCATTATGGATAGTAATGGTACCGAATTCAGGCGTGAAAATGAAATCTCGGTTATCGCGATAGAATATTTTCAGCGACTATTTGATTCAAACAACCATTCGCAGTGGGGGAATTTTTTTGATGGCCTTCAACCTACGGTAACAAACAAAATGAATGAACGGTTAATGGCAGATGATACAACATCGGAGATAGTTAACGCAGTGCAGTCTATTGGAGGGGATAGAGCACCGGATCCAGACGGATTAAATGATGCCTTTTATCATCAGTTTTTACTATTAATGGGGGAAAGTATTTTTTCTGAGATCAAAGAATTTTTCCGGATGGGTGTGGTCCCTCCGGGGTTAAACAAGACACATATTTGTCTTCTTCCAAAGGTCTCCTCTCATACATCCATGTCTGATTACCGGCCAATCAATCTATGTAATGTTGCGTACAAGATCATCTCGAAAATTATCATTTCGCGACTTAAAGGATTCCTGCCTATGATAATATCTGACCAGCAAACAACTTTTC
Organism: Cardamine chenopodiifolia; assembly: GCA_963922655.1. Taxonomy (NCBI): domain Eukaryota; kingdom Viridiplantae; phylum Streptophyta; class Magnoliopsida; order Brassicales; family Brassicaceae; genus Cardamine; species Cardamine chenopodiifolia. The sequence goes on along the minus strand of OZ000490.1, from coordinate 15,376,754 downwards.
TTCCCTGTAGACATATTACCGACAACGTCCTCATCGCCCATGAATTGTTATACTCTTTGAAATCAAGGAAATGGCAAGCAAAGTCCTACATGGCCATCAAGACGGATATATCGAAGGCTTATGATCGTGTTGAATGGAATTTTTTGGAAGAAGCTATGAGAAGACTTGGGTTCCATGAAAAATGGATTACTTGGATTATGGCGTGTGTGAGGTCAGTATCTTATCCGATCTTATTAACGGTAGTCCTTATGGGGATATATTTCCATCTCGTGGAATACGACAAGTTGATCCACTTTCTCCGTATCTATTCCTGTTCTGCCGAGATGCTAACCCAGAAACTTAACCAAGAAGAAATTCAAGGTCATATTCAGGGTCTTGCAATCAGCCTTAATGGATCAAGGATAAGTCATCTTCTATTTGCAGATGACTCATTTTTCTTCTGCAAAGCAAATAAGAGGGATAGTACTACGCTAGCCAGAGTTCTTAAAACATATGGGGAGTTTTTGGGGCCGCAAGTAAATGTTTCCAAATCTTCAATAATATTTGGCGCTCAAGTGGGTAATGCAAATAAGGCAGTGGTTCGTCGTATCATCAATTATCCAAGATCGGGTGGTTGTAATAAATATCTGGGTTTGCCTGATGACTTCTCTACAAAGAAATCAGAGTTGTTTGAGTATTTAGTCACCAAAGTCAAAGCTCACACTAGTAGTTGGAATAAAAAGTTCCTATCAGAGGGCAGTAAAGAAGTTTTATTGAAGTCGATGGCAGTAGCGATGCCTACTTATGCAATGAGTTTCTTTAAAGTACCACGTTTTACTTGTCAAGAAATAGACTCGGTCTTATCACAATTCTGGTGGGGCTCGGATGAGACTCGGAGATGTATGCCTTGGTTTAGTTGGAAGAAAATGAGTTTACCTAAAAATGAAAGTGGCCTTGGGTTCTGAGACATTGAAAAATTCAATGACGCTTTATTGGCTAAGCAAGTATGGCGTATACTACAAGATCCCAGTTGTTTGTTAGCACGACTTATGAAAAGTTGGTATTTTCAATCTACATCACTCGGCGAGGCGGCTATCCCCAGAAAGATATCTCATGGTTGGCGGTCTATTATTAATGGTCGCAATTTATTATACAAAGGTCTGCGTTTTCAGATCGGAAATGGACTTAGTATTAACCCGACTAAAGATCCATGGTTACCTACCCAGCCACCTCGATCGACTGTTATAAGCAATCATCTGAACATGTGTCTTCGTGACCTCTGGCAATCTAATGGTCTTCAATGGGATGAAGAAAAATTACATCTATTCATGAACCAAGCGGACGCGATGAATGCTTGGCGTTTGTACATTCCTCAACAACAATCAGAGGATTGTTTTCTTTGGCATTATACGAAGAATGGAATGTATTCCGTAAAATCAGGTTATTGGTTATCTACTCATTATCCGAGACAAATTCTTATCTCTCCACCAAGAGGAAGTAGTGGTCTTAAGGCTGACATTTGGAAAACAAAGCTCTCACCAAAAATTAAGCATTTTCTAGCGTATTTTATCTTCTGCACTTGGAACGGAAGAAGAATTGAGTAAACGCGGGATACCAATCGATGCAATTTGTAAAAGATGTTGCCAACACATCGAGACAACATCACATTTATTTTTCCAATGTGAGTATTCCATTGCGACTTGGAGATCTTCAAATCTCCCATCTACAATGCTTCCTAATCCATCAAAGTCGGTGGAATATAAAAGGTTATCTTAATAATTATGCATCATCCATGCCTATCGAATTTCGTCAGTGCAGTTTCTGGATTCTTTGGCAGCTTTGGAAATCATGGAATGAATTAATCTTCAATAGTATTACTCATGACCCATTGTCAATTATCCAACGAGCGATGGATAACGTCTCAGAGTGGTTAAATGCTACTACACGTTCAACACAACTTAACCCTCACTCGGTACCTTCCCCGACTAACGCCCCCCAATGGTCACCCCTTGGTCTGAGATTTTTTAAATGTAGTATAGATGCAAGTTTCAAACATGATCATTCAATAATAGGAGTTGGTTGGATTCTTCGGGACGATAACGGAAGATTCAAATTGCGGCTTCAACAAAATTACGACAAGGTACTAATCCTCTTGAGGCGGAAGGTATGGTCCTTTTACATGCTCTTTAATCTCTCTGGTGTCGTGGTTTCCAGAGGATAGTTATGGAAGGTGATAGCAAGGTGTTGAATGACCTTATTCATTCTAATGAAACAAACGCGCAAATGGACTTGATTCTATGAGATATTCGCAGTTGGGCGAATAGGTTTTCAGAGATACACTTCACTTTTACCCCGAGAAGTGTAATCAAGTTGCGGACAAATTGGCAACGGTTGCACTCAATCAAAGTGTTGTTACTAAGATTTAAGTTTCTCCTCCTTTAATGTTACTAAGGTTTTTAGACTCAGATTATGTAAACATTCCTCAATAATTATAATAAACAAAGTCGTTAAAAGTTATAAAAAAACCATTAATTTTGTTAGTTTCAATTTTCTTTTATCAAGTTACGGCTTGTATTATATGTGTGTAATACATTCGTATCAGGAAAAAAAGATGTTACGAAAATAAAAAATAGAGAGAGGCGATTGAATAGGGGATCTCTTCTCAACCGTTGTCTCCCATTTTTGGGTGGGTTTGTGTCCGTTCTAATGGCAGTTACCGGAATCTTTGGGAGCGGTTATGGAACTGCCAACTTCTGGAATCTATATAACCTCCATGATCAGCTCTGTTTCAAATGTGTCGATCAGAGTGAAGACAACTTTCCTCTATTAATTTTGATCATAGTGAATTCAATGAGAAAGCAATTGCAAGAGATCTCTCTTGGGATTGAGAGTGATGTGATCAAACTTCCTTTTGACATATGTGAAGAAACATTGCAACGACTCAGTTTTGTCTTATCGCCACACTTGTTAATCCCAGCAAACAAAACCTCAGAGCAATGCTCGGTGTGTTGCCTCGTCTTTGGGGAGTTGGTGATGATGTATCGTGAAAAATCATTGAAAATCAGAAAATCCAGTTCTTATTTCCGTATGAAGAAGAAATGCTCTCTGTTTTGAGACTGGGCCAGTGTTCATTCAATGAGTGGATGATCACGCTTCATCGGTGGACTCCATTACAAACTGATGATAAGGTTAAGCAGATTCCTTTCTGGGTTCAAGTTCGTGGAATACCCCTAAAGTTTCTTACGCAGCGAATGGTCACGTCCATTGGAAGACGGGTGGATGATTACATGGGGACTAATTTTCATGGTGACGGTGCGGTGTTGGTGGACTATGTGAGAGTTCGTCTCTGGTGGCATATAGAAACCCCTATTTTCTTCAAATGTCTTTTCAAGTTTGGAGATGAAAGCATCACGATGAAATTTCATTATGAGAAGTTAAAGAATTTATGTTCATCATGCGGGGTAATGACCCACGACATATCTATGTGCCCATCTAAGGAAAAAGATGATATGGTGGAACCATATGGCAATGATGATGATGATAATGATGATAAGCCTCTAGAGATCAATGATGTTAAACCTTCAGATGATGGTCCTGAATCATTTGAAAATCAAGACTTATGCAAAGAACAAGAAGATGCAAATCAGTCACACTCGAAGAATAGAAAAGCCGATGATACAACCCGCCAATGGATAACCTATGTCCTGTAGCATGTTTTGTTATGCGCCATTCATTCGTATCAGATGATGTTTAAGAGATTTTCATCAATAGGAAGAGACGACTATCAGAATGCAAAGAGGTACATAACTGGATATTTAAACCGTCGGAAGGGGCACTTAGTTAGGGAACATAAGCTAGCAGGCAAACAACAACACCTCAACACACCAATGAAGGTACGGTGGGCCCAAATCCACGGGGGTCGGGATGAACACATCATTTTGAAACTGCCGAGGGTTAAGGGGTAACTTGGCAGTTCGACGTCTAAAGGGAATAATGCAAACTTATTCCCCAAACTTACTATTATTGATCGAGACAAAGAACTCAGATGATCTGGTACCAGATGTGGCAGTCCAATTAGGTTTTGATGGTGGTTTTACTTTGCTTTGGAAAACACATGTTTCTGTTACTTTCTATGATATTAGCAAACGTCTTATCGATTATAAAATTATTAATAAAGATGTTTCATATTATTTCTTGTGCATTTATAGTCATCCTATTCGTAAATTACGACATATCCTATGGGAAAAAATCGAGGGAATAGCTTTGAATCGTAAAGGTTCATGGTTGATGTGTGGTGATTTCAACGAAGTGTTAAATGCATATGAAAAGAAAAGAGAGAAACCGAAAGAATCTTGGAGCTTAGTGGATTTTTGGAATATGGTAAGTACTTGTCAAGTACGTGATCTTCCATTTATCGGAAACAATATGACTTGGTTAGGGAAACAAAAAACATATTCCAACATGGTTAGATTGAGTGTTGGCTAATAAAGAATGGAAAACTAACAAGCGTCCCAAGTAAAATTGGATCATCAGCCAGCCATCATAAAGATCCGAAGAACAATGGAGAAAGGATCAAATATGTTTCACTATGATACGAGACTTGGAAAATACCGGAGTTCACCAATGAGGTTAAGTATGGCTGGAATGACAATATTAATGGTACGCATTGTGGTGTTCTCGAATGGATTAAAAGCTGCCAAAGAGATATAGCTTTGTGGCGAAGGTGTAACAACACTAACTCGGCCAATCGAATTCAAGAGTTAACGACAAGTATTAATAAGACACAGACTGATGGGGTTACCACAATAAAGCATATTAGAGGTATGAGATTTGAACTAGTTCAAACATATAGAGCAGAGGAAAAATATTGGAAGAGTAAAAGTAGGAACCATTGGCTGAATGAGGGAGACATTAACACAAGGTTTTTTTCATGCTTCTACGAAGAATAGAAGAGCAAAGAATCATATCTCCAAAATTTAAGTACCGGCTGGAGATGAATTATATGGTACTCAAGATATTGTGGTTAAGGCTTCTCGATTTTAAGTGAAATTTTTACTAGTACGAATAACCAGGACTTGACTGAGGTACTTAAAAGTATACAAAAAGTGGTAACGGAGGAGATGAATCAAGATTCAGTCTGTAATATGTCTACTGAAGAGATAAGACAAGTTCTTTTCTCTATTGGACCAACATGTGCGCCGGGACCTGATGGCCTCAATGCTTTTTTTCCAACAACATTGGAAAATTGTTGGACCTGCTATTATATCTGAAGTGCGAGAGTTTTTTGAAACTGGTGTTTTTCCTCAAGAATAGAACCTCACAAACCTGTGTTTAATTCCGAAAGTAGATGATCCTAAGAAAATGAAGGACTTTTGAACAATAGGACTTTGCAATGTTACCTACAAAATTATTTCAAAAGTTTTGGTTCAAAGATTGAAGAAGGTGTTGACATTTACGGTTTCGGAGAATCAAGCGGCTTTCATTCCTGGTTGATTTATCACGGACAATGTAATCATCGCTCATGAGGTATTACATTCCTTACATGTAGGAAAAAGAGTTTCAAACTCGTATATGGCTGTTAAAACGGATATTTGCAAAATATATGATCGTGTCGAATGGAATTTTTTAAAATGAGTATTAGAAAAGAAAGGCTTCAGCAGAAAATTGATCAATTGGATTACGTGCTGTGTGGAAATGGTATCATTCTCCATTCTTATTAATGGAAGTCCATATGGAGACTTTCATGCAAGTAGAGGATTACATCAAGGAGATCCCTTATCTCCCTATTTATTTATCCTATGTGCGGATGTTCTTAGCTCACTAATATCTTCGACTCAACGAGAGAAGCATCTACATGGGATAAAGATTAGTAATGACAGTCCAACAATATCACATCTTTTGTTTGCAGAAGATTCTCTTTTCTTTCTCAAAGTAGATTATCATGATAGTACTCATCTTTTACATATTTTTAATGAATATGAAAAAGTTTTGGGTCAATGCATTAATCTGGAGAAGTCATCGATAACCTTTGGTAATCGTGTAAACACTCTAGACTTAGTATCATGAGGTGATTGAAGATTCCAAATATCGGTGGAGGAAGAAAATATTTAGGTCTACCTGAACAATTTGGCCGAAAAAAGAAAGAAATGTTTTAATATATCAAGGATAAAGTCAAAACCAAGATTAATGGATGGCAATTTCGATTTCTTTCAACAACTAGAAAAGAAGTCCTCACCAAAGCAGTTGCTTTCGCTATGCCGGTATATTCTATGAATGTTTTTTCAACTTCCTATAAAACTTTGTTTCGGAAATAAATAAAATAATTGTTAGATCTTGGTGGGGAAGTACTCTTAAGAATAGGAAGATATCATGGTATCGTGAAAATAAAATGAAAACTTCTAAATGTATGTGAGGTTTAGGGTTTAGAGATCGTCATCAGTTTAACAAGCCTTACTTGCAAACCAAGTATGGAAAATACTAAGACATTCTAATAGTCTATTTTATAAAATCTTAAAGGGACGTTACTTCCGAGATGGTATCTTTCTTCATGCGTATAAGGGATCACAACCATCCTACGGGTGGAATTCTCTTAGATTTGGGGCTGAATTACTTTGTAATGGTACCCAAATAATCATCGGAAATGGGAAAAAGACTAATAGGGGTACGGAACCATAGCTACCAACTAATCCGCTGAGGGATCCAGTGTTACATCCAATGGTGGACCCGGAGATGAAAGTAGATGCTCTTAGTGATGCAGTTAATAGACACTGAGATGAGAATCAATCACTCCAACTAATGATCCATCAGATCATCATATTATATCAAAGATGTTCCTACCAGACCAATCGATACAAGATTCGCGTCTATGGAGTCATACAAGGAATGGAAATTACACTGTAAATCTAGTTATTGTCTCATAGCGACAAACACTATAGAAGATGGAGTGACACAACCTCCTATGGCGGCAAACTCAGATATTGCTAAAGGTATCTGGGAGTTAGATATTGCTCTAAAGTTACATTATTTTCTTTGGAGAGTACTATCACGAGCGGTTGCAACAGGGGATAATCTTCGACATCGGAATATTAATGCTAATGAGCATTGTTTTTGATGCATCACTGAAAAGGAAATAACGAATCATGTATTGTTTACTTTTATACATGCAGTGGCAGTATGGAGTGGTTCAAGATTATCTTATTCTACTATGTGTGATCTTAGTATCCCGATTGATGATAAAATACGTTTTCTACTAAGCATATATAAGAATGCACACTTGGAAAAAAGAATTTTTCTTCTTCTATTTTGGACCTTATTGAGGCTTTGGAAATGCATAAATGATTTGGTTTTCAACCATAAAGCAAGTGGGTCTACGGATACCTTGGAGAAAGCTATTGATGATATCAAGGAATGGATTGATAACCGAGTAAAAGTCAATATGAATTCTACATTAAGGAATGCATCTTGTTCAACAAGAAATTCAAAATGGGTGAAGCCTTTATCGGGATCGGTTAAATGTAATTACGATGTTTCTTATCATCATGGAAGTTGTTCATCTTGATTATGATGGATAATACGAAACAACAATGGTATTTTTCTTCAATGTGGAATGGGGCATTCAAGGATGTCATACTATTGAAGAAGTAGAATCTACTGCACTTATATGGGCAATACAATCGGCATGGAGTTTAAGCATTCAAAGAGTATAATTTGATGGAGATAATAATAGCCTTATTCGCCTAGTGACTAATAATTAAACAAATATTCGTCTTCAATATATAGAAAACCTATTTTGATAGAATAGTTTTTACTTATCATTCTAGATCACAAAACCCATGTGCTGATCTTTTAGCGAAGACATGTATTTTTTTTATGTCAACAATGAGCTTTGTATAATTCTTGTCCAACATTTCTAACTCCATTTGTAAACAATGATTATGTGTTTGCTAACTAATAAAACAATTTGACGGAAAAAAGTAATACTCTCGTATCTAATCAAATATTTTCGGACTTAAGCAAAAAAAATAATCTTAGAATCAAATTAGTACATGTTACAAATTTACAAAAGAAAGCATCTGTCTGAACACGTAAATCAACAAAACAAAAACAAATAGTAGACATAAATCAACAAAACAAACATAAATCATCTATCTGAACACGTAAATCAACAAAGCAAAACTGTTTTTGTTATAGAGTAAACTCGACTTGAACACGTAAGCATTTTACTGTAAGTAACACCTAGCTAATTACTCTAAGGAGTAGTTTGGATGCTTATTCTTGACAACAAAAGAAAAACAGATTCAGAACACCAAAATGTATTTAATATGATTAATTGATTATTGCAAATCAACAAATTTGCATGATTATTTTTCATTCTTAGATCTTTGTAGGCGTTTATGTAAAGGAATATATATAAGCTTCTCCCATGTCAGGCTAGCGGATTTTTTCGAAAATGTCTAACAAGTCTAGAGAAAGTGCCACAACTAAATGGATATGAGATGTTACAACAAATGTACACTATTGAACATTATAAATAAGGGTTTTGCAAGTGTATCTTTTACATGTATTTGGTTTCTATTAGAGTTTGTTTACTAATTTATTTTGAGCACTAAACTTATTTGTAGTAAAAGAAAAAAAAGAAATATAAAACTCTTGATTTACCCACAGTGAAATCTGTCGCGCCAAAAAGTTGAGATAATTTTTGGTTTTTATCAATTAATTTTGGTTTTACTTCATTTAATCCTTTTTAAGATTGAGGTTTAGATCAAAATGCTGATTTGATAGAAAATAATATTTTTTTGTATTACGGAAAATGTTTATTAAATTAATAAACTTTACCGGATCCTAGTCGAGGTAGTATAAAAAATTAACAAAATTTGATTAGATAATAAAATAATTATTATTTTAGAAACCCTTATGTATATGGTTCCAAATACATAATTATATAAACTTTTGCATGCATAAATACAATAATCTACTACAATGTACTTCTAGTAATGTTTGTTTTTACTTAAAATATAATCTCATTGAAATTCATCTCTAATTTTACTTATTGTAACAAAAACAAATTGTGTTGTTTTCTCCATCTACATCCGAAATTGCAAGAAGATTTAGACACAATAATTGATTATGTATGAGTAACTGCTCTCAAATGTATCACAACATCGTCTTCTATTTCATCATCAATATTAAAATATTCTAGTATGCTAAATTTAAACTTACGAAAATATATCATTTTCAATGATCGGTGTACTATTAACATTCATTTTATTGTGATAACCGGTATTTTAAATAATAACTTTAAGTTTATATATGCCAATTTCACAAGTAGATACATTTAAATTCTTTAATAGAACATCACTAAAACTTAGAATATCATGGACTAAACAAAATATATTTTTATAAATTTATAGTTATCTATTAAGTTGCAGAGATATTAAGTAATCGATTATTTAATAATTATTAACTTGTACAATTTTTACTGTAAAAGGATTGAAATTGTCTTATAACTAAAACTATATCATTTTATGACTGTAATAAAATCTAATAAACATTTAAAGCACACAAACTATATACCCCCTCCGTTTTACAAAGAGAATAGAAAAAAATATTGAAGAAAATTAAGAAGAATCGACGATAAAAACTTAAAAATAAAAAACAATACTTCTAGAATTGAGTTTTTTGTTACAAAAAAATGTTATTTTACCTTTCTAACATGGTTTTTTAAAAAAATCCTAATTTAATTTTTATCCAAAAACTCTTTAAATTTAAGTCAGTATTAACTAACTAATGACATACTATAACCAAAATATCTGCTTCATACTTTGATAGTTTATATAATCATAGATTATTATTATTAGTGTTTTATATTAGATTTATTTTCTGTTTTAGCATCTTATTTATCTTATATATTATTGTCATATACAGTTTGTGTTATATTAATTAATATTGGCATGTTACATTTTTCTGGTTCATTATTTTTTGCGGAATCCGGGTCCTCATGATTCATACGTTTTGACATATTTCCTATATTTAAAAAGTCATATTGAGACGTGGTAAAATATTGACCAAGTTTAAAAGACTCATATGCGTGCTTTCAACTGGGTAAAAGTTTTTTACTTGATCGATTTTTTTAAAATTAACATGCTTTTCTGATTGTTTCAAATTTCTTAACTATTTTACCCTTTAATTGTTTTTCTTATTTTATCTTGAAATTAATTTATTATAGTGGTATTTTATGTAATATAATACATGAAAGTTGTTTATTTTCTTTTCAACATTGCTCAAATAATAGTATATAGATCATATTTTGTATTAACAATAATAGGATACAAGTAATATTTTTTTAAAACTTAGGGCACTACCAACTAAATCATCTATATATTCTTGATCATCTTCTAACATACCCAGAGTATAACATGCATATTTGTTATATTTTTCATGTTATCACATATTAGAAAAATAATACTAATGTATAACCATGTAATATAACTATGAGATATTTGTTCAAAATGCCACAAATTTTTTTTTCAAACATGTCATTTATTTGAGGACTTTCCATGAAAATTGTGGATAATAAAAATCACATTTTATACATGAAACTTAAAGGATTTTCCATAAAAAAATCGATATATAAAATATTTTTCATTTAAAATTACACTTTTTAATCTCGATTTGGGATTTCTCTCTCTGTCTCTGCATTTGCACCATTATCAAATATTTTTTCTCTTGATCAACATCACCAGTCTCTTATTTTCCTAATGATATGAATTTTTCTTTAATGTACTTATGCTATTTCATCTACCGTTAAAAATTTCTTAAATCTTTATTTCTAAAAAATCTCTTTTATGTTTGCTCCATATGTAGAAGAAAAGGACAACAAAGTTTCAAGGGAACAAATGTTGGAGATGAATCAGGCAGAATACTACGCATTCCGTGGAGAAATTTTTATTAATTTTTTTTATCTTAAACATGTTTTTATACATGGTATTACTTTTTTATTATTTAACATGTTATTAAAGATTATAATAATCTCTATATAATATATGGTACTTAGTACTAATATACACTAATATAAAGTAACTATAGATTAAAATTAATTTAATTGAAGATTAAGTGTATATAAAAATAAATTTATATTCATATCATAGTATGTATCACAATTTTATGTAATTGATGTGTAAAATATAAATGTGAAAATTTGGCTAATGGCATTTTAAGTTGTCAAATTATAAATATGAATTAATCATAGTAATTTCATTTATATAATATTTTGTTTTCTTCTTATATTTTTGTTTAATCATTTTAAGATAAAACAGAAAACTTTATAGTACATTAGGTGGATGTGATATCAAATTAGATAATTTAAATAAAAGTTATTAAATATATATAAACATAAATTAGTGATAATGAATTATAAAATTGTTAATTTTTATTTAATTATATATAAAAATATTTTTTACATATAATTAATTACTTATTTATTGTAATTAAAAACATTATATTTGATTTTACTATGTTAAATAGTTAACCACACAAATATAATAAACATGTTTTAATAATTTTACTTGCATATCACTGTTTTAAATCTAAAATTTTGGAAAATGTTTTTATTTTTCATAGTTAATAAATATCATTATAGTTACTATAGAGAATATATAAAATCTAAGGAAACATATTTGTTAGTTTGTGAATCTTATATTATTAACTGAATTTTAATGTGAATTATGTTAATTAAAGAAAATAAATTGAGTGACCCACCTACTCTTCAACCAATCACATGTTATTTTCTATTGGCATTTTCTGTAATATGTCACATTAGAATTGATTAATTTGCTATCAACATTGCTCATATAATAGTATAAAGATTAAATAAGAATATATAATAGTATAGAGATTAAATAAGAGTAGATTTATATATTTGAATATTTTTTTAATTTGTGTGAAAATTCCGACACTTTCGGTGAAACAGAAGAAATATATATTTAAAAGGGAAAATTCATTATAAAGGAGGATTAGCAAAAAATTTGTCCATCTACACCTTTTTGTAAATTGTCACTTTTTCCTAAACTACCCCTACTACTAGATTAATATCATTTTTCCAAAAAACCATAAAACCATGTAGATACACACCTATTATTTGAAGAATAATTTTTTTTATTTTTGGTAGTTTTAAGTAGGTTTTTAGTTTGATGAAAGTTGTTCTGAAAATTCTAGAATATGTATTCTGGCAAGATAAAATTATTAGATTACGCATTCTAACATTTGTTCATTGTTTGAAAATATAATATTACGTATTCTAGTAATCGTTCATGTTTTAAGAATTTTAGAATGAAAATAATTAGAATACACATTCTGAAGTTTTTAAAATACATATTCTAGCAGTTGCACATGATCTTGGAAATTTGATTTACGTTTTCAAGAAAGTAGAATACGTATTCTGAGAGTTTTAGAATATGTATTCTGAAATGTTTAGAATATCCAAAAAGATAAGGACTGAAGTTTAAAATTATTTAAAAGAATATCAAAGATAATGACTAAATCTAAAATATATGTAATCGTAAATATTTTAAAAATAATTTCAGTTATTAAATAAAAAGGGTATTTAAAAATAAAGTTATTAAATAATTTATATTATTAAATAAAAATCGTATTTAGTTTTAAAATGATATTGATTGAGGATTTTTTTTTCTAAATCTCTTATTTCTTTTAATGATATATATCACATAAAATTAATGAAAAATAATTTTTTTAAAACCAAAACCTCTTTTTAAATGAGAAGTTTTGATTTGTTTCATTTTAATTAAAAAAATTTTGGAGGGCAAACGATGATTAAATATTTCAAAAAGATTAAATCAACAACTTTTTCCAAAAAACGATTAGATTAACACATTTTTTGAAAATCCTCCTTTATAATGAATTTCTTCTATTTAAAATTAAAATTTGATTCCATATAAATAAATACAAAAAATAAAATCATTCACAAAAAACATATTTTTTGGTTACATATTCTCTAACAACGAACAACAAGCCATGGGACTAACCGCGAGGATCTGCCTCTCCAATCAGAACCCTGACTAAGGTCATCGCCACGTCTGCCATGATAGTCTTCCCCCTCCGCGCCAGAAGACGACGGCGTGTACCAGAAAAGGCCAGCAAGACTAGCACCGTTATCCACGCAACCATGGTGGCTCAAGCCGCCGCGACAAGTATCAAACGTGACAAGGCCGCCGTAAGAACAAAGGCGGTAAATAGAAGAAACTGATACGAGAACAGATTAGTAACTGATTTCGCGGTGATGATTGTGTAGAATGGAGCAACGAAGAGAATAGTAATAGTGGTTGTTGCTTTGTTTTTTCGAAGATCCATAGCTTTGTGAATGTGCTGAAGTTAAAACTTGGTGTTCAAGTTTTTAAGTTAACAACAAATCTTAATGGAAATTATATGAAATTAAATTAGTTTAATGGTGTTTCATTGGAATGCATGTGAAGGGGGGGGGGGGGGGGAGGTTGAGATTTATGGGTTGTGTTATGAAATGATTCATGAAGGAGGTTTGAAGTAGGAGACGCATAAAGGTATTGGGTGTCTATTTTGGATTTAAAAACTAATATTTAAAAAAAAAAGATGGGTGAAGGCATTGAACAGACAGACGCATGGGAATGGTGGAATATAGGATTCCTCATCTCGGGGCAAAACCTTAGGAGCAGTGTATGTTCGGCTACTAGATCAGTTTTGGGGTGCGTAAGATTTGTCTAAGATTGACAAACAAATTTTGTTTTAGAATTAGATTGAGCCAACAAATTTTGTTTCAAATTTGGGTATTATACTATTATTCCAATTGTCCCTATTAATTTTCCTAAGATTATGACTATAGAAGACTCGTGTAAATAAATAATTGGTATCGTTTTTAGAACCAAATATATTCACACTCTAACTCATAGTTTCTTAAAGTCGAAACGAATTTTTAACATAGAATATATGTACTAAATAATATATGTTATTGGTTGCCATAAAAATTAAATAATAATAATATAGTATTGGTTCGATGACATGTTATTTTCCATGGGCACTAAATGGTAACTTATAAACATTCAGTTATTTTCCGCCGGATTCAACAATTTTGCCGTCACTTTTGTTAATCTAAACGAACAATTCTGCCAGATTCCACAAGTCAAAGAAAAGCATATATAGTAATTGTTTCTTCCGTTATAATACACAATTTTTTAAATTATATTCATTTAACATTCATGAGTTGATAGATAGTAATATTCGCTAAATTCCTTTTATTTTCAAATAAAAATTCAAAAAAAAATTTCGAAAATTCTTTTAAATTTTTTTAAAAAAATTTCAAGTTCCAAAAAATTAGATTATTTTACATTTTTTTAGAATTTTGATTTGTTTTTTTTTAAATATTTTTATCGGAATATTTGTTTTTTGTTAAAAGTTTTTAAAAAACTAACAGATGTTACTTTCTGTGAACTCGTAGATATTAAATAGATATAATTTAAAAAATTATATATTATAACAGAAGAAAAAATTAATTCATAATTTTTTATCCATAAAATTTATGTATTTTAGTAGAAATTGATAAATTATTGGTGTATTTTTAATGATAATTTTGCTTAAAACAATCAATATTTCATTTTAATATTAGAAATTGTTAGTACAAAAATTCGTAAACTAAAAAAAAATTAGTTGATGTTAATAAAAATTTAATAATTAATTTTAGATAGTTTATTGTTCTATATGATAATTATGTTTGATAAATTATTAAACATATTAATTTCAAATTCTGTACCATAAATTCACTCTTTATTTTTTGACAGTTGCAAGATTTTTTACCTAATTATGTTGTTATTTTATGTTTAGTAAGATTATTAAAAAAATTTAATTTATTATTTAATGTTTAATTAAGTTATTTATTTAATCTTTTTGAAAATTAAAATTGTGTAATTATTTTTCATAACTTTACTTAATTAATTTTTTTCAATAATTCTGTCAGATTTAGTGAGATTCATCTGTTACCATTTAAATTATAAATTCTTTCGTTAGATTCTACCAAAAATGACAAAATTTTAACCAAATTCTACAGTCAGATTCAGTCCGATTACTATCACCATTTAGACCCATGATATATATAATTATTTTCTAAAACATATGCGAATATATACTATACTTTAGTTTTGTTATACGCGAATTAATACTCTAATTTATACGCGAATTTATACTTTACTTAGTTATGATTGTTCTACTATGTCGGTTTTTAATCTACCATATATTATAGAGCATTGCAGATCCACTTGTGATTATATCATTTCAAACACACACAAACAAAATAAATTCTTTCCGAAACGAAATTCAAATCACTTTATATTTTAGTTTATATATATGTAAAAATGTATCGTAGATAGAATAAACACGTTTAATTTAGAATTTTATTATCTGGTGTGTGACATTTTTTTGTTTGACATTTAACGACCCGTGATACGATAGCAACGATACAAGATGAATCTAAATTTTAATAATATTTTAATAATTTTATTAAATAAAAAACGATAGCAACGTAATTTCATATTTTATTTTAAAATATAAAAGTAACAACTAGAAACTAAATGATGAAAATGGTGTTTAGTTTCACAGCATGAATCTTACTTTCACTGGTAGTGATTACAACACCAGAAGCTACAGAAGCAAATAATGAAATTAGTGTTAATTGTATAGCTAAGCACCAATTTTGGAACTATAATTAAAATATTACAAAACAAATGGCTCTAAGGTTTTGTATTTGTAGATTACTACACCTTAATGTTCTATTCCTCATGTGTTAGGAAGTGAATTACGTGGAAGCCACATGGTTGGTGCAAGTAAAGGTAACACTAGTCAAGATTTTTTTTTTTTTTTTATATACTATGAGAATAGACCTCTAAAACAAGTATAGTTTTTATTAATCAAAGAAGTGTCAAAGATGAATTTGCAACAGACTCTTTCTGGAACAAATCAAATATAACCTTCAATCGATTCCTAAATTTCTCCATAATACTTTTACTAATTCTCTGCTCAAACTTTATACTTTTAAGCCACCTGATCTTCAAATACACTTCACACTTGCTTGTTTTACAATCAATTCCTTTCTTTACCTCATACCTTAGATGAACCTACACAATCATCATCATCATCAAAACTGTTTCAGTATTGGATTCTATTTATAAAAGCAGAGGAAAAGGAAACAAGACTTACACGAAAATGGTCTCCGAATGGAACATCATGAAGAGCTACAATCTCATTCAAGATCCATCCTTCATTACCTGGAGCTTGAGATTTCTGTTGTGCGCAAGTGACTCCGCTTCCAAACACAGATACATAATGATTGTACTTGTACGTAAGCCGTCTTTCGTAAACACCTGGTTTTTTAGATTCCCATGTTGTACTCGCATAATTCAGACATCCTGATTTTTCCATGATCTTACGCTCCAGTTCACCTCCACCAAACATCTTCACTACAAACTCTACCTGTAACGGAAGAGCTTTGAAATCAAATTGCCATCTTCAAACCCGAAAACTAAGGAGGAGTGAAAGATGTACATCGCAAGGTAGATCACAAGTGTACACTTTCGACATTTTCAATGCATCTGTATCTGAAACAACTGCAATTTCTTTAGGCATCCTGAAAGGATCCGACACATCTTGCTCATCTTCTGCTATTTGTGCTCTATGATCTACACTTAACGTCCTCGTTTTCCACAATGCCATGATTGTTCTGCCATTTTCATGGACAATTCAAATTCAAGATAGCTAAAAACAGTAAATCTAATTGCTTTGGCTTTGGTCAAGTACCTGCTGGTTGCATCAAATGACACAAATGATTGAAAATAGAACCAAAGTCTCCCTTCATCATCTTGAGATTTAGCTCCACGCTTTGCATCAAGACCTCGGCTCTTTTTCAATATAATGAGCAACAAAGGGCTTCCTAAAGAAGCAAAAGTTGGCGGAAGCGCTTGGATGTCATCGATATCTTCCCAGAGGAAGTAAAACTTTGTCTTGTGTCCAAATACATTTGAGTAGAATGCCACAATTCTAGCAGACAGAAACAGCTTCCCCTGTCAGCATTAATGTAGCAAACATATCCTCAGATTCTAATATCTGTTTGATTCTATTATGATGCGTGTTTTTATGCATTCTTAGACGCAAACCTGAACAGGAAGTTTTCTCTTCAAGTAACAAGTGTATTCTTTGAGAAGAAACTCTTCATGGGGTAAATTAAACAGTTTCTGGAAAGCGGAGTTCTTCTGTGGTGATCGAATGTTCAACTGTCAACACATACAACAAGAGAGCAGACATTAGGGTCGTGCATGAGAGTAATGAAGGCTTTTTTGAGAAACCGCATCTCATCGCAAAAACTAGTCAAGTAATGATACTTCATTATAGTTAGATGCACATCTTTTACCTTCTTGCCGACTTCTTTTTCCACCTTACTTAAGTAGTCCTTCATTGTTTCAACCCCATTCTTGTTTTCCAGAAAAATTCTTAATTGTAACTTTGACTGAGATGCTTCCGCATGATGACCAACTAGAGGAACGCACAAGTCCGCAAGTTCATCAGCTGTATGTTTCAAGAAATTGATCTCTGCATGTCCAAGCGAGGCACCATGGTCAAATGGACCATCAAAATCAAATACCTCCACATCTAATACCGATGGTGGTTCCTCAATTGCATCAAACTCGATAACCTCTGCAATAACCACACTATATCTTATTTAGTGGCACCATGGCGATAAAGTAGAACCGAAAGATAGAAAAATGAGAAATAGGATTTTCACTGAGGATTAAGAGATAAATAAGAGAAAAAGTTTGATTTACCATTCCACTGAGGATCCTGGGCTTGAAGTTTGACAGAGCTTGTTCTTACTTTCCCATTGCAAGTGAAAACAACATAGGGATCAAAGAGCTCTGTTGCTTCTACTGAAGCCAAATTTGTGCCCTTTATCAAAGCTATTGTCAGAATCCATCCCTTACCATTTGCTTTGACTCCATGATCTCTACCTCGATGCATTCTAGCTTGTATAAAGTGGACAGTCATCATATAAACACGCTCCAGAAGAAGAACTAGTATTCCAGTACTGAATAGCTCTCCAAAACTATCAGGCAAATCGAGCCCATAGAATTCAAACCCTTGGATTTTGCTGGGATCACAGTGCATTATATGCACTACAACATATACAGACAAAAGAACAGCACAGATGACAGATGAACTCCAAAAGTATAGAAAAGCTGATTTGAAATCAGTCTTTGGCTCTGACTGCACTGTCGCTATAACCTGTTCCTTGTCCAATACAACAGCTGAATCAAGAGTTTTGTAAGTCTTGGCCAAGAGGTCAGCAAATTGTTCAAAGCCTTCTTTCAGCCCTTGTCTAGCACCTCCTTCAATCATACTTTTCATTATAGTACTTTGATGAAATTGAATTCCCCATGATATGATCAGTCGAGAAGATTCACCAACAGCATTTGGCTCTGTTCCAGGTAGTATCTTGTAAAGCAACTCTACTTTAAAAGTACTTCCATAGGGAACATCTGGGGTGCTCACATTAACAAAAACAGCAAATTGTGTCCCATTTGCCTTTCGATAAACTTGAGTCTCTGTAGCTTTTACTGCTTTGACCATCTTTGTTGCAGCTCTCATGTATGTAACAACCCGTGTTAGACGAGGAGTATCTTCTTGTATCATTGTCCAAGGCCCTTCCTGTACATCTGATAAACCTTGGAGTTCAGCCAATTCTTTCTTAAATTGCGAACTTGGCGTAAAAAGAAACTTGTTAAGATAGCAGGGTGAGACTAAATATCTCTGATCAAGAAGAACTCCCCCTAGAAGATTCTCAGGCATTTCTTCTTTTTCGCTGTCGCTAGACTGCATCAGGTCAAGACCTTCCTCAAAGCCAGCACAAGTAGCAGATAAAGAAGAATTGTTCTCTGTGGCATCCTCATGGTTTGAGGTTACATTTTGTCCTCCTGATGACTCGTCATGGAGTCTTTTAGATATTTCCTCTTTCTTATGAAATAGTTTGTCGATCTGATTGACAAAATTCTTCATTAAGTGTTTCCCATCATGGTGTTTACGCCTTTTCCCTTCTTTAAATGATACAAGATCTTTACCCAATCCTTCGACTTCTTTCACACCTTCCAAGCTGATATCTTGCTTATCATTGACGACTTTTTCACCAGAGATACTTTCATACTTCCCTTGCAACGACAAACTGAGAAGAATTTTCCCTATGAAACAAACAAAAGTTAAAAGTTCAAAATCAAAACATGCATATACATATACAGATACAGAGAACCCAATGCTAACAAGGTAAGATATCAAACTCAAAGATTTATTCTTGTACACCTCATCTGTCTCAGACACCTGAGACATTTCATAACAGTTCATCCACATAAACAAGCCAATTCAGACTTCTAAATACTATCTAAAACATACAAATAATAGAAAAAGAGTTATCAATGGTAAGTCATTGATCATAACACAAAGCTTTCAAAGAAATATCAAAATCAAACACATTCTCGTGTATATGATCTCAAGCTATATCACTACTTAAAATTCTCATCTAATACCACAAAAACACCATTTCAAATGAATCTACAAGTCCTTAATCAAACGCTTAATTCATAATCAACTAATGTTAAGCCATTGATTTTATACAAAAGCATTCAAACAAATCCCAAAATAAAACACATGCTCATGTACAGTCTCGAGCTATATCATCACTATTTCAAATGAATCTACAAGTCCTATAATCAAACGCTTAATTCATAATCAACTAACGTTAAACCATTGATCTTAACACAAAACCATTCAAATATAAATCAAAATCAAACACATTCTCAAATATAATCATCACCATTTCAAATGAATCTACAAGTCCAGTACACAAGAACGAGAATACTAACCACATTCGATGTTAACGAACTTGCCATCACTAAGCTTTTCAATAACAAACCAAGTGGGCAACAAAGTTTGATTCTCTTCAGCAGCAACAGAAGAAAGCGGAATCTTAACTTTACCAATTAGTCCAAAGTGATGATCATTCTCATGATAAACAACAGATACAACAACAACATTATCATCACCTTCATCCATTCGAAAAACAAATTCCTCATTCCAGATCGGATTAGAAGTATCTCTCAAAACTCTCGTTTTCGACTTGTTGTGTTTTCCAACGTGAAGGTAAACGAACGTTTCTTTCGCTGGTAAATCTTTAGCTTGTAATACGTAAACGTAGAGCTTCATTGAGAATAAGAGAGATGATGAAATGTGAAAATGGAGGAAGAAGAAGAAGAAGAAGAAGAAGAAGTTATACAACCCATAAAAGGGAAGAGACGAAACGTGGGAGAGGAAGATAGTGACACGGAAAGTGATTTGATGATTTGGATTATTATTGGGTCGGTTTCGGAGTTTATACACATTCGGTAATATTTGTTTTTATGTTTTTATTCTATTTTTTAATTTAATTTTTGGTTCAATGTTTAGCAAAACCGTTTCAGGCTTTCAGCTTTAGTGGATTTTGGGGAACACGATTCTCGAGCTGTTTTTTTTTAAAGAAGTGAGAAAGCATTTTTGGGTAATTGGAATAACATAGAGGTATCAGAATTTGAGCATTTTTAAATTGAATTTTTGGGTGGTTGGAATAAAATAGAGGTATATTCAGAATTTTGCAGTTACTTTGTTTTGTACTATCTTCATTTTTGTTGGCTAATTTTGGGTTGTTTTGGACTTTTGTTTTTACATATATAGAGAAAAATCTTCAAACTTTTATCATATTCTTAATCAATATAGTTATAAGTTTTTTTTCCTTATTTTATAAAGTGAAATAATAAATATTAAAATGAAATTGTTTAGATACATGCATTGAGAATAAGTTTTATAATGACATTTGTTATGAAGCAATTTTTTATTTTATTCTAACAATTTTTTTTTACTCAAGATGTTTTTGAAAGATCTCTAAATTCAGAACCGCTCCTAAGATATTCGGGATCTTATATAAACTTTTTATATTATATATATATATATATATAATTTTAACATGAATTTTTCTAAAACAAATAAACTAATGGAAAAATGTATTTTATTTTTCTTAGACATATAAATTCTCTAATTTTAATCTACATTATATATATATATGTATTCTATTTTGGTGTACACTCCATGTAATTAGTGCTGTTGTAAATTCTATTTAATATTAATAAAATAAGTGAAAAATTTAATAGTAATTTATCTGAGATATATTTAAGTGATTATTTCGTTCAATAAACCTCTTGTTCTATAATATGGCAGCCTAGCTGCTTAGGCGCCGTCCAAAATGCTTGATTTATTAATTTATTGTGTTAAACTTTAAATCGCTCATAATTTTACACTTGCGATTTTTAATCAATAATAAATTTATATAAAATAAGCTTTAACCAACACGCAATAGTTGGTTAGAGGTATTAGACGAACCGGCTTGCATCCATCTGACCCACCCTACGGCGAACAATTTCTTTTCTTGAATTGCAACAAACCGGTCTGGTAAGACCGTAATTTTTATAGCTATGTCCAATCTCGTACCGATATATTTAACATGTTAGCGAGCAAACCTATAGATTTAATATTTATAGTTAAAACTAAAAACATAAATATTTTAAATTTTTAAATTAAAAACTTTTAAATAGAAAAACTATTAATATTTTATTTTTATAAAAATTATAACTTTATATATTAAAATTATTTACATTATCACATATTTAACTTATTATACTGATATGTAAAAGTATTTATTTTATATATAATTTATTTAAATTTCATACAAAAATTAATACCTCACAGATCAACCCGCCAATCCATAGATAAATCTGCTAAATTCGCAACACTTTACCATACGATAGCATACAAAATCTGTATTTTAACGGACGTAAAATTTTATATTCATGCCTACCCTATGACAAATTGGATTGGATCATGTCCATGAGCTTAAAACCATTTTGACCTCTGTAGTAATAGTTGGTTACCTATCATGCAAAATAAGTACACTTATTTATGAATACTTGTACAAATTTTAGTCTTTAAAAGTTTTTCTAATGTTTTGTATTTACAATAGTTTATAATAAGTATTATATGCATTCTAAAACGCGGCTTAGGTGATATGGCTTAGGTGATATTTAGGTGTTACGCAATGACCAGACGCTTATATTTTTTTGCTATACGGTGATTTATGCGGTTTTAAATAATTTGGAAGGTTGTTAGTGTTTAGGCGTCCAATTAAACGGTATACGCGAATGCCTAGACGAAATTTTTTAATAAAAAATAGTATAATTATATATTTTATGTAAAAAAAAATTTTAATAGTGTTTTTATTTATGTTACAAATTTAGTGAATTTTATTGATTTAAAACTAATTTTAAAATACTATACATTTATCTAAATTTTCATAATTGAAACTCTATATATATATATATATATATATATTTCTAAAAATATTTTATTTATGTAGGCTTCTGCGTAGACACCTGCATATATGGCTAGACGCTAAGCATTCATCCATCGCCTAGCAAACACGTAATGTGTTTTAGAACACTGATTATATGTAGGTGTCAATTAAGGTTAAAAATCCGCATGGAACCCTAAATCTGCACTGCTATAGGGTGGAGTAGCGTTCATGTTTTGATTGCCCAAGAAAAAACAGGCATTGCAAGTTGATCCACTACGGGTTCTTGTTGGACAAACCCACATAAGTTGCGGATTAATCCGTATGTTAAATTCTCTTTTATATTAAAACTTTTATATACAATTATAGACTATGGCCCATTAATCCTTTAAATTATTTTTTCATATTTTTAAAATTTTAAAAGAAAACCTTTTCTGATGTTTGTTTTTTTTTCATTTTTTTGTTTACGATGGATACGTGATGCATTTAGTTTATTATCAATGAATTTACATTATAAAACTAATTTTGTTTTGTTATTAAGTTAATTTTGAATTCTGCAGACTAACCCGCTAAACCCGCTGTTATAGTGTGAGGCAGATTATGATTAACTCGCGGTTATAGTGCTGCCAGATTACGGTTATTAGTTTAGAATCTGCGGGTTATAGCGGGCTAACTTGCCAAAAATTGCAAATTAAATCAATTTGCAATGAGATGATTAAATAGATTTGGTTAATCCGTTTTGACATCCCTAATTATATGGTTAATATTTTTTACTAAAATATAATTAAAAATTTTAGTGCTCTGATTAATTCTTGATTGAATTTCAATTTATCAATTTGGCGCTAAATTGACGTTTAGCAATATTTTGAACGCAGAATAAACCTAATACGGATTACGGACTCTATACATTAAACGAGATATAGTATATATTTTTTAAAATTTTAAATTCACTTCGGAATGTCTTAAAGTTTCAATGCGGTTGTTGTTTTCGTTTGACGTAAGTCACATAAGTGCACCAAAACTTCCACATGAACTAATGCTATCTGTCACACTCTTCTGTCTTACACGTATTTTTGGCCACTTAAACTTTACATTTGGTTCAAAAGTTGGCCGTATTGTTAGAAAATTGGCCTGTGTTTTTTAATATTGCGTTTGAAAGAATGGTACTTTGTAGACCTTTAATTTTTTGATATGAATGTTTGTGGACTTTAGAATAGTTTTTGGTTTTTGGTTTTTTATTTTATTTTTTAATTATATTTTTAGTTTTTGAGTTACTATGTTTTGTTAAAAATTAGGATCATTTTGTATTTGAAACCTTAAGACGATTGATACTGGTTGGTGTCGGCCATTTTTATATGAGGTGGATGTATATTGGGCCAATATTATATGAGGTAGATGTATATTGGGCCAATTTTAACGTGGATGTACAATATATACAAAGATAGATTGTACTAGAGTACAACTAGTACTAGTATCGGGTTATAGTCAAACTAGTATCGACACAACCGGTCTCGGTATTTGTTGGTATTTTCTGTTCACGGGAAGACCAATCTTAGCATCCTAAAGAAAAAGGAAAGCTCCCAAATTTCTGAAGTCTACCGACATCAAGGAAGGGCAAAAAAATAGAAGCATCAGCTAGGTATCGACAGCTTTCCGATGATGTATGATCATTAGGGCTGTCTCACAAGGGGAGACGAATGGTGCGACGGTCTGGAGTTCAATTATGTGTCTTCCGTATCATAATAATTAAGCGATCCATATATATATATATATCAAAATAAATCAAAATATTAAAAAAATTAGATTGAAAGGGTCCAAAGAATGTTTTATATGTATATATTTTTATTATTATTACAAAATTACAACAATATTACTCATAAAATTTTAGTGGAACTTTATTTCGTAAAATACGTAAACAATAAATTTTAAATGTTTAAATTTTTTTTTCTTTAGGGCTCAAAAAAAATGTTGAGCCGACCCTGCCATCAGTTTCCGTTCTCGGAATGGATAGGTTTTGAAAATTTGAGTGGTGTAGTTAGCATATTCACATTTTTGCACGTTTATTCAGTTGTTTTATCTCGTAAAAGTATGAGCTAAGTTAGTCAAAATTTGCAGGCTTTGTTTACGGATTATCCAACGTTTGTAATGTGTTTTCTTGTTATCATTTCTAATATATATTAGGTGACAAAGAAAAAGATTGTACTATAGAGTAAATAGGTTTGACAAAAAAAGAGTAAATTGGTTATCATAGTTTGGTTGGTTCGATTCTAATTAGTGGATGATTAAAGAGATACATGATTAAAATTGTACTATAAACACTGAAATGACTGACTAGTTCACGTATTTGTTAATGACTTGTATATATATTATTTTCATTCGCGTTAGGTGTCAGCATGAAAGCCAGACCTTTAATAACCAAGCGTATTTAAAATTCTAAAAACTGAAGTAAGATCAGATGAACATTAATGACCACAACGACTTTATTAGATTAGATCCAAATTAAATGCGGGTTTAACAATTACACAAAACATACTTTCACCAAAAATCTTCAAGCTATACACCACTAATGGATTCTGTAGACCAACCTTATGAAAGTGTTGTTGGTGAGGAGAATCTCTTAAACCCAACCATTCCTTTGTCCAACTAAAACAAGAACTCTTCTCATACACACACTCTTGTGTGCAGCATCTGTTACATTGAACTTGAATGCTTGATTTGCCGAAAGAAATTGTTACGTTACAGGTATGGTTGTTTCCCT
Organism: Cardamine chenopodiifolia; assembly: GCA_963922655.1. Taxonomy (NCBI): domain Eukaryota; kingdom Viridiplantae; phylum Streptophyta; class Magnoliopsida; order Brassicales; family Brassicaceae; genus Cardamine; species Cardamine chenopodiifolia. The sequence goes on along the minus strand of OZ000490.1, from coordinate 15,351,570 downwards.
TGTAACTTAATTCTCTGCAAAACTTGTGCGAGGAAGACATTTGTGGTTGCTACAAAAAGATTACATGAGCATCCTCTCAACCTTGTCTCCAAAGATTCTCTCATTTTCACATGCCATGCTTGTGGGGTTGGTGATCATAGGTCACATCTTTGTATATGTATCCCATGTTGTTTCATTATCCATCGGGACTGCGCAAATCTACCACGCGTCATATAGATTCATCGTCATGACCATCGCATCTCTCATGTTTTTCGTATTGGCTATGGGAAGTGGACCTGTAGAGTTTGCCATAAGAGCGTTGATGGAGAGTATGGGTCGTATACTTCCTTGGTTTGTCCTAGCTATGTTGCTCATTCGAAATGCGCAACGAGTGATGATGTATGGGATGGGGAAGAAATGGAAGATGTACCCGAAGAAGATCCTCAAGAACTTATACCATTTGTGGTGCTTGGAGAGGGTTTAATAAACCATTTAAGCCATGAACATGATCTAAGGCTTTTCAATGATCTTGAAGAGTATGATGGCAAGAACAGAACATGTAATGCATGTGTCCTTCCCATCTACTTCCATCCAAACTACGTATGTATACAAAATCGTTGTGATTTCATATTGCATAAGACATGTGCTAATATTTCTATGAAGGCATCCATCGCACCATAGCCGGTTGACTCTATCAACCAAGGAGAGATATTTTGGGATTTTTCGGTGTCGTTGTTGTGAGCAAACTAATAGTGGCTTTTCATATATATACACCAACCCAATTGTATATAGTGGAGAATTTGAAATCGATGTACGATGTGCTTCTATTTCAGATGGTTTTGTTCACAAAAGCCATCGACAAGAGGAGCTTTCCATTTTGAAAGGTGACACTATATACCCAAATTGCAAGCGCGGTGGAGAATTTATGCTAAAATGTGCGAAATGCGAGGGTTTCTCTTTATGCTTTTGTTGCGCTACGCTGCCTGACATGGTAATGCACAATTATGATAAACATCCTCTCTACTTGTTATGGCGAGAAGCCGAATGGTGAATATTGGTGCGAGATATGCGAAAAAGAACAGATCCACACAAGTGGTCTATACATGTTAAGAATGTAGCCCCACTCTTCATATCCATTGTGTGTTGGGAGAAACTTCATACATTAGGTGTGAATTGAACCATCAAACTCATAACACCAAATGGGATGTCGTCACCAACAAGAATGCTTCTCGTCCACTTTGCCACTCATGTTCCTCTCGTTGTGAAGGTCCCTACGTTTTCAAGACCAAGGATTTTTTCTTTTGTTATTTTTCTTGTTTATGGTATATTGTTGGATTTGACTTGGGATCAAGATGTGTAACCTGCAGATCAAGTACAAATGAATAACGATGGACCAGATTTACATAACTTTACTTGATCCCTCGTCGTCTTTGCTCTAAACTGAATACATTCTTATGAACTAACCTGAGTTTTATTTTGCTCCATAAATTTTTATTTAAGTTGTATTTGGTACCCTTAATTTGTGATTGCTTTCAGTTTTTGTTTCCGTCACCTTTCATCTTGAGGATGCTTTCTATTATTAGATTTTCTAAGTTAAGAAAAAAGCATTTCAAAATTATAAAAAATGTAACAAGCTACATTCAAAGTACAAGAAACGACAACCTCTACATCAAAATTTGGATATAACTTCTTACATTTAGAGCCGGTCTTATTAAAAGCTAGCCAAGCTTGGGTTTGTTGGTTTGTTGCCGCAATGCCGCTGGCGAGTTTATTAATTTGAAGGACCACTATTCGATTGAAAAATATCATTAGCTTTGCTTGTAATTGTGTTGGAATATGGAGAGGGATCTGACTATTTGTGGAAGCTCATGATTTAAAAAATAATAATAATTGAAGGACTTCTATTTTGGAGAAAATATCATTAGCTCCCCTGGAAATTGGGTTGCAATATGGAGAGGAACTTGACTATGTCAAATTGGGAGGTTAAAGATGAAATGATGGACGAAATAAAGAAATAGGAGATGTTGAAGGACCTAGTTTTGAGTTTCTATCCTCTCCTTTTAGCAAAGTATTTTTTGTCTTCATTCTTAGAATCGAAAATGGTCTAGTATCAAAAGCTATGGGCTTGGTCTTACTTCACCGTCGAGAAACGAAAAGGACTTCCATCTCCAAGTTTAACTCAGACGTTAACTCGCTTTCTTTTAATTTCTTTCTACTGTTTCCTCTAAAGTTAAGCAATATAAAATCAGAAAATCTATATAGAAAAAAGAAGAGAGCTAGTGATGAATGTCACTAATCTCTAATCTCTGATGGTTGTGTCGTGCTCGCCGTCTACATAATTTACAAATCTGTTAAGGAACAAATCAAAATGAAAAACAAATTACATAAAAGTAAGGATACTAGACTCAATAATAATACAATTGTATGATAAAAAGAAATTACACGATGATGAGAAAACTAAAAAAATACAAACTTAGAAAAGGCTTTTAGATTAGAGGTTGAAATTAAGAGAATGAAAATTGAGATTTATCTTCTTTTGGCTTATTCCAGAATCGTCTACTCCAAAACACTTAGGCCTTTGATGGCATATCGATGCCACAGCTTCTTTCATTGACTCTGGTCCACATACCAACAGTCCTATATTCGACCATCCTCTCAAGTTCTTCTCAAACTCAGACAAAATCTCTGTGTTACAAAAAAATACCATAGAACCTTAGACACATTCTAACTCAAAATATTTAAATTTTATGTACCAAGTACCTTCAATTTTTGGCCTTTCTCCGATATGTATCTCATGTTCCTCAATCAGAGCAATTGGTAAGTTTCTTTCCTCTGGTTTGACTTCTTCTTTGGACATTCTTGGTGCTTCTCTGTGTTTTCGTCTCCATTGTAGAATAGTTGCAGCCAAAGCTCCAACTGTTATCGATATTATGTAAGAGACAATGATAACCAAATCTGGAATCCATGAAGGAACCTTTTCTTTAGCTGTCTTGATTGCTCCTGAAGCAGCTAACTTCATAACCATTGAATGATTCTTGTGTTCAGAAGGTATAAAGAAATTGCTTAAACCTATCAAGAAGCCGAGAAACGTTAGCACGGTCATAAGGACTAATGTGGCAAGCCATTTGAAATTTTCAGGTCCACGAATTGGGAATCTTGAATAGTCCTCTTCGGTTCCAAGGTGAATAGATTGAACTTGTGATTGAGCCAAGAACTCTTGCAATGTTGTTGTTCCATTGTAATGCTTTTTCTCTTGAGTGATAAAAACTTTTATATTGAGATTCAAGTTGTTGATTGGGTTAAAGAGTATAGAGGATATTGGAAGCAACATGTTAATGTCTTGGAATGTCCTAACCGCAAACACGAGCTGCACTCTCTTGGGAGATTTGAGTCGGTTTTCACCCGCGAGTTCTTGCAAAATGCTTAGAAATGGCGTTATCCCGATTCCTCCCGCAACAAGAAAGAGGTTATCATACCTGCCAAACAGAACAATAATTTCAAGTTTTGAACAATACATCGAAATTGAGCTGATCTAGTGAGTGTTTTAGCAACCTGAGAAAATCAACCGAGGTAGGTCCATAAGGACCTTCAACTCGTACAGTTATGTTGTTAATCTTGTTCTCAGAATTTGCAGCTTCTTCTACTTTGTTATAAACAGACTCTGTCCATTTTCCTTCACATTTCATCATAACAGACAATGTGTGTTTGTCTACACTCGAGCTCGATGTAATACTAAACGGATGCCATTGTAACTGCGAGATCAACGGAATGTTCACGAATATAAAACTCGATGGAGCATAGTTCAGCCCTGCAAAATAGCACAATAATTCACCAGAATAGAACAATTTTTTTGTGTGTAATCTTAAAAACAGAGAGAAATCAAATTTCTTACTTGGGTCCTTTGGCAAGACAAGCTCAATGGCTTTACAAGAAAAGAGGCGGGCCGAAAGAACGCGAGTTTCGGATCGTGATTGAACAATCCGAAGTATCTTGTCAAGTCCAAAAAGAAAGATTCCAGGGAGGACCCAATAGAAGTGACGATCACCAGTATGAAACAATAAAGCTACAAGAAATACTACATACAAATGATGTGTATAGTAAAAAACTTCAAATTTTTTCCTTCGAATTTGCGGAAGTGATGTGATCCACATCACTAGACCAGTTACAAGACTTATCACTCCAGCTATATATACTCGACCTGTTCTTTGCCATTGCCAAATCTGTTTTTTTTACCACAAAAAAAGTCATGAACATTAATTCAAGATTGATATAAGAAAATGTGTTATTATTAGATTTTTACCTCTTCTTCTATGTGATGAGTAATAGTCCATATGAACAAAAAGCTTCCACCATGAACCAAAGAAAAGAAGATCAGACCGGTCCCAAGCCACACATGATATCTTACAGAAGCTCCAAACTCAATATTGAGTAACCGAAACATGGAGAGGCCTCTCAAGATTGGGAAAAGAAGAAAAGAGAGACATGCTTCGGCTAATAGACCAAACCTTGTAGCAACTCTATAATACTTAAGCTGCCATCTGAAAAAAATTATAATAGTAATTCAACAATGTTTAACAACTTTGTATAGAAAATGCTGTAGAATTTGGAATTGAAGAGAGATTTTACAAGTTAAAATTCATTGTTTTGACAGGTGTGAGCTTCTTGAAGTCGTTAGAGATGCGAGCGTAGAAGGTCCAAGATAGAAAGAGCAAGAATAAAAGAAGAGCAATGATCTCGAAACAAGACAATATTCCAATGAAGCTATTGATAGTGGCTGGTCTTGAGATAGTAAAAGCTACACTCCTCCCTCTCCTACATCAAAGTTTTGATCTTTAATAACATTTTACCAATAACTTAAAAGATTGAAATTATATTACCTTGTTGGACGATGATATTGTGGTAATAAACTCAAGTAAATGAGTCCAACTATAGATAGAGCAATAGGAGGTAATGAGAACACAGCAAAGTTGAGACCTGATAAGTCATAATTAAAGAAATTAGAGATATGCATTTCTAAAATAATTGTTTAAGTTGAGAGTTACCGTAATAGCCGAAGAGAGTATGTTTGATAGTATCTTCAGCTTGATGCCATGATTGTATCCAAAGAGTGGTTGGTTTTATGATCCATAAAGAAATCCAACCAATAAGTAAGAAATTCATCGGTAGTCGGAGAACAAGTAGTGTCAACACTTTCGCCATCGTTGTGTTTTTCACTATTTAGTTAGTTCCAATGTTTTGGTTTTGATAAGCTTCTTCCAGTTTCTCTATATATTGTATCAAAACAAAGATGACCGAATGAAAGGGCCCACCACCTTATCACAACTATCTTTTTTTTACTTTTAAGTTTTAAGAGGTTTAGATTTTAATTTTACTGTGCTTTCAATTATTTTGTTGATTTATTATTTATTTATTTTTAAGACTTTAGAGGTTATGCCAAAACAAAAAGAATTTAGAGATTTGTAGTGCTTTACCAAATCTCTTATTCGCTAATGCAATCCCAAGTGTTTGTTCCTTTTCATCATGTATTTTTACTAAGAAATAACTTATATTTATTTTTAAAAATTTATACATATTTTCACTATTAACTTTAAGTCATGCGAAACATATATATTTCCTTGTGTGTGTGTCGCGGGTTACATGCGAAACTAGTTTTTCAAAGGCTTTTTTTGTTCCATCATTTGCTTGGATTTCTTGAACTATTTTACTATTGACTTTTTTCTTGTCTCATTACGGTTCATCATATGATTGATGATTCACGTTTTTTATTTGTTTAGTAACGTTTTACATTTTGTTGTGGTCGGTCTTTTCCGAGAATTACTCCCTAGCCTGTCTTCTCATGCATTCTTCATGGTCCAGGATACTTCATGGCATTGGCTTATTTACAATACTCTCATTCCATTCATAATCCTATTTAGTCCTTTCTTTTAGTTTCACGAAATTCTAACATATATTGGCTTTTTCGACTAACTTTTTTCGTATGAATTTCTCTTGGTCCAATTTCATAGGCTCACACGTTCTATAATTTCTTTGGAGAACAAAGAAGTCATTGTCATCTTATCCAATGATGATGATGACGAGCCAGTACATCCGTCTGCCAAACCGACCATAAGATATTTTCTAATATATTTCAAAGAATATCTAAATGATGAATCCAAGAGGTTGATGGGTTTATTGGAGCATCAAAATTCATTAAGCACTTTTAACTAAGTAATGTAAGCACTAATGCACTGGACCCATACACTAAAGTAGAGTAGGCATGTAAAGAAAAATAAGAGTGGTGAATATTGGATCAAGACATCTTCTGGAAGACGGTGAAAGAAACCGAGGACCTAGTTACCATGTGGTGATAACACGAAAGAAGTGAATCATGCTAACAGTGAAAGTGCGAGCTTCATTAGGACATGACTTGTGAAAACAAAGAACAATTTGTCTGTCTCTAAAGCACTGCATCAAATCAGTAAAAGGATAATGTGGACTAAAGCTGACGTGGAATTGTTGGGTAAGAATTAATGATGTGAATAAATTAACAACAGATAAAGGCGCGAGATGTTGAGGATCGAACAGTTGAGAGAGAGAAGATATTTGGAGAATGTCAAGAAGATTTAGATAAGTCCAAATCATGTTGGGATAACCTAGATAATCAGACTTGATCCTTGATAAATAGGAATCCAGGTCTGAGCTCTCTAGTTAGCCGTCTGAGAATCGTAAGTGCAAGCATTAAGCATTACGAGATTAAGAGAGTAAGGTGTTACTCTTGTACGGGATTAGAAATCATAGATCTTAGTTTAAGAAAGGTAGTTCTTAGGCTTTGTAAAACCATCAAGAGAGTGGAAACTTCTTGAGAGATTTCTAATAAATGATTAAAACGGATTGGTTCGTGTTTCAACAGGTATTATCGTCTTATTGGGGTCATTTGTAATTTTATTTAGTATCAGAGCAAGCATCTGAACCGATTTGTTACTCAACAACATGAGAAGATCTTGTGAAAGAAGGATGGACTCAACGCGAGAGTTAGTGATGGTACAAAAGCAAATCATGTTGGATGACACTAACTATGGACATTGGAAGGTAAAGATGCGATATGTTATTTGGAGTATTGATGAAGATGCGTGGACTGCTGTCGAGGATGGTTGGGATGAAGCAGTCGTTAAGAGTGAAGACGGTACTGAGAAAAGAATGGTTCCAAAGAAGAAGGAACTATGGATGGATGCTAAGAAAAGAATTTCCAAAACGAACTCCATGGCATTTTCTACGATCTATAATTTTCTCAACAATGATAAGTTCAAGAAAGTACAAGATTGTTGTAATGCAAGACAGTATGAGACACATTACAAATTTACTATAAAGGCACCACCAATGTTCGTAGAAATCGTCTAGATGCTCTTACTTCAAAGTTTGAAAACTTACGCATGGAAGAAGATGAAAATGTCTTCATTTCCAAAATCAGTGATATTGCAAATGAAGTGAATGTTCTTGGAAAGAAAGACAAGGACAAAAAGCTTGTTAAAAAGTTTCTAAGATGTCTTCCAACAAAGTATGAAGCTCATTTGTCTGCTATGAATGCAACATTAAACACTGATACCATGACATTTGGAGAAGTGGTAGGAATGATTAAAGCTCGTGAGATGGATAGAGAAAGGAGAAAAAATACACCGAGTGTTCAGAGGGGTACTGCACTATCAGCTTCAGAGGACAAGCAAAAAATTCAGGAGCTCGAGAACACCGTGAGTTTGATGCTCAAGAAGTTTGACCGGACATTGAAGAGATTTGAGCGTAGACATAGAAAATCTTTTGGCAAGTCTTCATCTACAGATCAGACAAGGAATCACGAAGATCTGATTAAAAATATCATGAGTGCCAAGGGTTGGTCACTTTCAAGCTAAATGTCCAACTACCAAAAAGAAGGGGATTCAATGCTTTGGCTGTAAGGATATGGAAATATAAAAGATGAATATGTGAGTAGTAAGAATTCAAATAATAAGTTATACATCAGAATGAGTGATAGTAACTCTAACAGTGAATCAGATGAGGGTGAGTTTGTTACTCGATACTGTTCATTTCTAGCAGTAATACTTACTGATGAAGATTCTTCCAAGAGCGAATCAAAAGCAGAACATGAAGAAAGTGGAGAAAAAATCTTAGAGAAGATATCTGAAAGTGGGTCAGAAGATGATGAAGCAACTGATCTACAAGAAGAGTTCAAATCAATATATAAAAACTGGAAGAAGACAAGTCAAGAGAATGTGTTACTTTTCAAAGAAAAGATCGTGTTAAAGGAGATAGATGAGAAACTTAAGGAGGAGTTGAATACTGAAATTTCTAAAAGAAAGGCGCTAAATATGAAGCAGTTGAAACCACTAAGAAGATACTAATGCTCTATAATGGGACTAAGGATCTGAACAAAATACTAACGCTAGGAAGGACTGAACAGTCATGGTCTAGGGTATCAAAGAGAAATATCCTCAGGTGTGATTAAATTTGTGAAAGGAACAACTATGCTCATGTTCCAACACAAGTAATTTGAACTGAAATCAAGTCTCAGGTTATGAGTAGCTGCTACTATTGTGGCAAAGGTGAACATATTAAGAGGCATTGCTACAAGTTCATTAACAAAATCAGAAGACTGGTGAGGCAAAAACGATGTTACCAACACTACAATCGATCATCATACGTATGGATAAAGAAACTTGATTTGTATCATTAGACAGCTCATGAAGAACAATCATTGGTTGTAGCCTACAATTCAATACTTGGAAATCACAATTTTCCAGAAGGTCCACGTCCAGAACAAATCAGCCTACCAACAGAAAGTAAAGATACTGAGAATGTAGGTCTTGCCTCGCAAAGTGGAAATGAAAGTGGTTCTCGGTATTTTGATAACGGTTGTTCTAGAAATATGACAGGAAATCAAGAGGTTTCAAAAGATTACATCATTGTGAAAGAAAGCAGTGTTACATTCAGTGGTGGAGCTCATGGTACAATAATGGGAAAATGAAAGATGGATGGACCAAGTACCCCACAGTTAATGAATGTGTACTATGTGAAAGGACTACATGAAAATCTCATAAATGTGAGTCAACTTTGTGATGAAGCTCTGATTGTCACGTTCAACAAAACTAAGTAATGGGTTTTCAATGAAGCAAATCAAGTGATATTGTCAGGTATTCGTACCGGTAACAACTGTTACATGTGGGAAGAGGCAAACCAATGCTTCAGAGCTGAGAAAGATAATACTCATCTATGGCATCAAAGGGTTGGTCACATGAATATTAGAAGCATGACTCAATTAGTCAGTCAAGAGCTGGTCCAAGGTGCAACACAAAAGAATCCAAGGCAATTGTTGGAGCTCATTCATATGGATCTGATGGGTCCAATGCGGGTAGATAACTACTCATGAGAAAGGTATATTTTTGTTATTTTGGATGATTTTTCTCGATTTACGTGGATATGTTTTCCCAGGAAAAGAATAGAAACCTTCGAGAGCTTTAGCAAACACAATTTTTGAGAATATATGTGGAACTCATGGTAGTATGCATCAATTCTCTGCTCTGAGCACACTTTTGAAAAATGGTGCAGTGGAACGCAAGAATAGAACACCACAAAAAATGGAACAGGCAATGTTTCACGACCATGTTTCAAAGAAGTTTTGGACAGAGGCAATCAACACAATGTGTTATGTGATAAATCAGGTTTATGTTTGTTCTGGGATAAATAAGACATTGTATGAGATCTGAAAAGGAATAAAGCTAAAGTTGGGGTACTTTCATGTTTTTGGGTGTATGTGTTTTATTCTAAATGACAAGAACCAACTCGGAAAGTTTGATGCACGTAGTGATGAAAGTATGTTCTTGGGTTACTCTATAAACAATGTGGCATATAGAGTATATAACAAGAGAACCAAGATGATTGAGCTGTCAGTCAATGTGGTGTTCGATAAGTATTACTACACACCAGGAGTTATAACTCCAAAGCTGGATGGAGAAGAAAAAGAAAAAGATGGTATGAACAACTCTCATAATGTTCCCACAACCAATGATGTTGAAGAAGAACAACAAGAACAAGATCATGAAGTTTAGACGAGTGACATTGTTCAAGTACAAAAATCATTTAGCAGTGGATGTAACTGGGGACCTAAATGAGCGAGTTACAAGAGGGATACATACCAATGATAGATAAATAATAATGTGGGCATTTTTTGTGTCCAAAACTGAACCCAAGAACATCGATGACGATATTTCTGATGATTTCTAGATTATGTCAATAAAGGAAGAGTTGGAAAAATTTGTGCATAACAAAATGTGGTCACTTGTACCCAGACCTGAAGAAGTAAATATTATAGGAACCAAGTGGGTATACAAGAACAAGATTAACGAAAGTGGAAATATGATACAGAACAAGGAAAAAATGATTGCACAAGGTTACACTAAAATTGAAGGTGTTGATTTTGATGAAACTTTTGCACTGATGGCTAGACTTGAGTATATTAGTTTTTTTACTTAGAATGGGGTGTGAGCTAGGATTCAAGTTGCAACAATGGATGTTAAGAGTACATTCTTGAATGGGTATATCCAATAAAAAGTGTATGTGAAATAACCCAAGGGATTTGAAGATCCAAAATTTATGAATCATGTGTACAAACTGCATAATGCATTGTATGGTCTGAAACAAGCACTCATGGTTTGGTATGATTGCCTTACTTCCTTCTTGGTTGACAACAACTATGAGCGAGGAAGCATTGACAAAACTTTGTTCATTAAGGGAGATACAAAGGGTATGCTGGTGGTTAAAATATATGTGGATGATATTGTTTTCGGAGGAACATCACAATAGTTGGTTGATGAGTTTGTGAAAACAATGACTTCTGAATTCGAGATGAGTATGCTAGGTGAACTTAAGTACTTTATGGGCCTGCAAGTTAATCAAACAAATGCAGGGATCAATATCTAACAGAATACCTATGCATCAAATTTAGTGGAACGCTTTATCATATGTTTCAGAAAGACTGTTCGAACACCCATGAATACTACTCTAAAATTATCGAAAGATGAACAGGGAGCTAAGGTGATGAAAAGCTATATCGAGGAATGATCGGAAGTCTACTTTACTTAACGGCAAGTAGACCATATTTGTGCCTTAGTGTGGGGATATGTGCTTGGTATCAAGAATGTCCTAGAGAATCACACCTTGCTACGGTTAAACGGATAATCAAGTACGTTAAAGGGACGATTAACTATGGACTTTCCTACACTGTGGATACAAATCAAAGCTTGGTGGGTTATAGTAATTCTGACTGGGCTGGTAATCTGGATAATCTGAAGAGCACTACCGGAGGCTATTTCTTCCTTGGCAATAATCTCATATCATGGCACTGCAAAAAACAGAATTACACCTCTCTTTCCATAGCAGAGGCAGAATACATTGCATTTAGGAGTTGCTGCACACAATTGTTATAAATGAAGCAAATGGCATTGGGTTATGATATGATCGTTTTTGACCCTATGCTTGTTATGTGTGACAACAAATGTGCTATTGATATTTCAAAAATCATGTGCAACACTTTAAAACCAAACACATTGCCATTAGACATCATTCTGTTAGAGATTTGGTTGAGAAAAAACAAGTGGTGATAGAACATGTGCCCTCAGAGTTGCAACTTGCTGATATTTTCACTAAGCCCTTAGATCATAGCACGTTTATCAACTTGCAAAAATCTTTGGGTGTGTATGTTTCTAATATTCTTTGCTTTTGAGTGATAACACAGGGGCTGCAGTACAGTGCAATACAGTGTAAAATTAAAATTTAAAAAACCTTTTTTTTTTGTCACTAAGAGGAACTAAAAAGATGAGTTTTAATAAAACTTCATGCCGTTAAGTTAACTTTGAGAAAGAGCTACCCTCCATACCTTCAACCAAATAGGTCAGTAGAAGATGTACCATATCGGATGTGGAAGGAGATGAAGGAAGCGATAATGTGTAGAAGGGAGCAGCAAGACATACTTTATCTCATAAGATGAAGCATGGGCTTATCTAAGGTCTACACAAAAGAGAAATCATGTCTAGGGGAAAAGAAAAATAAAAATAAATATAGAAAAAAACAAAGGGGGTATAAAGCTTAAACTAACACCTTGTTCCTCCTTGATGCACAAAAGATCAGTAAGGAACATCTCACAAAGGAATGACCACTTGCACATCAATCTCAAATCTTAAGTGTAAGTATCCTATCTTTTGATGTTCACAAAGCCTAAGTCTAGCTTTCACGTTCTGGTACACTCCCACTAGGACTCGCTGATCCTTGAGGATATGTAGCTGTGAAGACTACTCTCAGTGAATCAACACGTGTGAAAACTCCTCAAAAATGAGAAATAGCTACCATAGTTGGAACAACAAGTCGAATGTTCCCACATATTCTCATTTAAATCGAATCGAACACTATGCTTTCTGGATTAAGTCTTTGTATTATTCTTTGATGCAGACTACATTAAAAGTTGGTGCACACATTTGAGGTGAAGCAAGTACAAATAAAAAGAAAAATGGGCTCAGAAAATCTCAAGTTTCACTCTTTGAAGGTATACTATCTGAACATCCCACTGTTTTTTCTTCACTATATATTGTACTATGCATTATGTGTTATGAATGAGTGAAATTGCATATTTGGATTGTATCTATATGTGCACTTATTTTTTTCTTTGAGTTTATTGATCATAACAAGAATTACAGGGTTCATGAAATTGATACAGTATGTGCGTTTGGGTCTTCATAAGGATTTTGCCGTGTTGGGCCGAACTGATGGAGTGTTCTTTTAACGCAGCCCAACAAGAGAGTGGCGTGCTTTATTTAAAAAAATAAAAAAAGAATAAGAGAGTACCGCAAGAAGTGTCGATTACAATCCCAATCCCTAAACAATGGTGAAGACACGAGTAAGCAAACAAGCCATGATCTCCACTCGCACCCAAACCACCACGGCTAATGCACCGCCGATTCGCACTCGCACTACCAAGCGGAAAGAAGCACCTAAACTACTGGAGCTAGTCGACTCGGTTTCGTCGCCCACATCGTCATTGATTGACTCTTTGATCTAAGAATCACTACCAGCTGGATCTCCAATTACCAAGCCCCAAGCATCAAAATCTACCCTTGCTACCTCGCCGCCTTCGTCTGCTTCGACAAAACCCTCGTCTGATGCGGCCAGACCTTCGCAAACTCATCGACAACCGATTAAGGACCCAGCCCCAGATACTCTTCGTTGTGTGTATCAATCTTGGGGTGGCTTCCCTATGACCCTTCGGATCACTGCATTATCCAACTGAGATGCGCTACAAGTGGATGAAGAAATGACATGTGCTCCAACAGCATGCTATTCATCGGAACCCAGATTTAAAGGATCTGATGGAGATCATTGAGGCTAATGTGTTGTATGAAACAATCACTGAGATAGATCTTTATGTTAAAGAGGTAATTTTGGAGTTCTACACCAATTTTCATATTCTACAGCATCCAAAGAAAGCCTTTTTTTACGTTAGAGGAAAAATGTACAAGTTCTCCCCACAGATAATCAACAGTTTTCTGTACATATTACGTGTCGTGGCATAAATGCACTGAGGTTGCTCGGGTCACTCTGACCAGTCATGCGTTGGTCAAGTATCTGTCAAAAGACAAAGTCTCTACTTGGAAAGGATTTTGAACCTTACTCATGCCCAATGTTATGGGGAATTTGTACTTGATATGTTGTTTGAATTGGATGCTTCCAACAAACAACACAACTGTTACAATGGATCGATGTAAGTTGTTGTATATGCTGAATTAGAGGATTCTATTTAACTTTGTAGAGCGTGTCTATGACATCGTTGAGAAGGCATGTTAATCCTTACGCTATGGATCGTATTTCAAACCTGATCTATTGGGTCCCATTTCCAAACCTGATACATCGGTTCCTCAGCTTTCAGAGAGAAGTTCAATTTGAGCCTTATGAGATCTTCGAAGCCAAACCTAAGGTTTTTGTTCTCCATGCGCGTGTTGGTCAAGGAACTGTGACTAAAAGGTATGGCGATCATGTTTTTGACGAATCAATTGTGTCATACATCATGTTTTATGTTACAATGTTGCTTGACACCATCACTCGGTACGAAAGTAAGTTTACCTATCCTGCCTAATGTATATATCTTGCACTTCTGTGGTTTTTGATTGCATTATGGAAGTCAAGAAGGGGAGAGTATTGTGGTCCTTCGAATGCTCAAACTCATTAGTATGTGAATGCTAATGCTGAGGCCGATGGTTCTGTCCCCGAAGCTAAAACTGAAGCAGGATATGATACTGAAGCTGGAGCAAAAGAAGGACTTGGCTCGGCCTCTGACGAGTCATCGTCATCTGCATCTGACTCTGAACCATAGTATGGTTCAGAAGGTTATGAAGAAGATGTTAACTCTGAGTGAATGTGAGGAGATATTTTTTTTTGAGGGAGTAAAATTTATGGGGAAGTCTTTGAATATTTTTTTTAAGACAATGAACTCAGTTTGTTTTCGCTTGGATGTAATTGAATTTTATCTCTTGGTAGTTTAATAAGTATTTTCAAGTGATTTGTGGATTGATATGCTTGGTCTTGCACTATTTCTCTTTACCATGACAATATTTGCTTGTTTGGAGTTTGTTGTGGATATGATTGACAAGAAGTGTTTGAAGTGACAAATACAATAAATAGGGGGAGATTGAAAGTGCGAGCGTCATCATGACATAACTTGTGGGAACAAGGAACAATTTATCTGTCCCTGAAGCACTGCATCAAATCTGCAAAAAGATGACATGGACTGAAGCTGACGTGGAATTGGCGAGCAAGGATTAATGATGTGAATCAGTTAACAACAAATAAAGGCGCAAGATGCAGATGATCGAGCAGTTGAGAGAGAGAAGATATTTGGAAAATATAAAGAAGATTTAGATAAGTAGAAAAGGAAATCTACTGTGGAACACCATTCAAAGAACAAGAAAAGACGAGTGTCCAAAGTAGGGAATCATGAGGAAAAGCAGCTAGGATGTAACACTCGACCAAATACCTTGACAAAGTCAAAAGCAAAGTGCCTTCTATTATCCACTGGATATTAGGGAGAAAGAGACAAGTCACAAGCGTGAATACATATAGTGATATGAAATTACACAGACGAGGCATCTCTTCCGAAGAAAAGAAAAAGGAAGCAGATCAAAGAAATGGAGCATGAGTGTGGTGAGTGAATAAATGAGTGAACTAGAGAGGGTTGTAGTCATAAGCTGGGTAGTTTGGATAGATTCAGATCACTTGCTAGTGTGGTCTCGGACACAAGTAGTGTAGCCGAATGATCCAATGAGATTAAGATCAGTTCAGTGAGTTGTTGTGGCAGAGATGTATCAGGTTCAGGTCACTGATGTGATCATGTGTAACTTTGATCTATCAATCTAAGTGTGTTATATAGCAATTCTACAAGTAACACTAACTTGTTCCCAATTGAACATTTTATCATTTTATTAAGTAAATGAATCTTATATGGAGACATACTAATTTTTCCAAGAAATGTATAAGACCTTAGAACGTATCACTATATCTTTCAATGGTCTTTCACTTATGTATACACGACCTAAAATCGATATTGTGTTGAAGAACATATATAGCGAGCAACCAACTTAGGTTTCCTCATGAATATTTGTGATTTATGTTGGAATGATACGCATATGATTCTTGAAGGATCTAGAATTGTTTATGCGTGAGACTAGGAAAGACAGGTCGATAATTGGATATACATGAAAATATTCTGATGTGGGTAAAAACAACTTAGGAGGGTGTATTGAACTTAGAATTTAGAGAGATTTGAGTTAAAATGACAAATCATGTCTTATTGAAACATGGATTTTAAAATATATTTTAAAATTATGTGTTATTAGATTAATAATTTTAAAATGTACAATCAAATCCATTGTTATTGAAAACATTTTTAAGAATTGGATTTGAAAGTTTCAAGTGAGATTTCGGGAGATTTCTTAGTTAAAAATACAAAGATCAAAATCTCATGATTTTAGGTAAGATTTCAGAAAATTTAATAACAAAATTCAGATTTCACCAAAATTCAACCAAATAATCTCAAAACTCATTAAAACGCAAATTTCTCCAAATTATTCATCTAATACACCCCTCTTAGTTAGGATCCACTTCTAAATTCGCATCTCGCATAAATGTTCAAAGAATGATAGTTGAAATGCGAAAGAATGTACAACTAGTTCTAAAAGAAATTCAACTATCAAGAACAAGAATCTAACTTTCAACATAATGAAGAGTTTAGTGTAATATACTTATCAGCAGTCAATCATAATCATGAATTGTTTTATTTTTGTTTTTGTTTTTGTGTTGCTAAAGTATAATTTGTTGTACTAAGAAACTTGACATATTCATAGGACTTTTCGTTTATGATTTTGTTAAACTTTAAAATTCAATATATAGCTTTCAAATTGGTTGCTTAGTCCACTTAGATAAATAAACATGGGTTAAAAAGCATGAATGATGTTGAAAATATCTTCACGGCTGTGTAGGAAGTGGTAGTCGCGATCCTATTTCTTCACTTGTGAAAAGTTGGTTTCTTAGCTGCGTAGTGGGTTGATGGTCCATCCGTCCATATCGGTAGTACTGAATTAACCTATACCAGTCAAAATAATTATGATTCAATCCGAATATAATTTATAAAGAACATAAAGAAAAGAGTTCAAGATCGTATCTTACAACATTAACTAGTCAAAATTTTAACTTATTATAGTGGCGAGTAATATGACCATTAAAAAAAAAAACAATTAACTAAATTTTCAGAGAAGACAAGTAAACTTTTTTTTTGGTCAACTACAAGACAAGTACACTTTATATTTATTTTTTTCAATTCAGTTAACGAGGCTCTTGGTTAAATTGTATTACATACAATGTATTTGAATCTAATGTCGATTAAGAGTGTCACTTAATACAAAAATTAAGATTTGATCCTATCTAACTGAAAACAAAGGTTACATCAGATTGTTCTTCTTGCTTGTTCATCAATTTTATTTACCATTTATTTTCTTTGTTCATGTTTTCGAATATTTTTACAGAGCTTGGACAAGCCCAAACTGTTCCATGCCAAAATCAAACATAAATTGTTTAGCCTCAAATTTTTAGCCATGCTGAAATACAATATGCACCTTCATACTACAAAAGTTTTGTAATCTAACTACGAAATTTGCGGTAGAATTTATTTAAACAAAATTTAGAACCAATTTTATGACACTTAGTTTTTAGAATAAGCTTTGTACGACATTCATCCACTTGGTTTCCAAGTTACATTGGCTCTGATTTGGCGGAGAGAAACGATCAGTAACATTGTTGTTCCCACTACTCCTATGATACAAGCTTTCCTGTAATGTTGGCAAGACAATCTCGAACAAGATTAACTCCCTCGACTTATAGAACCTTGATTTCTATGATATGTAAAACTGAATAATTGCAATAGATTATGATATAAAACAGAATTGAGATACAGCAAATGATACCAAAACTTGATTAATGAAAAACGATTTGTGCAGAGTCAAGACATTCTTTCTTTAATTTTTTAGTTGCACGTAGTGTGACGGTTTGATGCAGTCAAAATCCTAATATACAATCGCAATTCCTTATGATTTGCAGCATCAAAAATCAAAAGCTAATGAACATAGAAATTGTGTTGTACTCTCAAACACGAAAGGACAAAAAAAGAAGAAGGAGATTGTTTTTTTTTTCTTGTATGTTCATCAATGAAAAGGCAATGACCATAACTTTATAACCAAAAGCTCAACGTCCATATAGTCAAGAAAGAGAATTTGCCATTAATGAGAATTGATTTTCGTCTTAATGTCACAATTGATGTGAATTTATTTTGTGTTTACAAAATTTAATCCATCCCAATAAGATATTTGTTGACTCACTCAACACTATAACTTAATGAATTTTGGGCAAATAAGAATAATCATTTACATGTTAAATTCATTTTCCAAATTCCAAATCCACCGCATGAGTAGTTTCTTATCTAAATTGCAAAGTGTGATATTTGACTGTTAGTCAAACTAACTATTTTAAATTTTCATTTCTCATTTAAACGAGTTCCGTTTTTAACATTCTAATATACCACTACATAACGGCAACAAATCTATTGTGCCTAACAACCGGTACATATGAATGTTTTCATCCAAAATACCCACAAGAAAAATGGTCAAAACCACTTTCTCGAAAACAAGTTTCAATACGAATACCATACCTCGCATCTTTCATGATTTTTATGAGGAGATGGCTAGCGAATTGGTCTTCAAGCTCTATCTCCTTTTGTTGAGTATTTCAATAAATGGTTAAAGATTTGATTCATTTTGTAAATAACCTTTTTTCTGTTGAATAAATTTAATAAATAAAAATTGTAACGAAATAGTGGCAAAAGGCTACAATATGGTCTTGTGCTCCTGGTCTAATGGTTCCCATAAAAGAAAAAGACCTTAATTTCAAGTCCACTTGGGAAGATGAATATTTCTAAATGGAGTAAACTAAAAGCTGATTCCAGATTCATGAAAACTAGGACCTACGCCCAAATTTCACAGTTATAAAATGTTACAATATGCGACACCATTCCTACACAGTAAAACTTTTTGGTAATGACAAACTTGATTTGGGACAATTTGCTACAAAAATCCGAAAACAAATGTTTGGCATTTTCTGCAATGAAATTTTAATATATTTTTCACAGAAGTGAAACAAGTTAGAGAAAAAATTGTTTAATATATTTCCGCAACAGTTATTTTTGATTTTTATTTAGAGAAAATATCATTTATTAATTTACCGAAACAATTGTAGGCATTGCTTCTTGGAATTACGCTAGAGTTGGTTTAATTATACTGACTCAATTTGTTATAAGTTGCTTATTTTTCTTGCAATGGTACGGTAGAGTTGGGTTAGTTACACTGACTCAATTCATACGAACAGACGAAAAAATGTTATAACTGTTTACTTAAATCTAATGTTCCCTTTTTTTCCTCTAAGTGATAATTG
Organism: Cardamine chenopodiifolia; assembly: GCA_963922655.1. Taxonomy (NCBI): domain Eukaryota; kingdom Viridiplantae; phylum Streptophyta; class Magnoliopsida; order Brassicales; family Brassicaceae; genus Cardamine; species Cardamine chenopodiifolia. The sequence continues at coordinate 15,332,544 of OZ000490.1, read as the reverse complement.
ATCTCCTTTTCTTTTTGAAAAAGAAAGAAAAGTAGAGAAGTAAAAGTTAGTGACGTTGGCTCTAAGAAGAAGTGTTTTGTCTTGTTGAGACAAAAAGATATTTCTGTTAAACTAGGGTACATAAAATAGAATAATCTAAATAGTTTGTGTGAAAGCTTTTGTTTGATAAATGGGAAAAGATTGTTGACTTGTTGCTAATGTGAGCAAAAAAAATTATAGTAGGAAAAGACGGCCACAATTTAAGGTCTGCTTTGTTTAAATGCAACAGTTGCGGTTGTGGGCACAAAAAATTATGAAATTGGAAAGTTGTGGTTATAAATGTTATTAAAATATTTGTACGATTTGTATAATAAGTAAAAACATGTGTTTACGGAAAATTTTTGACTAGAAGTTGCAATTTAATATTATCCAATATATTTAAAATATAAATTTTTATAAGAAAAACAAAATTGTATAAATATAAATTTTAATGAAAATTAAAATAAAATTTATAATAAATAATTAAAATTATATGTTAAGAGGTTTGAAACAATTTTTATATTAAAAATATTTTATGGTTATAAATATATATTTATAATTATAAATATATTTTGGTTTACTTAATGCATAGATGAAGTATTTGAAAATTTAATATAGTATATTTGATAAAAGAAAATAAAATATATTTTTTGAATTTTTTGTGAATTTTTATTAGTATAATGATTAAAAATAAAAATATTTTTTTAACCAACCACATATGTTAGGCGGAATGAGCTTTTGAAATCTAGCGATTCTAAGCGGTTCAAATCGATCTATAGCGATTTCCATGATTGTTATTAAACGTTTACTACCGTAAATGCAATATTTGCGCATGGTTGCGGATGAACCAATCAAACCTTAAAAAAACATAAACATTTTACTTTTTTTTTATTCTCATTTCATTTTATTAATAACATAATAAAAATCAAAATATTCAAAACTAAAAAAAGTCCAACGAAAGCCCAAAACAATATAATCATCTAGAGAAGAATTATGTTGACTCAACATCCAACTCCAAGAACACGTTACACAAAGATCGAAGTCAAAGACACGTGTAATGAAAAAGAAGAACAGGGACTACCGCCAATTACACTGATTGCTTTTTTCCTGAGACGGATTCCTAATTGCTGGAAACTTTTTGAATCAACGACTCAACATGCTTCAATTCAGAGCTCCAAAATCTTCATCTTCCAGACATGTAATAACGAAATTTTCCCATCGAACAGATCATATTAAGACTCCGAGGCTTACATTTTGAAAGAAACACCACGAAAACCAACAAAAGCTCAATCGATCCGAACATTCTTGGAACTTCAATTGGTAAGATATCAAATCAAAGACACCAACAAAAACTTCAGTCTGCAGATAAATCCGAACTTTAAAAATAGAAACCCAATAAACATGAAACTTGAATTAAATCCCTTAGAAAAGAGAGGCTCGGAGAATTACACAACTAGATCAAAGGAAAGATATCAAACAAGAAAAATTAAACTCGAACCAAAATAATAGAAAGAGGCGAAAAGAAGAAAAAAGAAAGCCAGAAAAAAACTTATGGAGAAAAAGATACCATAATTCGCTGGAGATGAAAACCAAGATATCTAGATGATAGGCGGGTGAAGAAGTTTAACGAGTCATCCATGCTGGAAGATAAGCCATCCAACGCCGACAATAGGAGCTGGACGCTGTCAGACGGAAACCAATTATCTCTGCTACCAAAGCCGGAGGATGCTGAACGATATTTCTATCTTGACTGCTAAACCTATAATTTTTTATTTTGAACGACATTCAGTTTGAAACATTTTATTTTGGCTTACTTTAGTTTGATTAAAAGTAAACATTTTACTTTGGTTAACTTTAGTTTTAGTATAGATTTTATAAATTATAAGAGTCTAATTTATGTCAATAATTTTATTTTTAACCGAAATATAAACAACTTTTTCATAGTTGAGAATAACTGTTTGATTTGAATAATCTTTATGTCAAACAATTTCAGATTAATCATTAGAGATTTGAAAAAGCTTCCAAGTTCGAGACTGATTAGGAAGGATAGCGATTTTCTCAATGAATAATGGGCATTATGGGCCTTCAAAATATTTGACATAGAAAAACTTACAATGTTATATATATATATATTTCAATTAAAATTAGTAGAAAATTAAAGACTATACTAGAAGTTTTTTTTGCTGTTTATTATTAACGAATCCAAAGAGACCATTGATTCGACGATACGGTTTCAGCGTTCAAAATTTATCGTGAAATTCTTTTGTTGATCTCGTAGGAAAAACATAGAAGATAAACCGTGTACTATAAATACGAAAACATATTTTTAAATTTGATTTTAGTCATTGATAATAAATTTGCTAAGACTAAATTGGAACCTTAATGGATTTGTTTGCCACAGCAAAACGTTTGTTAAAAAAACAAAAGCTTTTGATTTAAAACGTCTTATACAAAATCATAAAACAGAACAAGATAAATTGTAAAATCAAATTCAAACGTGCAAGTCTTGGACCAATCCACTTCTTAAACAACTTGATTCATTGCTCCCGGTCCACTTTGATATTACTCTCTGTTCCCACGCCTTGGCTTTTTCTTATTCACTAAAATCAGAAAACAGCAAGTGGGCAGGACAACTTTTTAGAGACACTTATAGCTCTATGTGCATGCACTGATTGTCCAACGACAACCATGAAAAGAGCATTTGCAAAGTGCAAACGTAGCTAATTTGATGGGAAAAAGTGTGATTCATTTTTCTTTATAGCGGATATACACAATACATAAATTTTCTGGAACAAGAAGAATTTTTTTTTTTTTTTTTTTTTTTTGTTAAATCACAAGAAGAAATTATTAGCTACGTTTGCACTTTGCAAATGTACACAATACATAAATTTTCTGGAACAAGAAGAATTTTTTTTTTTTGGTTAAATCACAAGAAGAAATTATTAGCTGGCCAAAAAAGAAGAAATGACTTATTGTTATTGTAGTTTCTATCAACGTTTTTCTTTTTTGAATGAATGTAAAATTTTATCCACCAAAAAACTTTGTACAATGAATATAACTTAGAGTTTGGAAATTTTGAATATCTGGACCAAGAATAGAACTAAAAACAGAGCTATTAGTCAATGGAAAACATTTTATGACCTTCACGATCGTGACTCAAACCAGACTTTCAATCCATCTTCCATGTAAGAAAAGTATGGCCTACGAAGAGAGGAATTCTGGTTGCGAATAGTGCGGTCGATAGTTTGAAATGATAGTCAATTGTAGCTGAATGTTAGAAACAAAAATAGATGAGCTCAAGATAAGAATTTGAAAGTGGCTGTCTCATTAAAACCCATTTCCAGAAAATCCAATTGGGACAAAACCGGAGGATGAGAAAAAGAGTACAAACCAACTTTCAAGTGAGCTGACATGGGAATAAAAACAAAGCTGAAAGAATTAAAATCTGGTAGAGAACCAAGTTTGGAGGCTATCTAAATGAATCCCCTTTGCTTCTAAGATTGAGAGTCGGTTTCGCACCATTTGATCCATGTTTCGCACCAGTTTGTCCGCCGATAAAACAGCCTCACCATGGCGCCGTTGATTAGGAAAGAAGGTGTATCCCTATCTCCTCAAATCAAAATATTAGTAAAAATAGTGTGTAGACAAGTGGTGTATCTGTGGAGAAGTAACCCATAGACCAAGCGATGCCATATATGAGAGCTAAATGGACAAGAGAAGAAAAGGTGTTCCACTGTCTCTAGAGGTGCTAAACATAAAATACAATATGAGTTAGTGTTCGAACTCCAAAGGCTCATCCAATCGCCTGTAGACAAACGATTAAGTGCAACCAACCAAACAATAAAAGAGAATTTCGGTGTTCCATGATTAAACCAAATACCCTTATACCAAATCATGTTCTGGGATAGATCGCGAACTTGGTTCCAGGTGTGTTTAGACAAGAACCTTGGCTTAAATTTACTCTCCTTACCTCGCCAAAGAGGAATGTCCGGATCAAGGGAAGACAGATTCTTGAGCCGTAATATTTCAGCATCAATGAGAGTGAGGGTGTGTGACTGCCAATGCCGAGGACGATGACTAACAAAAACGTCAGCCAAGGTTGCTGAGGAGGGAATTCCTAAGTCAATGCTGCCACGGACCCCGAGAATATCAAAGAGCCGACCTAAAGGGCTCCAAACATCAAACCAGAATGACATGTGAGTACCACTCCTTACCTCTACCTTATTAAACTCCTTGGCCTGAGCTAGATAAGAAGCTTACGCCAAATCCACGAGCCAGCACTCATTGTTATACTTAGAGACCAGAACGAGCCCTCTCTAATTAAATGTTTGTATATTCAATTTACCTAAAGAGACTGACGAGCTGAAAGAATGCACCAAATTAACTTGAAACAGCAAAATTTATTCACATCACCCAAGTCTCTCAAACCAAGCCCTCCTTCAGCCTTGGGTTTACACACACCCTGCCAAGAGACCTTCGCTTTGTTTGAATTTAGAGATAGACCTGACCATAAAAAAGCTGAACAGATCCTCTCCACCTTTGCAATACACGCTCTCGGAAGACGAAAAGCAGACATCCAAAAATTAGTCAAACTAGCAATTACCAAAGAGAGGAGCTGTAACCGCGCAAAGGATAAAAATCTGTTCTTCCAAGAACCAATGCACACACGAATCTTCTCTATAAGAGGCTGAAAATCTGAGGCTGTCATCCTTTTGGTCAAACGCGGAAGACCTAAGTATTTAACCGGTAAAGCGCCGATGCTAAAGGGGAAATTGTCCAATGAAGCGCGAGAATCCTGAGAGATACCCATGACGAAAACCATTGTTTTCTCCAAACTAATGGTGAGACCTAAAAATGAAGCAAAACAATCGAACACGTGCAGAATTCCCTAAATAGATCTTACTCTACCATCCAAAAAACTATTATATCGTCAGCAAAACAAAGGTGGGTAATATTCAAATTCTTACAGCCCTGATGGTAAACAATGTGACCTGTCACCGCTGCCTTGTCAAGCATACAAGATAAGACATTTATGCATATAACAAATAAGTATGGGGAAAGGGAGCAACCTTGTCGAAGACCTCGTTGGCTTCCGAAAAACCCAACCAATTCGCCATTTTGAGCTGTATAGAAAAAGACGGAGTAGTGACACAAACCTGAATCCATCGAATAAATATGGGAGGGAGCTGCAGCGCTGTGAGGATGTTGAGCAGAAAATCTCAATTCACCGAGTCAAAAGCCTTTGAGAGGTCAATCTTCATTGCGCTCGGAGGCTTATGGTAATCCTTGACTAGCTCGGAGGCAAGGAGGAGAATCTCCATCATGTAACGGTCTTTGATAAAAGCTGATTGATTTTGTGTAATAAAACCCGGAAGAATATTCTTCAACCTGTTTTCCAAAAGGTTGGAAATCATCTTATAAAGCACGTTACAACACGATATAGGCCTATAGTCTTTCATACCAATCAGTCCCATCTTTTTTGGAATCAAAGCCAGAATTGTAGTATTCATACCTTTCGGCAAGAAGTCATAGATAAAAAATATTTGAATGGCCACCACTAAATCCTTACCAATGATAGGGTAGGCCACCCTAAAGAACTCCACCATGAGCCCGTCCGGACCTGGAGATTTATTCAAAGGCATAGAGAAAAGAGTATTTTTAATTTCCAATTCCGTTACCTCTTGTAAGATGGCTGTCTTTTCCTCCTCAGAACATGTATAGTTAAGAACCGCTGCCATCTCCTCCACCGAGCTCCTCGTTGAGTTATGTGCCTGCAACAAAAAAAGATTAAAGTAGTACCTTATTGCCTCCGCATGGATGTCCTCCTTGGCCGTGAGCTGTCTCCCCTCCGGTGACTGAATTACGTTGATTGCATTTCACGCTTCCCGCTTCCCGCTCCTTGACTGCATTATAAAAAACCTTATTATAAAAAACCAACATTAAGCCAATGGAGCTTAGCCTTTTGACTCAAGAAGCGCTCCTCCAAAGTCGAGATGGAGTCCCAAACCGCATAAGCCTGAGACTCCTCCTGAATTCTACTTTCATCCGGCGCCTCTAAGGTGGCGAGTTGCTTGGCACATACACCCTGGAAGGCTGCTTCTGTCTGAATTTTCAAGTGGTGAAGCCACTGCCGGCCTAACTCACGAATTAGAGGCTTAAGCAATTTCAGCTTCTTGGAAAATCTGTATAAGGATTAATGTTGGAATGAAAGAGAGGGATCGTAGCAGCCCAGTAGGCTTCGATCATTGGCTTGAAATCTGCCATAGTAAGAATTGCGTTGACCACCTTAAACAGAACCTTAGGTTTCGGGTGAGCTCCAGAAAGCGAGACGATCGCACAAAGGTAGTTAGAAAAGCCATGAGCTTCAAAGAAATTATTGTTATGCTTTTACTTCAAAGTTTTTAGCTCATATCTAAGTAATCTTGTTTAGTTTCATCGTGACATTTAAAAATCTTTTCGGCCGTCTATAGAAGTGTTTTGCCCCAAATCATAATGGTTTATATCTTCTCAAATTTGGTCCTCACTTTATAATATTTACTTTCCTCATAACCTTATATTAGTTGCTTAGACTTTCATAATTAGAAAAACGACCTTGCTGTTATCTAGCTTCTACTATACCAATGATAAAGAAAATAACCAAAATAGAGATGGTGTATGCATTAACGTCAGTCTGCAGATGACGTCTAGAGGAATACCAAAACATTAATTCAGATCCTAGGTTATATTTTGATAGGAATGCAACATGATTAGCATACAACATCAAGTTTAAACACATTCAAACCTATCTTCGGTTTCGTTTCCCACCAATGTTTTTGTTTAAAATTCTGTGGAAACTGGACATGAACATCCTCAGGGAATTTAAATATTGATACAAATCTGCATTTGATACAAATATTGATATATTTCTTCCACTATTTTACACTCTGATACAAATCTGCATTTGTTAAACTCTTTAGCTTCACTGAAACCACAAAGAAACAAAGTTCAAGTCGGTTTTTTCAACAAAAGAAACATGGAATCAACTCAGGGAGCTGGGGATCCAGAATACTTGGCATAAGGTAGTATGATGCTCTCACTCTACACCGAGATACTCCTTCATCTTATGGTTGGCTACACTTAATTGACTGACAACGGGAGATAGAATGCTCTCATGGTCTTCAAACATTTCGGTACAATGCTATTTCTGCCCTCACTCGATTGAGACTCGTGATCACCTATTTTTTTTATGTCCATATTCGGCGCAAGTATGGCATAAGCTAGCTTATCGATTAATGGGAGAGCAGTACACAGCGAGTTTTGAAGAGGTTTTCAATGTGCTAAAAGCAAGAAGGAACAGAACAGAGGATTACATGATGAAGTAGATTTTCCAAGCTTCAATATATGCACTATGGAGGGAAAGAAACATGAGAAAGAATGGGAATGTACCGTTGGCGGCAGACCGGCTGGCTTATGACGTGGGAAAGACAGTCAAAAACTGTTTAGCAACACTTCAAGAACAGGGAATTATGATCGAAGGATTACAAGTCTGGTTTGCATCAAGAGTATGAGGATTATCGACTACATATTTTTAGCTAATCGTTTATGGTGGGTACTCTATTTCCCGGGAGAGGTTTTGTCCCAATTGGGTTTTCTTCTTTCGGGTTTTAACGAGGCCTACACATAATGATGTCTTTGGCTTAGATTTCAAAAGTTTTCAATACAACAATAGCACTTGATGTAAAAAAGGTTTTTCTTTGAATATAATTTAACATTTATTCAAAAAAAAAGAAACCACAAAGAAACCAAAATAACATAAAACTAAAGCTAACTAACTTCAGATGCATATATATATATATATATATATATATATTAACTAACTCTTTCCAAACCGTTGATTTGTTTCGAAAACAGAACTTCGATTTAGCTCCGCTTGATCCTCTTTTTCAGAAAGTGGACGGATTTGGCACTCATAGTGTGGACCAACTGATGTCGTTTTGTCAAGAAACAGAGTTTGATATCAAAGGTTTCTTATTCTTCACGTAGAGAGAGCCTCCCCTTATATACATTGGATTAACCCTAGATATAAGATATATATTATCCAACTATACAAAGATAATATATATTTACAAACTTAATTCCTAACTCACATGATATCCTCCTCAAGCTCGAGTATGTAGGTCCCAAATACTCAGCTTGAGCAGAAAACTAACAAACTCCTTCTAACCTAGAGTTTTAGTAAGAATATCAGCCATCTGGTGTGGCGTTGGGACATAAAGAGGTTGGATAACCCCCAGACAATCTCATCTCGTATAAAATGACAATCATTTCCAACATGTTTCGTTTTCTCATGAAAAACTGGATTTTTGCTCACGTTGATCGCTGATTGATTATCACAATGAAGAGGAATGGCTGGCGAACAATCAACACCAAGGGACGTAAGTAACTCATGCAACCACAAGAGCTCACTCACTGTGTTAGCCATAGCCCGGTACTCAGCCTCGGTAGAAGAACGGGAAACCCGTTCCTGTTTACGTGTCTTCCACAAAACTAGAGAACCTCCTAACTGGATAAACCAAGCCATAAGTGAACGACGAGACAAAGGGTCGCTACTCCAATCAGCATCACACAAAGCTGTAAGTCGTAAGTCTAAGTTAGTGCGTAAAAAATTTTCTTGGCCCGGATTATCCTTCAAATAACCAACCACACGAACTGCTATTTCCCAATGATCAATCGCAGGAGCATTCATAAACAGAGAAAGAGTGTGAATGGCATAAGAAAGTTCATGACCCGTAACACTCAAATAAATAAGTCGACCCACCAAGCGACAGTATTGAGTCGGGTTGTCAAACAAAGCACTTGTAGACAGAGCCAGTTGATGATTCTGTTCAATAGGATGAGAACTGGCTTGACACCAAGTAAATCCGACTCTGTAATGATATCCAAAATGTATTTCCGTTGACAAAGATACATGTCAGAATCATTACGAGAAACTTCGATGCCCAGCAAATACTTCAAAATACCAAGATCCTTCATACGAAAACATGAACTCAAGTAGTCTTTGAATTCTTTAATTAACGCTGGTAAACTCCCTGAGATAATCAAGTCATCCACATAAACAAGAACATGAAGACAAGTATCGCCATCATTGTTGACAAGGGTAAACAATGAGTAATCAGATAAGCTTTGGGTAAAGCTATACTCAATCAGTGACGTAGTAAGCTTAGCAAACCAACATTGGGGAGCCTGTAGAAGACCATATAGAGATTTATGTAAATGACACACATTCAACTTATCATCCGTTCGAAAGCCTGGTGGGAAATGAATAAATAATTCTTCTTCTAAATCTCCACGGAGAAAAGCATTATGGACATCCATTTGATGCACCTCTCAATCCCGGGACACAGTAACTTCCAAGAAGGAGCGAACAGTGACCGTTTTACAGACTGGTGCTAAAGTTTCTCGATAATCAAGACCCTCCGTTTGATTATTTCCAAGAACCACAAGTCGTGCCTTATATCGTTCCATCGTACCGTTAGACCTATATTTCAAGTTAAACACCCATTTACAGCCTTAAAACTTTCTTTCCAGGCGGTAGGGGTTCCACAGTCCAAGTGCTGTTATCCTTGAGCGCATCAATCTCCCCACGTATAGCTTCCTGCCAATTCTCGTCCAAACAAGCTTCAACGTACGTTTGGGGAATAATACAATCCGTAATTGTCGCAAGGAAAGCTCGATAACTATCCGAGAACTGATGGCAATCAACATAGGCATCAATCGGATACCAAGAAGAGTTAAGAAAATCACTATCCAAATCAATATGAGTAGTATTCGTAAGATAACCATGCAAACGTGTAGATGGAAATTTCTTCCGACAACTAATGCCCATAGGGACTTCCTGATCCATCTGTGGAGCAGAAGGAAAAGAAGCTGGAGAAAATGCACCAGAAAGACTTCGAGATATAGTTTGCGGTTCAGTCGTAGTGAAGGGGTACCACCACTGCTCAAAAGTAATGGTGGCGATGAAGACTCATGTGGACTCAAGGAATCCTGTCGTGGATTCTCAGGTGGATCATCAATAAGCAAAGGTTCAACAAGAGGTGTAACAATCAAATCACGAGGAGGTGGCTGTATCGGCACATGCAGCATATCAAATTCATTGTCATTTGCAAGAAACCTCAGAGGAGAAACCAACGGTGGTAAGGAAGAAGACGACGAAGTCACATGAGATAGAAATAATGCCATTGTCAAGGTAATAAACACGCAAACCCTTCTTACCAAATAGATAGCCTAAAAACACATAACGATGACCCTGGGAAGCAAATTTATCACCACCATGGCAGTGATTATGGACATAGCACAAACTCCCGAAAACCCTCAAGTGATGCATAGACGGAGGACGTTTATACAAGAGTTCGAATGGTGTTTTCCAGGCAAGGATCGCTGTAGGAGTACGATTAATCAAGTAACCAGCAGTAAGGACGCAAAAACTCCAAAACTCTATAGAAAGATGAGCTTCAAAACGAGGAGCATGCACACATTAACGATATGACTATGTTTCCATTCCACTCGTCCATTTTACTGAGGTGTACCAACACAAGAAGTTTCATGAATGTTTCCATGTTCTCGAAAGAAAACCATAAGACACATAAATTCGGAACCATTGTCACTCCGCACCATTTTAATTTTCCGCTCAAATTGTTGTTCAACCAAAGACACAAAATCCCGTAGATTAGACGCGGTTTCCGTTTTGTTAGGCATTAAATAAATCCATAATGCATGAGAAAAATCGTCAACTATTTTAGGGAAATAGCGAGAACCACACAGAGATGTAGTTTGATATTGTCCTAATAAATCATAATGCACTAATCTCATGTTTGCTTAGCACGAATACAAACGTCAGAAGATTTAAAATCAAAACTAGTACTAGTGCTAACATCCGACAAAGGCAACATCTCCATTGCTTTAGAGGCTGGATGGTCCAAACGTCGGTTCCACACATCCAAAGGCTGGCGGTCCGAGGGTTGTGCCATTAGTGCTGCTGCGACACCTCTAAAGAAGTACAAACCGTTAACTTGTTCGCCCGCTCCAATCATGGTCTGCGTGATGCGGTCCTGAACAACACAAAGTCTATCAAATATCTGAAAAAGACAAACATGATCACGGGTTAGTTGAGACACAGAGATAAGGTGACACTGCAATCCTTCAACAAATAATACATTTAACAACTAAAGATGAGATCCCAACAAAAAATTTCCGTGTTTTGTGGCAGTTCTAAAACGACCATCCGGTAATTTGGTCAACATATGTGCCATATCAGACACATCCATAAGAAACTCAAGATAACCCGTCATATGATTCGAAGCACATGTGTCAATTATCCAAGATTCAAGAAAGAACGTACCAGAAAGACAATCACTCGAACCTGATGTGCATTCACTAAGCATACGCACCAACTTCTTCCATTGTTGATCATTGAGACCAACGAACCCGCTGCGATCAGCCTCAGTGATGGTAGTATTCACGGCACAAACCGGAGAGGAATGCGACACTTCATTGTCAACGTGGCATAGTGGATTGAGAGGAAATAGAGCGTTGATCACCCGAAGAGCTACCAACAGCTATGTGTTACATGTTTGAAAGTTTAGACCTTGGGCGGATCACCCCACCAAGTCGGATAACCAATCTTCCGAAAGCAATTCACAGCAATATGACCAATACGCCCGCAGCGGGAAACAGCAGAATGATCACAAAGTTCCGGGTGCTATCAAGGACACATAATCGTTTGAACGACAAAGCTGACGCCGTCACTCCGTTCATCCATCATACGACCAGCTTTCTTGGATTCTTCATCCTGAGTCACCACCTGATATGCCTCATCAAGAGAAGGGAGTGGATCACGGGAAAGTAATGACGACTTCACCGCACCAAATAAGATCTCATCAAGCCCCATCAAGAATTGATGGAGTTTATCCTCTTCTCTTTCACATGCAATTTCCTCCAAAATTTAAGCATGTTGAAAATCGGAAAGAATTGTCCACAGTTTTATCAATTTCCCATAATAAGCTTCAACTGTCGTGCCACGTTGATGACAGTTCACGAGTTCTGTCTTAAGGCACTTCACTCTCTGTCCGTTTCAAACCGAAAAACATTTCTTAATATTCATCCATAAGTCATGAGCGATCTCATGATGAGACAAAGAGCTACTCAAATCAAGGGCGATGGTGAGCTTAATCCACGACACCACCATAACATTGTTTTTCCACCAATCCTAAAAATCTTCAGAATCCTCCGCAGGTCTGATAATTGAACCATTAGCAAAGCCAAATTTCTTTCTTGTGCGTAATGCAAGGCAAAGATTCAAGGCTCATTCATCATAGTTGGATCCTCGAAGTTGTGCTGAGAGATGATAAAGCTTGGGTTATCTTCGGAAGACAAGTCATAAGGATCGATTCCGCGACGTGACATCTCAGATCTCTCCTTTGATTTTACCGAGAGTGACGAGGCACCCCCAACTTTTCTTGCGGAGTCGTCAGCCAAAAAAATAGAGAATCAAATAGAAGAGTATAATGATAGAATATATCGAAATACTAAGGTCAAAGAAAGAAAAGAGAAAAAAAGAGAGAAGGGACGAGAGATATGCTTAACGACGAGAAAGATGCTCAATGTCAAGAGAGACGCTCGACAAGATATGAAAAGGGGGATCGAACAAAACCTAGAAATTTAGGTCAAGATCTGATACCATGTCAAGAAACAGAATCTGATATCAAAGGTTTCTTATTCTTGACGTAGAGAGAGTCTCTCCTTATATATACTTTGGATTAACTCTAGATGTAAGATATATATTACCCAATTATACAAAGATAATATATATGTACAAATTTAATCCCTAACTCTCCTAATACGTTTCCTCTTCTCTAACAAATCTTTGATGTTCAAAACTACCAAGCTAGGTTTTTAGATCTACTACCTACAAATTTGGTATTTCCATGTCCACCATTCTTATCTATCTATGTGTATCTTGGGTTTCCAGTGAGATGATGAATGAACCCTAGAACTAGAGTACTGCATATTCCATCTATCATTATTAGATATAGTCTGCTCCTTCACTACATCACTTCTGTCAGTCTTGCCATTTGAATTTGAAGTCAAATGTGCATGCTATGAAGTTGTAACAGACTCTGTAGAGCCTCGTTGGTGCCCTCCTCTACCAGATTTGCTCTGCCTACTACTCCTAAGTCTAAACTTTGAAGGAGACCCAAGTTTATCTTTAGTAAAGCCAGAAACATCATCACATGAGGGAATATTAGCTTTTTGTTGAGTATTAATAGGCGTCGAGATAGCAGCATCGGATGACATGAAACTTCTATGTATGTAAGCTTATTATTTCACTGTAAGTTTCTTTTTGTCCTACGCAAATCTTGAGACTTCGGATTGCTATTTGCTTACTGAAGAATTTTCAGCACAATAGAGAATCATATTTTAGAGTCCCAAGAATTATTATTCTAAAAGAGGAATGCATTAATAGAAAAATGCAACATCCTTAACTTGTTCCCGCGGCAAAAAGAAAACGGTACAATAAACACTATTGTGATTGGCTATACATATTTACTTGAGTACAATAAACACTATTGTGATTGGCTATACATATTTAATTGAGCACAATTATGTGTACTTATAGGCTAATAAGCATAAAAGCTTGTTGTAGGCTTCCATGGAACTAATCCAAAGAAAAGTAACACGATTGATGATTGTAGCATTAATCCCAACAAACAGAGTAGCAATACCAAAACTAATAGTGCTGATGTGACCATAAACACAGAGACTAATTCAAAGTGATGCTTTGCTTCCCCAGCTAAGGGTTGCCCTACAAAAGATGTTCGAAACAGAAAATAATCCCAAATTTTTATTTTGAGGGAAATGAAAAAATATGTAGTCTTTGAAACATGAAAACTTACTTTTAAACAATTTCCACATATGGGTCAAGGCCTTGATTCTCTAGCTTTAACGCAAGAAAGTGAGTATTGGGATATATGATTACAAATATATAACAACCATAAGAAGAAAAGGGAACAAACATGAGCTTCATCAAATACCTTTGGCTTGGTAAGTTAATGGGTTTTGGTTGCAACAACTTTTCCCTATATAGTCATTCCACTTCTTCTGGCAGTGGCTCATCTGCAAATCATGTTTCAAAAATAACTTGTCTTTAAATCCATGATTCTCAAACATTGTTTCTGTTACATAAGTACACAGGAACTATTTAAGTAGTCATTTTATAAACATTCTGAAATTTAGTAAACCAGCAACTAAAACTAGCATTTGCAACCATACAAGCTTTTCCAAACAAATAAAAACAAGAAAATACTAAATCTTCTATCTGTCATAGCCAACAGAAAAATGGTCACTCTATACAAACACCAACAAGAAAATATTCTTAAATTTTTACACAACCATATAAAATTATCAATATGATAACTAGGCTTTTCGGTCTATCAATTAACCTAAGTACGTTGAGTATGTTATGATCGATCCACGGAAAAACAAGAACGACTCATTAGGAATACAAATCTCGATTCAATCTATGTAATAAAAAAGTTTTTGGTTTGTAAGGAAATTCAAACTGAAAAAACGAGAAATGGTTAAAATGGTTTTAAATTCAAATAAGAGAAAAAAATTCTTGGGATGAGGTAATTCACTAGGGTGATTACTTGTCAACTAATAGATTTTAATCTACTTAACAGAACTAATCTTTTGGTCTTAAATTAATAATCTCAACTAATCTACTTATATGACATTAATTTCTTCCTTCATCACCTAATCATCAAAACTTCAGTTAGCGATCAAGTAATCAAAGACCATTAATTACAAAACTAAATAACCACTAAACATCTTTATCTACTATTTTCATAGGCTAAATATGTGAAACACTTGATATTTTGGTGCAACCATTTTATCAAACACCTTGTGGAAGCAAAAATGCCTAAGTTCTAAATCAACATAATCAAAGCCAATCTAACATTACCAAATATCAAGCAAGGATTTATGTTGTTACAAACGTAAACTTCACTAACCAACAACCAATCACCCTAAATCTATCAATCCTAAGTGTCATAAAAAGACTACTCACAATCAACCATAATAACAAAAAGCAATAAATTTGATATTTGCATAATCATGATTAATAGAAGAATAGTTGAATGATTTAGAAGAAAAAGAGATTTGATAATTTGGAATAGAAAAATTCATACAGAGAGTTTCTTAGAAAAACCCAAAAGTGGCTAGAAAGAAATCTCTAAATCAAGAATTAACTAATAAATTAGGTTTAGAGAATATTTATAGTGAAAAATAAAAGATGTTGGTCAACACATAACGAGGAGGGTTCAATCTGCTAAAGATGTTTATGTGGAATTCATTTGGTCACTGGCTGTCAGCGGTGGTCACTTGGCCACTGCATTTGGCCACTGGGAGCTACCGGAGATGTCTGGCCGCTACATCTGGCCGCTGGAAGATAATGACGTCATCTCCCCGCTGCACAAGCCTACGAGATCTTCAGATGAATTCACATCAAGTCTCACCGGGCACACCAAATCGCGAATACTAGCCTCTGCACCTCCACGACGTGCTTTGGCCACTGGGTTCAGCCGCTGTAACTCCCATTCTTCACCAAGTCCAATCTTTTGTGTCTTTTTCACTCTATTGATCATTCTTTTCATCCACTTCACTTTATGAACCTACAAAGCAAGAAAATATGCAAAACATGCACCTACACACTACATGATATGTGGAATGCAAGAAATCGAATGAAAATGCAAAGGAAAAAATGGTAAAAACTCAACATATCAAATACCAAGTGTGAGTCACAGTCATCAACGCCCAAATGAACCTTATCAAACAAATAAGCATAACCAAATTATATTAGTGACTGAAAAATTCACCAAAAGTTAAAAACTTAGGAAAAATAAAAGAGAAACACTTGATCTCTTATCTTGCTAGACGTCATTATTCAGCAGCAATAGAATCTGTGCGAAGTAAAGGCAGCAATCAAAATCACGACCATTATTGAATTTAAATCGTAAATCAGTTAGGTCTGTGCGAAGACTCAATCACTCGCGTCATCCTCATTGTGGTGCGTGATTAACATAACTATCGAATCGAGAACCAAAGAACAAACTCACTTTTGAAAAAGAATGAAGTATGTCCTTGTAAACCCTAGATATCTTGAGAATGCATCGGAAGCTAAAAGATTATGTTGTTCTAGAGATACCGAATATTTCAATGAAGAATAAGAAAGAAAACAAGGATTTTTGAAGATTTATGAATGCTAGTTAAAATTTACGTTCAACGGATTGAACAAGAGTCAAAGTTTATGTTCAACAAGATTTTTTTGCTTAGTGATTAGTTTATAAATTGCATAATTTTTAGAGTAAGCTTATTGGATGTCAATTGGAAATTGGTAAATAAAATTGACTAATTTTTTTAATCACTAAGAACAAAATTCCACGAGAGATAGCTCTTGCCCAAACTAATTTTAAATCAACTACATAAACTTCTACTCATTAGCTTAAATCTACATTAATCTAAACAGAGTTAGTTAACGAAAAAGGGTTAATTTTAGCCCCAATATTTTGTGCAGTGTTTTTTATAAACCGACAAAGATTTAGTGCGTTTTTCAACTTTAACACACAACATGTTCAAATAAATTACATGAACTTTTAGTGTGCCAAAATTAACATTTACCGAATTGTGTTAGTCAATCTGTTAATTATTGGTGAATCAGATGACACGTGTATTAAAAGATAGTCGTTTTTCCGTTAGTTAATTGTTTGTTTCGGTTGAGTCAGATGTCATATTGTCAACAACAAATGATTTTGTTTGACCAAATAACAAGAAAAATGACATATTTCAACCTGAATAAAATTCACAATACGCTTTTATATACAAACTACGATGCCATGCCAATTTTAACTAAAATTAAATCTTTTCAAATAAAATTCATAAACTATTGGAAGTTAACCAAAATCTACTGTGATCTAAATAGTATAAGGTAACTTATTCGTCTTCGGTAAAGGAGATTTGCAACACCAAAACGATGTAAGTTTTAGTTCCTTCAAATAATTTAAATATATATATATATATATATATTAACATTAAAATTTCAAACAAAAAAGAAACGAAAATGAAAAACCATGCAAACTTATTATTATTTCCATGAGGTAAACTTGCAAGTGAAACCCCATAGCTGGGTGGATAAAAGAAAGACATTGTACTTGTATCAAAACTAGAAACCCCCATGGATTTGGGGATCGTTCCTAATCGAAAACAAAGATGTTTGGCTAGTTATAGTATAATCCATCTACCATGGAAATCGATAGAAGCCCTAGTATTTTACTCGTTTTTTTGGTTTTGAAGCACTCTAGAATCAGGAGTCGCAATCGTTTGATTCAATTTTTTCTTTTGTATGATTTCAAAAATAATGAACTCGCCGATGATATCTTCATCAACGAAGAAAGAGAAAAAATGTTTCTTTTCTCTAATATATGTTCTTTGTAGATTAATGTTAATGTCAAAATTAATATATTTTAAGTAAGGACATAACCAAAAAAACATCGTTTTCGATGTGGAAAATCTCTTTTTATTAAAATGTAGTTGTTTTAATTGAAATCATGGCATCCGAGTCAGCTGAGATTAACAGCTGAAATCATGTTTTAATTTTGACTAATTTCTAGTTGTTTATTTGAAAAGACTTTGTTCAAGTTAAAATAGATATGATATCATAGTTTATGTATAAAAGCACAAGGCAAATTTTGCTTAGGTTAAAATATGTTGTTTTCTTTTTGTTTGGTTAAGCAAAATTATATATCATTTGATACTGTGTCATTTGACTCAACAGTTGACCAAACTCTGTTTAGGTATATATAGGGTGACAACTAGATATGTAGTTTATTTGAATTTTTCTTTGTTTTTGTTGAAATATGTATAATATCTTTGTTGGTTTTTCAAGTGCACAAGACATTTTGTTAATGTTAAAATTGGTCAATTTTTCTTTAATAGCATTAATAGTGTTTCTTTGAATTTGGTTTGTAGACACTCTGTTGTAGTTTGTCATAATCAATTTCTTGTCCAGATAAAATATAAATGATCTTTTGGGAAAAATGTTTTAAAATTATTTAAACACATGATTTTAGAATCACGTGATTTTGGAAGTGGAACTCGAACATCTCCCACTACTAGGTCTTCAAATTTTAAACTTTGCATCCCATAATTCTTCATTTGTTACTTAAAAGAAGTAACAACAAGTATTACAGGTTATCAATCATTATATGACAACAGAAAAAATTATATTAAATCAATATGTATATGTATAAATTCAACATACAATGAAAAATCTACATAAAACTCACAACAAAACAAGCATGTAACTCAAAAGAACATAGTTTTCAAAACAACAAATTTTCTCAAAAACAAAGATTTTACTCTCAGGATGGAAGCATAAAAGACATTAAAAAGAGAATTATTTATGAATCATTGAATTAGACATAGATAGAGAGATATCTTATTATATCTTTGTTTATTGTTGATCTCATTGCTGAAACTTGATTACTTATCTAGTTTCTGATCTTAAATTGTTTAGCGCACCAAAAGTGTTTGCTTAAAAGCTTGAAAGAACATTAGATGAGCGGATTGTCCTTAGCCAACGAAATCTGATGTTAAGGCGATCCGTGAACAAATCAAACATGATCATTAATACTTGTTTAGATATTTAAGTTCAAACGACAGTTTAGAATCTTACATTACTAGATAAAGCGATTGATACCACGACAATGGATTGGTTATACATTCATGTTTGAGTTTAAGATTGAGCTTATCTATTTCCTGAATAAATTTTTGATTCATGATCTCTGAATTCATGCGAATTACTCTTGACCTAGCACTCATTTAATTGATATATACATTGTTTTAATTGCATTTTTTGTTACATCACAACCATATTATTATCTTAACTTAATTTTATTCCTTAAGAGTCGTAATATAACTTTGGTCTCTGTGAATTTGATTACATCTTTACTACAACGTTTGTCTGTGCATTTGCAGGTTTATTTGGTTAAAAATTTTGTGTATCAAGTTTTTGGCGCCGTTGCCGGAGACCAATTGTGTTACCTTCGAATATAATACTAAATGTTAGTCTAAGATTTACTAACTAAGTTCTATTTTGCTTTCTTTTGTGCTTCAGGTGCATGCAGAAAAGAAGTAAAGGTTTTGACAACCTCCTGATCACTAATCAAGAGCTAGCAAGAACAGTACGTACTAACAACAAAGCTAATAAAGCGAAGTCGAAACTAGCTATCACGAGCAAAAATCTCGACAACCACGCACTTGTTGAAGCTCATTCTGCTATAGCTGCAGAACTTCAGAATGTGCAACAAAAACTGTAGCACTTGTTACAACAACAACAACATGAGCATCATTGTGTTATTGGGGATCTAGACACACCCCATACTTTCTACCAAAACAGAACTGCTATCCACCAAAGATTGCAAGGCAGAATTACGAAATCAAACCTCAGATGATCGCATTGGTAAAGTAACATCTTTTCCATTTTTTGCCAGCTGAAAACCAAAGAATCACATAGAGAATCTCGAAGAAATCTGCAGCATTACTAAGTCAAATGGGGTACCTGATGATTACCTCAGGTGCAAGCTTTTCTCTTTCTCTTTAGCAGACAAGGCACTGAGATGGCTTAAGTCATTACTTGTTGGTACGTTGAGTTCTTGGAATGAATGCATAGTTACTTTATTATATTATTTCTTCACCAAGTCAAAGACTGCTTCGTTGAGAAATAAAATGGCTACATTCGGACTGTTTTCAGGAGAGTCTTTATGTGAGGCTTGGGAAAGATTCAAGAAGTATTGAAGAAAGTGCCCTCATCATGGGTATTTAGAGGAGAAAAATCTTAGCATATTCTATGATGGAGTTGATTGGGATTACAAGAACATTCTAAATGTTGTGAGTAATGGGGACTTTATGACAAAAAGTGTGACATGAGCATATCAACTGATGGAGAACTTGGCTGCAAGTTCCAATAATCGTTGCTCTGAGTATGATCAATCTAAAAGAGTTAACAATGTGGATTCTCAGAAGATTGATGAGTTGAATGAAAAAGTAAATTTGTTGTTGAAGGGAAAAATCAGAGAGGTGTACAACTTTGTGAGGATGGAACATATGTGATTTGTTTCTAGGATATTTCTTAGGGAAAGACTGATGAGTTGTGAGAAGTTAGCTTTGTGAATGGACATGGTCGCTCATGGTCAAAAATTCCAAGGACAACCAATTTCAAGATGGATTCCAAGAGAAGCAACCATTGACCTCTACGAATGATTCTCAAGGAGAAATCATGGTTCTTATGCAGCAGCTCCTTCTCACCCAACAAATATATGCAGATTAGATCAATGCAAATATGGGCAATATTTTTACTAATCTCAATGGAAAGTTTGAGGATATTTCAACGCATTTGAAGCTGCTAAATTCAGGTTTCTCAGACTGCTAAAGCAAGAAAGAGACAACATGGAGTCCTTCTTGCAAAGGGTGAGCAAAATCCTAGGACTGGAGATGGTTCTTGTGGCTCATGAGAGAATATTAACTATGTTGGGAACCAAGAAACTAATCAGAGTAGAGGACATCAAGCACCACCTTCCCAAGAGAATAAACTTGAGCTCATGTTGCAGAAGATCTTAGATGGATAAACATGAGTGCATAAGAAATGAATGACAAGATCGTTGATCTTGATTAGAAGATTGAGAGTTTAACTTGTCCGGTTATGAACGAAATAAAAAATTCATCAGCTTCTACAGACACACAAGTCGATCGATCCCTCCTATAAATTAATCGATCCTAGTACCAGCGCCGGATTCTCACGCCAACACATAGTTGTCGATCCAAATAATTTTCGAGACATTGAAGCAATCGCCTAAGCTAGAAGATCCAGGGAAGTTTATTGTTCCATGCTCCATCTATGGAGTGGAATTTGAAGACCCTCTCTATGATTCTGGATCTACTGTGTAACCCATTGGTGAGTGTACATAGTTTTGTTTTCTTTTATTTTCTAACTTTACGTTTTGATCAGTGTTTTTCATTAAAAAGAAGAGGGGAGGCGTCGGAGGCAGATCGATCGATCCACACATGGGTCAATCGATCCACACCTGGGCCAGTCGATCTACGCAATAAGACATATGCCGAGAATTTTTAGATCGATCGATCTTCTATCGGATCGACCGATCCAACCCACACCCAAAATGCCATAGAGAATCAAATTAATCGATCCACTTTGGGATCGATCCATCCAGACCCATGTAAGTCCTTATTCGATTCTCTTGATTTTCTTTTGGTTATTTCACTTTATTTTTATCTTTCTTTTTATTTTTGTGTTTTTCATATCCTTCTTAAGATCTATTTTCACACTGAGACGATGTGAAGTAAATCTAGGGAAGGGTATTTTGTGGGATTAACGTTATTTCTTTTTTTTAGTCCTTTTGTCGTTTTTATAGAGTAAAAACTTTGGGAATTTTTATGTTATTCTTGGATTTCATCTCGTATTGACTAACTTTTTAACAGACTTCTAACAGAGATTTTTCTCAGAATAGGAAGATTGGAAACATCATCAGTAGATCAACATACCCGCAGTTTCCTCTCTTTTGGAAGTTTGAATGATCTAACGTTGACTCTATCTTACAGGATCATTAACTTGACATAATTTCTCAATAAGGGACTTGATATCGTGCCATGATCTACCTTTGGAGTTCAATTTCACCTTTTCTATCATCTTTTTCAGGAATTCGAATGGCAAAGCTCATCTTTATCTTGGTACCACACATTCACCCTATCCTTTCTTTTAAACCATATGTATTTTGTAAAATCATCATCAAGTGAAATTTTGTGTAAAAACTACGGAGTATGTAGACCGACATATCTTTCTATTCTGAAGATATCTAATAAGTTTAATGCTCCTTTTACTTAGATAATACGTGTTTGAGTTGTCTTTAGGTACAAAAAATGTATGACTAGATCCGGTTCCAACTTCTCTTTCTTAAAAAAAACGAGAAGGGAAAGAAGACAGAAGGAACAAGATTAAAACTCTTCATGAGTCTAATGTGTTACCTTATACACCAACTCAGCTAAGTTAGGACATTCACAAAGCTTTAAAGTGATTCCAAGGTTCGAGAGGTTGTGTACCAATATTTAATCTTCGTCTCACTGTGATTTTGCGCAATGATTTACATCCATCTTCATCAGCAGAGCCTAAACACTTTAACCACCATCAAACTAGCATTCCATTCCAACCCCATGTTGTGATTAATAACCCCTTTTGTGAGATTGCACTTTACAAAAAGATTAATGATTGTTAGAGGGTCGACAATCGAGATTTTGAAGATTCTTTAGGAATTCGGGGGCCAGAGTACGATAATGTTTACTATTCTTATGGAAAAGTAAATAGAGTACTAACTGGTTCTTTGACCTACTCTAAGTTCTCAAGGATTGGAAGTTCAGAGCGCTAGAATCTAAAGGAATGTGTAAGTTAATGTTTTACAAACCTTTCTTCTGAACTTGTTTTTATATGTTTGTTCTTACTTGAGGACAAGCAAGAATTCAAGTCTGGGAAAATTGATATATTGCGTATTTGACACATTCTGACTTAGGTTTTAGTAGTTTTTTTAAGAGTCTTTTCATGTTGAAACTTTTTTGGAAGAAATCTACTGCATATGGAGCAAGGATTGGAGCAAAAGAACAAGAAGCATATGTTTCTACACCTCAGATTGATCGATCTACATATTGGATCAATCGATCTACATATTGGATTGATTGATCCAAATTAAGAGGAATCGCCGTGATATTTAGGCAACCGCTTTCTATTCTATTAACACTTTCTTTTCTATTCAACCTACATCTCTGAGGATATTTCTAACTCTTTTGGATTTATATTATATTTTATTATGAGTTCTTCTTCATATCTTGGTTGTTTCTCTACATCCATGTCTGAGTAGTCTCATAGTTCGGTTTAGGGTTTCATGGGAATTTATGAATTATTGAATTAGACATAGATAGGGAGTTATCTTATTATATCTTCGTCTATTATTGATCTCATTGCGGAAACTTGATTAGCTACCTAATTTCTAATCTTAGGTTGTTTAACGCACCAAAAGTGTTTGTTTAAAAGCTTGAAAGAACATTAGAAACATGGAATTTCCTTAGCTAACGAAAGTTGATGCTAAGGCGATCCGTAAACAAACCAAACATGATCATTAATGCTTGTTTATAATTTTAAGTTCCAATGATAGTTTTAGAATCTTTGATTGCTAGATAAAGTGATTGATACCACGACAGTGGATTGGTTATACATTCATGCCTGAATTTAAGATTGAGCTTATAATGTAACATTGGTTTATGTGAATTGGATTATATTTTTATTTTTGCATTTATGTGTGCACTTACAATTTTATTTGAGTTAAAATATTTGTGTATCACATAGTTTAAGGTTGACATTATGACATCCACGTAGAGTTTTACTAGAAAAAACAAGGGATTTAACGTCACTTATTATTAACTCTAACGGCGGTTTATGAGTGACATGAATAGAATAACGTGAGTTTTTCAACGGATTTAATAAGTTTTGACGTTAAAATCATTTGTTTTGGTATAAAACATGACGTTATCGTTAACGTCTAAACAATTAGCGTCGGTTTGTTTAAAGTTAACAGCGGTGATATTTTGAGTTCTATAACTGACGCTATGTACAACTATAGCTAGGAAACGGATAAGTCCACGATTTGCGATCCACGATCTGGAATTCGTGGATTTTAAAGCAAATTTCAAATTTTGAATCCGTTCTGCGAAACAGTGGGTATAAATTAGTAAATATATAACTGTCCTGTCAAACCCTGCAAAACCCGCAGATAAACTGTAAATAAAAGATGAATATCCAAAAATCCGCAAATCCGCAAAACAAAAACGAGTAGCCAAAAACTCGTAAACCTGCACAGACTTTAGGGCTACTTTAGAATAGGCCACAATCAAATTTTTATTAAACCGAAGTAAAAATTAGCCCAAAAACCACAAATGTAATTCCCACGAAACCCGTGGTCAAAATCCATCTAACCTGCAACATTTCTTTATCCGCCCCGCAAAATCCACAAAAATGTAATCTTTATTTTTTCATATCCAAATCCACTTTGCAACAGATAAAAATCCCTAAATCCGTAGACTTTAACTCACATTCGTACAACAAATTTCATCTTTTGTTATCAATTTATTAAATTGTTATTTAATAAAAAATGTAGTTATCTAAAATTTTAAATACATCTTAGGCCATATAAAATTTCTATTGATAGGATTGGTCATCCGATGCTATGGAGGGTCCCACTCCAATATCCGCTTAAACTCATGTAATCAAACGTATCCACCAAAAAACATATAAATTTTACAATATAATATCTTATACACTATCCACGATATATGCCTATTTACTCGTATCTTCAAAAACTTTTCGTTGGCTTCGGTCACGCAAGCTGAAAAACATTTACTGCTTTTACTTAGATCTCCTCCAATAGATAGTAGATCCTTTCAGCAATGAAAAGGGAATTGTACCCAAAAACAATAAATGTAGAACTTTCTATTTCACCTTCGTTTATTCTACAAAAATGTGTTACACCTAGAGGACAAATTGAACGTACATACACATATCTAACTATGCTTAAAGAGTCTAGATAAAGTAGAGAGTTTAATTTTCATACCATCCATAAGGCAGTAAGAACGTACCTTAGAGCATCTCCATCGGTAGAACCCCTTACGGGGTTTTTCCCAATTTTTAATAATAAATTTTGAAATTTATTAATTATAAAAAATCAAGAGATTTGTGGAAGAGAGAGAGTCTCGAGGCTGAAAATTTTATGGAGGAGAGAGAGAATAGAGGGATTTATGGAAGAGAAATAGTTACATCCAATCAAATCATGTCACATCATTATTAAGAACCATTTATAAAAGTTCTTTATTAAGGATCGGTTCTAAGTAATTATGTATTTAAAATTTAATTTTAGATTTTTTTTTAAGAAACCCACTTAAGAGCTCCCGATGGAGCTGCTCTTAAAATTTTTGGAACTGGAGCTGTTGTGGACAGAGAGGGTTGAAGAATTTTTATTCTCTTTACATACCAATAGTGGCCTCACTACGCAACAAAGCAAAGGACGACCATACCACTTGAAGTATTGACTCATAAAAATAAACATTTAAAGGAAAACTAGCATAGTACCAACAACTGAGGAGATCTCTACAAGTTCAGTTGGTGGTCTTTCCTTTTTACTATGCTTATAATCCACACAAGAACGGTACCAATACTTTCATACGTCATTTGGCTGCATGTAAGCTTAAGAATAAGAATGATGATATTGGTGCAATGATGATTAATTCAGAAGCAAGGTTGCAAGATAGAAAGATAGATCATATGATTTTTCGTGATATTGTAGCTAAATGTATCATTCAACATGATCTCCCATTTTCTTATGTTGAGTATGAGAGAGTAAGAGCAGTTTGGAAGTACTTGAATGCATATGTGAAGTTTATAAGCCGGAACACAGCGACGGCTGATGTTTACAAGTTCTATGAGTGTGAGACATCAAATTTAAAGAGGCAACTAGCTAATCTTCATGGAAGGATCAGCCTAACTTCTGATTTGTGGACTGCAATCACTCATGAGGGGTACATGTGTTTAA
Organism: Cardamine chenopodiifolia; assembly: GCA_963922655.1. Classification (NCBI taxonomy): domain Eukaryota; kingdom Viridiplantae; phylum Streptophyta; class Magnoliopsida; order Brassicales; family Brassicaceae; genus Cardamine; species Cardamine chenopodiifolia. The sequence goes on along the minus strand of OZ000490.1, from coordinate 15,306,790 downwards.
CAACACACTACATTGACATAAAATGGAAGTTGAACAACAAAATCTTTGTATTTTGTGCTTTACCGCCTCCTCATACAGGTATGCACATAGCAATGAAAATTCTTGAAAATTTGGAGGAATGGGGAATTAAAAAAAAAGTGTTCTCTCTCACCTTAGATAATGCTAGTAACAATGATACGATGCAAGAAATTGTGAAAAATCAGCTTATGTTCTGGAATGATTTATTGTGTGGAGGGTAGCATTTTCATGTGAGATGTGCAGCACATGTTCTTAATCTTATTGTGCAAGATGGTCTTGCAGTGATTGCTACGTCGCTTCATAAGATTAGGGAGAGTATTATGTTCAAGGATTAACACATCGTGAGACCTTATTTGCAAAATGTGTCGAATCTGTTGGAATAAAACTTAAGTCTGGTTTGCAGTTGGATGTGAAAACTAGATGGAACTCAACGTACAAGATGCTAGATAGGGCTCTCAAGTATGAAAATGCATTTGGTAATTTGAATGTTATTGATGGGAAAAACTGGATGGAAACTGGATGGAAACGACTCAAAAATCTTTGTGATTTGCTGAGCCATTTGATGAAGTTACTAATCTTATTTCAGGTTCGACATATCCAACTTCAAATTTGTATTTCATGCAAGTTTGGAAGATCAATAACTGGTTGACAGTGAATGAGTTTAGTGAAGGTGATGTTATCAGTGAAATGATTGTTCCAATGAAAGAGAAGTTTGATAAGTATTAGGAAGAAGTTAGTGATTTATTTGCAATGATTACAGTGTTTGATCCAAGATTGAAGCTAACACTAGCACAATTTTGTTTTAGTAAACTTGATAGAAGGACTTGTCAAGGAAAGATTGAACACTTGCATCTAAAATTAACTTCTCTGTTTGAATCATATGAGAACAAGTCTATTTTTGAATCACTTCCTACAGAGACCCGTGAAACAGATCAAGAGAGAGATGATAACGAACGAGAAAGAGGAAGTATCGGCAATTATAATGTAAGTACTAGGAAAATCTGTGTCTTCTTATGTTCTTAATGTATTTTATGTGTTTTCTTATTTCTTATTGTTTCTTATGCAGGATTTCTTTGCCTTCCGCAAAGGGACTGTTGTTAGGACTGGAAAATCTTCTTTGGAATTGTATTTAGAAGAACCCCCATTAGACATGGAGAACTTTGCGAGTTTAGATATTTTAAAATATTGGAAAGATAACTGTCAACGCTATGGGGAATTGGCTTCCATGGCTTGTGATCTCCTTAGTATTCCAATCACAACCGTAGCCTCTGAATCTTCTTTTAGCATTTGTTCTCGAGTTTTGAGCAAGTATAGAAGTTGCCTTCTCCCAAAAAACGTACAAGCATTAATATACAGCCGTAATTGGTTGAAAGGTTTTGAAGCTTATGAAAATGGTAATTTACAGGCTTACAGCCGCATATGAAATGTCTTGAACTTTTTAATTTTATTTATTTTTCTACTAACTTAATTTTTTTTGAATTTTATAGAGGAATATGAAGACTTTGATGTTGAACTTGAAGATGCGAGTCATGCAACACAAACAATTTGATTTCAGTTTCAATTCTTTTTTAGTTTAAGGTTTTGTTTCAATTCAGTTTGAAGTTTACTTTAATACTTTGATAATTCATATTTTAGTTTACGGTTTTGATTTCAGTTTCAATTGGTTTTTAGTTTAAGGTTTTATTTTAATTCAGTTTGAAGTTTACTTTAATACTTCGATAATTCATATTTTAGTTTACGCCTTTACGGTTTTGAATGTTTTAGATTTTAGACTTTTAGAAACGAATTGTTCAGGAATCAGGAGTACCTCTCACTTAAATAGACATGTTCCTGCTGTTGAATGTGCTGCATAAGGTGTTGATGTTGTTGAAACTGGAACCGCTGGTCCGATGCTGCTTCTGTATGTATTTTGCATGATCTCGTCTTCCTTTCTTTTGATCTTGCTGCGGACTGATTGTTTGTCCATATCCTATTGAACTCGATAACATGCAGAAGAGAAAGAGAACCAAGCATGAGTTTCATTAACATCTTGTGAAATTAGGCCATTCCATAAAACACTTATGTTGTTACCTGAATCTCTTTGGTGAACGTATAACAGATTTCCCTTTGTATTTTCTGTAGAGCGGTTTCTACTTGCTCTAGGATAGCTGTTAGCACCAGAAACACTTATGTTGTTACCTGTTTGTTTGTCCATATCCTATTGAACTCGATAACATGCAGAAGAGAAAGAGAACCAAGCATGAGTTTCATTAACATCTTGTGAAATTAGGCCATTCCATAAAACACTTATGTTGTTACCTGAATCTCTTTGGTGAACGTATGACAGATTTCCCTTTGTATTTTCTATAGAGCGGTTTCTACTTGCTCTAGGATAGCTGTTAGCACCAGAAAGATTCTCTGTAGCTTCTCCTGATTGGGATCTTTGCTGATTTCCTCTAAAATAGATTTAACACCTCCATCAAGACTAGCTTTAACATCTGCTTGTTCCTTCATTTGCTTCCCAATCATTCATTTCAATAAGCTTAATCCATTTGCACAAAGGTAATAAAGAAACAAGAAAAACTGCAATATATTTGCTTTTACCAGCTGCTGAAGTGAAGTGTCTTGGAGAATCAACTTTTGATGTATGCATTCAGCTGCAGTAAGCAGATGAAACTATAAATTCACATTTGTCACGTTTGTAAAGGAGTAAGACTAGCTTCTAACAACCTTGCTAGCAAATCATGTTTGGACAAGAAAATGAAAATCCAAGGGAAGAAACTGGTCTGTTACTACCTCATGTGGTTGATATATACTTTGAGAACAGATTGAATTTGATATTTTAAAATATTCATGCGGATCTTGTGTGTCTAGTGTACTTAAAAAAGAGAGAGAGTAATAGAAGTCACTTTCAAGAAATAATTCTTTAGTTCCTCTATTGGCTTGCATAATGTCACTCTTAACTGAATCTAACATCATTCCAAACCTGCTCAAAGAAGTTTCTATCATCCCAAACCGTTGCTAGATATCCAATAGAACATGTCGATATTTCATTCTTTCACTAGCAATTTACTTTTATTTTGTAGCCAAAATGTGTGCCATCTTCAATATTGTAGACCCATTGTCAAGAGAAACAAAAAATTATAACCATTGTCAATATTGTAGACCCATTGTCAATATTGTAAAACTACAAGTTTGAATATAAATGTTACTTTGGTTGAAAAGTAATGAAACTTCGATAAACAAAATGCACATAAATAATTTTGTGAAAAGATAATATAACCATCATAGAAAACAACTTCTTGATATATGAAACAGAGAATATCAACTTACGGCATACCTCAACAAGACCAGCTAAACTGACACCACACGCAACCCAGAAAGAGAGGATTGGGCCCAAGAGTTCCTCCAGGTACTGCACAAACCAGTTTACAAAGAGATGTAGATGATGTCACCAGGCAGCATTTACAAGGTTCAGAGGTAATTAAAGTCAGGTAAGTCTGATAATATTCAGAGAGGCGCAGAAATAAGAAAAAGATTTATCATGTAGGTGTGGAAGATATAAAGAAACGAGAATAACAACACCAATGCATATAACTCATTCCTGACTATATGTCGTTCACTAAAACTATTCACGATATTCTGAGGATTTAGAAGTTGAGCTTGTATGTACCATTGACTCATTTTCCAAGCAGTTCCTGATGGCTCACCCACTTGAGCCGAACACCAATCTCTAATCTATCCATAACTCGATAGCTAAATTATTCAAGAAATCCAAAGCTTGTCATCTTCATCTTCATTTTCTCTAAATCTAAGCTTAACATTCTCGTTAACATCAATCCAAAACTTCTCCACTAAGGCATAGACATGGAAATAGACAATAAGATCAACAATTTCAAGAATCAAAGCTTTTCAATCATAGAAAATCAAACACGAGATTTATGAATTGAAGTGGATTCGATTAGGTTTCAATGATTCTCACCTTACATACGTTGAAGACGATGGAGATTCGCTGATGAAGAGCATTGAAGCTTCGATTTAGGATTCAGGGGACACGAAACCTCGAATCGCAGCTTAGATCATCAAAGAAGACGACGGCCGTGGGCCTACCCGCGAATCCGCTACTGTTGCGGGAGCGGGTCTGGATATACATCATGACGACCACTGTCCGTAGCGGGCTGACCCGTGTGGCCAATGAAAATGGCGGTTCTCGGCGGTCCTTGTCCAGGCGGTCACGGGCTCCTGCATTTGACAGTTCTATATCTGTACACCAACATTTATCAGATTATAAATTTTACTTGTTAAGCATGTTAAACGGCTGAGAAAATCACTATAATCTACTCTTTTAAACAGAGGACCTATCACACATTCTCCACAAAACTATCATTATTTAGTTAAAATAACAAAAGATTAGAACACAAAATTGCAACTTTATCTTTTATTCAGAGATTAAGATAGATCAAGAATTGTAACCAACGAAATGAAACCATTTAGTTTTACATTTTAACTTACAAGATAAAAGTGTGGCAAAACACTCAATCACTATCTTTACCCTAGTGCTTGTCTTGTCAACCCAACATCAAACGAGTTGTGTGCGTTATTCCATTTGATGAACAACATAGTAAAATTTCATTATTTCAAAGGAAACACAAGATGGAAGAATCAAAAGTTGAATGCTATATCACCATCATATTTTGTTTCATTCTACAAGAAAATGAATTCTTGATTTTCAAGTTGAGTATATTGAAAGGCAAGTCCTGTTAAAAGTTTGAACCATCCTGATCCAGCAGTTGAACCACGGACTAAAGACCTGTTAAAAGGCAAGTCCAACCCCTAAATTATGAGAAGACATATCTAAGAGAATCTTTGGTTTTTCCTTACCAATTTCATGGTCATCCTAAGTAGAAGAAGAACGATCATGAGAAGAAGAGAAAAAGAGGGAAGAAGAAGAAGAAGACAGATTCGACCAATGCTGGAAGAAAAAGAAACAAGAGGATCAAACAGATTCTGTTTTCGATGAATTTTTCTGGAAATGTGCACGACATCAAGATCTACCCACAGCCTCAAGCTGATATCAAATCAAAGCTTGGGTAAGCAAATTATGGCTGTTCTACCAGAGCAGATTTCTTGGAGAACGATAAAGAGTTAGACAGCGATCTACATATCCATGGAAATCTCCAAATGTCAGTTTTCCATAGCTGCTGGCAATCCAGATTTTGATGTAAACGCCATCCGGAATCGTAGTTTGAAGATGACGGCGATTCTAACCTATTTTCAAAAAGCCTAATTTTTCTAATTCATAAACCCTAATTCTTATTTTGGAAAGTTTTTATTTTTGAAAATTTCTAATTCGGGAAATTTTCTAGTGTAGAAAAGTCCAAAAATGAAGGTGTCAAATAGAAAAGCCAAGAAAAGGAAAGTTCCAAAGAATAAAGTCCAGAAAAGGAAAGTTCTGGAAAGGGAAATTCAAAAAAGGAAATCAATGAAAATGTGAGAGTGACATGTGGAAATACAATAATGACTTTCTTGATATTTTCTTCGAGAATTACAAGGTGTAGGATTAGATGTTGCATGATTAAACATATATGTTTCGTTGTTATTGCATGATGATTTGATGCTTGATTACATAATGATATGATATGCCATGCCATAATATGATAAGTTAGAATATGATATGGTAGGACATAAGATGACATAATGACAATTTATGATGCTATATGATTTGATGATAAGTATGATAAGATGAGTGTGTCTTGTTCTGAGTGTGGGAGTAGTTGAGCCACTAAGGACCTTGATATGAGTGTGGGAGTAGTTGAACCATTAAAGGCCTTGCTTCGAGTGTGGGAATACTTGAGTCATTGAGGGTCTTGCTCCGAGTGTGGGAGTAGTTGAGCCATTGAGGGTCTACTTTTAGAGTTTATCTTATCAAACTATATGGTGGATTGTCAATAAAGTTTTTGATGCCATTGCCATCAGCCTCGCTATACTTATTTTGCTTAGTTATGTACTCTTGCTCCTGCTTTCACCCTACGAAGAGGTGCTTCTTGTAACTCATGGAATATCCATCAATAAGTTTTGCTCCTCCCTTGTGAAACTATAAGATAATCATGTTTTCAATCTTACCATTCTTATCATTTTCAGGTTCCCACATATGGTAATTTATAATTCTTGCTTTTAGTGTAAGTTTGTTATACATATCTACCGTAATATATACCAAATATTGGTTTAAATATTGCTAACTGTATCACCTACCTTCTTCCACCCATATACTTTACCACCCTACATTATGTTTCACAATTCATAGTTTATATGTACACACCACAATCTTAGTCAACCAGTTTAGAATTAGTCCAACAATAATATTTCATTTCTTTTTTCGATTTCGTTCCATGTTTCTAAATTAAAATCATATTGCTTACGCTACATTTTCAGTAATCTTTATCTTTAGTTGTATCCCTACGAACAAAACTAGTTATTCTCGTGCATTAGTTTTTTGAGATGTGTTCATCTTATCAAAAACTAACTGTTTGATGCTGATGTTATAACTACTTCATTTCCACTTTAAAAATTCAACATCATTGTCCTCTATTATTCACTCTCCATACCTATTTTTGAGCATGGTTATCACCCAATATGCCTAAAATCTTTATAAATTAACAATTAGCACATAAATGTATATCTGGTACATGATCGCCTTCAAGCACTATGCTTATAAAATATTGCTTCACATCAATCTACATTGTCATCATATAGTAGACAACTCCTGACCACCACTTACATTTATTTTCATACATTCTAACAAACATCATGATCATATGTTACACTAGATCATATGTTACACTAGCTTATATGATCATATTTTCATATGTTACAAACATCATGATCATATGTTACTGCACTTCGTGAAGCACAATTTTATGTAATCATGTCAACTTCCTTACACTTTATTTTTTATCCTGAATTTCCTGCTCTATTTTGTGTTCCCAACCCTTTTGGTGCCATATTTATGTCAAGAAAATCAACTTCATCATCATTTTCTGCACCTACCCTAGGATATAAACTAGTTTCTCTTTGTTGAGTGTTTCATCCTTCTACTCCAGTCACATAAACAATACCGAAGTCTTCTTGATAGACATCCATGTTAAGAATAAACTTAATTTTAGACTTTCTAGCATCAAGCCATTCTTGTAAACATCATAAAATTCAACATTATGTTATAGTTGGATTAAAATATTTAAAACTTGTTTCTAGCTTATCAACTGTTAAGTTAGTGCAATAAGGAACATGAACAACAATACTCTATTTTTTAAATCAGAACTTTTATAAATTTTAATGTGTCTTTACAAAACCTAGAGATATATATTATTAATGGAAAACACCTAATTTCAAAAAAAAAATAACCTCACAAGTCACAATCATTAAAAGAAACAACTTAAAAACATTTCAACTTAATACATAACAATGTTAAGATTCAGAAGTTTATACATGTAAAAATGTGCAACAACGGAAACAATGCATCAACTTGAAACTAACAATGAGAAGTGAGGGAGAGGAAGCTTGATCTTCCAAATACCTTGAGAACAGAACCGGTCAAACCTCCAAAAATATAACCCTTGCTTCCAGATTTGCTATCTTTAATTTTGCTAAACAAAGTTTAAATATTTAGTGAGAAGTGAGCAAACCCCAAAATCTTTACGAACTAAGTAATATCTTACAGAGAAAACTATTTTTCATACAGAAGATACAAATCGCTAAGCATATACCTTTGCAATATCGAAAGAGAGATTCTTTGTTTTGAATCTAAGTGAGAGGAAGTGAGAGTGAGAGCTTTAGCTTCCTGATTTTGAAATCAATCAAACTTAATCTCGGCGATTTTGAACTCAATCTAAGATGGAAGAATCTTCGGCTTCGATCTCTACGATTTCACATTTAGAGATTTTAGGGGTTTTTACAATTTCGTGCAAATAATATGGGTATTTTATTAATTTTGTAATTTCAGTGACTTCATTTTAAAATCAATCTTTAAAAATTAGTGATTAAAAATCTCAGTTACTGGTCGATGCAACTGCCAAACAAACATTATTTGCTCGCGATCGATGGTCGCAATTGCCAATAACTGCCAAATGAATAGCTCAATATCTCCTATCTTATAGGTGGAGATTTGTAACAGTTTTGTAGATATTTTTCATCGAGTCAGGGAACCGGTTCGGGTCATGAACTGGGTTGTCGCATCGGTTGGGTTATAAGAAGAATCTAGAAGATAAAGTTTACAAGATAAATATGGTTTCTTATTTTATTTAGGAACAAGAAAGATAATTTCCAAAAGGGAAAAGGAAATTCAAATCCTCTTTCAATTTGGAATAGGCGGTCTCAAGCCACTATATAAAAAGAGTCAAGAATTCATAATTCATCATAAAAAAAACAAAGAAAACACAGGGAGAAACATAGAGAGAGCCTTATATAGTGGCTTTAAGGTTCTCCGGTGTTCTATTTTCTAAGAGAATTTTTGCGGGTGGGTTTCTGTTTCTTGTTTTTCTTCTTAGTCTCGGATTTGGGGTCCAAAATCTCGATTTTGTGGCAGATCATCAGGGTAGTTTTGTTTCTTCGTGAGATACTTATCACAAGAACACAAGATTGGTGAGAGAGACACTTCAGAGAGGTTGTAAAACAATAATCCTACAAGTTATCTTCTAGTGTATGTTTGTGAGCTCGGCTCACACGAGACGTCCTCTCTAGTTTGAGAGGAACTCATTAAATTTTCGTGTGTTCATTCGTTAGTTAATCGCATTAACAAGACAAAATAATCGAAATAAAACCTTACAAGTGGTAGCAGAGCATCGAGAACAAGCAGAAGGCGTTACACAACAGGTTCTGCAAATCCTAAAGACATCTGGAAAAAGAGTTTGTGTGACTATATTTTCTATCAGAAACAGGATAATCATGGAGTATAGCTCTAGGGGATACGAAGTGGAGAATTTTGATGGTAAAGGGGATTTTGGTCTATGGAAGTACAAGATTATATGCCAATTGGAGTTACTCGGCTTAGACTCTTTCTTAAGGACAATTCATCTACTTCAGGTAAAGGTGATCCCTCAGATAAAGGAAAAGGGATAACATCATCATATGAAGTAAAGGTTGAGATGGATCCAGCACATCAAGAAAAGGAGAAGAGAGCTAAGAACATTATCTGTATGTGCCTAGGTGATGTGGTTCTACGGAAGATCATGAAGGAAAAAACAGCTCTAGCTATTTGGCAGGCTCTGGAAAGGGATTATCAATCCAAATCTCAAGCCAACCGCATTTATTTGAAACAGAAGTTCTCATGTTTCAAATTTGAAGAAAGCAAAAGTATTGAGTACAATCTTGATATTTTCTTGAAGCTGATCAATGAATTGGCTAGCTTAAATATCAACATTTAGGATGAGGATCAGGTTATACAATTTCTATCTGCACCACCAGATCCTTATGAAGCTCTAAGGGATACACTCAAGTATAGAGTTGGGAAGACTCAGACTCTAACCATTGATGATGTTATCAGTGCTGCTTATTCAAAAGAGATTGAGCTGAAGGAGAAGAAGCTCTTGAAGTCAAAAGCCAACTCTGTAGGCCTCTTTGTAAGCAGAGGAAGAACTAACAACAAAAACAATGGCCAAGGAGGCAACAGGTCTAATAGCAAGGATAAGAGATCTAAGTCAAAATAGAGGAATAAAACCAAGAAAAGAGAATGTTGGTTATGCGGGAAGGAAGGACACTTCAAGGCTGAATGTTCTGAAAGAAAGAACAACAATACTGCAAATGTAGCTAATGAAAAACGTACTTATGGTATTAACAGGTAGCCTGCAAGACACTAAGGATGAATGGGTGATGGATTCAGGGTATACTTTTCATATCACACATAACAAAGATGTGTTATTTGACCTTAAAGAAGTCGATGGAGGAAAAGTTCTGATGGAAAACAACACTCACAGTGAAGTGAAGGGCATAAACAAGCTGAAGATACTAAATCTTGATGGATCTACTGTGACACTAACTGATGTGAGATACATGTCAACCATGGGTAGAAATCTCCTCTCGTATGATCAGTTAGAAAAGAATGGCTGTAAGTATGTTGTGGAGACTTTATAGTCACATTCTACAAGGAATACAAGAAAGTGTTCACATGAAGATATCAAGATGGTCTATACTATTTGCAAGGAACTGTGTTGAGAGGAGAAGCATATGTGGAAAGGGCTGAGGTGAATCAGACCAACAGATGGCATTCTAGGCTCAGACACATGAGTCTAAAAAACATGAACATTCTGCTCAAAGAAGGCTATCTAGACTTAATAAAAGGAGAAGCATATGTGGCAAGGGCTGAGGTGAATCAGACCAATATATGGCATTCTAGGCTCGGACACATGAGTCCAAAAAACATAACAATTCTGGTCAAAGAGTGTTATCTAGATTCAAAGGAAGTACACAAACTGAAATTTTGTGAGGAATGTGTACTAGGCAAATCACATAAGCAGAGCTTTCCTGAATCTAAGCAAACGTCTACAAGTATTCTAGACTATGTGCATAGTGATTTTTGGGGATCAATCTCTAATGAAGCAAGTTTATCAGGTTGCAAGTATTTTCTAAAATTCATTGATGACTACTCAAAAAGGCTTTAATTCGGTTCCTAAAAACCAAGGAATAGATGTTTGAGAATTTCTCTGAGTGGAAAACTCTGGTTGAGAATCAAACAAAGAAGACTCTTAAGTGCTTAAGGACAAACAAGGGTCTGGAGTTTTGCAACCAGAAAATGGATAAACTGTACAAGGATACGGGAGTCAAGAGACACAGGACATGCACTTACACTCCACAGCAGAATGGAGTATCAGAAAGGATGAACATGATAATAGCTGATAAGATTAGGTGTATGTTGGCTGAAATTGGGTTAGAAAAGAAATTTTGGGCTGAGGCTGCAGCCACTGAGGTTTATTTAATAAACAGAACTCCTAATGCTTCATTAAAGTTCAAGATTCCAGAAGAAGTTTGGTCAAGAGCTAAGGTGAATTAAAGCAATCTCAAGAGGTTTGGTTGTGTTGCAGACGTGCATATACAACAAGACAAACTAAGTCCTAGAGCTGTTAAGGATTTCTTCATGGGATATCCTCAAGGTACTAAAGGTTACAGGATATGGTTACCAGAAGAAGGAAAATGTACTATCAGCAGGAATGTGGTCTTCAGGAAGAGAAGTTGTACAAGGAAAAGAAAGCTGAAAAGCAACCTAAAGCCAAAAGCAAGAAGGTTACTTTCAGTACTGAACTGATCCAAAGGCCAGACAATACTGTTACGGTTCAAAGCTCCTCGGATCAAGGTGGAGCTGTTTCAGAAGAGGATGAAGATGAAGAAAGCACTAGTCAAGGTGAAGCATCTTCATGTATAGAAACTGAAACAACTAGTGTAACAGAAAGGGAATCTGATCTAGATGATATTCTAGAAGAAGCTGAAGCAGAAGAATATGATTTGCGCGATGGTATTCTACTTGAAAGAGATAGAGTGAGACGAGGAGCATACAACTTCCACAGAGATATGGAGATTCCTCATATTTTGTGGCTTATGCACTAGCTTGTGCAGAAGATCTTCAACTAGATGAGCCACAAAATTTCGGAGAAAGAAAAAGGAGTAAGGAATGGAAGAAGTGGGAGAAAGCTATAATAGAAGAGATGAAGTCACTGGATAAAAATGAAATATGGGAAGTTGTTTCTAAGCCGAAGAAACAGAAGACAGTTGTCTGTAAAGAGATCTTTAAGCTAAAGGAAGGCATTCTAGGAGTGGAAGAACCTAGATACAAAGCTAGGCTAGTAGCTAAAGGATTTACACCGGTTCAAGGAGTTGACTACAATAAGATATTCTCACCAATTGTTAAACATGTTTTAGTACGAATCATGTTATCGGTTGTGGTGAATTTTGATCTTGAATTGGAGCAACTAGATGTCAAGACTGCTTTTCTACATGACACACTAGATGAAGTAATCTACATGAATCAACCAGACGGTTTCATAGAGAAAGGTAAAGAAGACATGGTTTGTTTTCTGAAGAAGTCTCTTTACGGGTTAAAGCATAGATAGTGGAACCATGAGTTCAATGACTTCATGAAGTCATAGGGGTTTCACAGAAGCATCAATGATTTGAGTGTTTATCACAAAGGATCAACCATTGATAACTAGGTATTCCTATTACTCTATGTTGATGATATGGTAGTAGCAGCTAAGGACTTAAAGAACATAGAGATCTTAAAGAAAAGTCTAAACATCGAGTTTGAGATGAAAGACTTTGGTCCAACTACAAAAATTCTAGGCATGGATATCATCAGGGATAGAAAGAATGAAGTTTTTAAGCTATCACATGAAAGTTTTTCGTAAAACTTAGGGTCATCGCCTGATTTGGCGAGAGCATACTCTGAGATTGCTCTGTCGGTTGACTATCTCAGAGGGAAAGGAAATAGACTCAAGTTAGTAGTGGTATAAGTCTCGGTAAGGGAAATCGACAAAAGAAAATTGAAGATTAAAGACGGTAAAGTCTAAAATTGGAAAAGATCGAATGTGCTAAGGAACTTACTTCGCACATGCAGGCAAGGTATCGAACTCCTTGCGTTCTTCTTCGTCTGAAAAGAGAAAATAACATGTTAAAGGTTCGGGGGTTTAAGCTCAAGAGCAGAGATCATATCTCGCCTCCGATTCTAATCGGTTTTATACACTTCTCTATATTCTTTATACGATTTATCTTCGCATTTCTTAAATCCGGTTTTTCGGTCCTACAAGCTTAAATAAATTTTATTTATTCAACGATTCAAGCATCTCTCTCAATTTTTTCCATGGATTGTCAATAGATGTTGACTGAGACTGAGAATGTTACAATCAACAAGGAAAATGAAGTTGTTCAAACAACCATTGTTCAAACACCGCTGTAAGTGTTGGTCTATTGCCGGAAAAATTTGATGTGAATGAGTTCAAAACTTGGCAACAAAAGATGTTGTTTTATTTGACCACACTCAAGTTTGAAAAGTTCCTCAAGGAGGACAAGCCGGTTGCTCTTCCTGGAGCCGAAGATGTCCACACCATGGTGAGCATTGATGTCTGGACGTATTCAAACTTCTTGTGCAATGTTGTTTCCGTTAATGAAAATGCTCAAGTTGTTTATTTGGTCGAGTCTTTTACTATTTGGCATGAACAATTAGGACATGTGAATTATAAATCTTTGGAAAGATTGATGAATTTATGTCTAATTCCTAAATGCAAATCTATTAAAGACAAATGTCAAGTTTGTGTACAAGCAAAACTTACAAAACGACCATCCCCTAAACGAGAAAGAACGACGGGACCTCTTGGTTTGATACACACGGAATTATGTGATTTCAAATATCTACCAACTCGAGGAGAAAATAAATATTTTGTGACATTTATAGTGCTTATCAATTTTTGGTTCATAAATAAGATATTCCAGATATTCACATTAATACGGTGATGGAATCCAAGAATGAAATTTTTTTTGAAAATATTTTTCCATTAAAAGATAAAAAATATCTAAAGCGGACACGGGATCAAAGAGATGTAAGTTCCTCTAGGAATGAGGCAAGCATTTTTGGTACTTCATTTAATGAGCCGGAAGAAGTTGAAGATGAACCTAGATGGAGCAAAAGAGCTCCAAAGGAAAAAAAACCTTTGGTGATGATTTCCTAATGGTTTTTCTATTAGAAAATGAACCAATAACTTACATAGAGGCTATGTCTACGCTAGACGCACCTTCGTGGAAGGAAGCCATAAATAGTGAAATTGACTCCATTATGCAACACCATACATGAGAGATGGCTGATTTACCGAAAGGGTTTAAAGCTCTCGGGTGTAAATGGATTTTCAAACCAAAATTGAAAATTGATGGTACGATAGACAAGTGCAAGGCTAGACTCGTGGTGCAAGGATTCCGACAAAAGGAAGGTCTGGATTTCTTTGACCCATATTCTCCGGTAACGAGAATAACTTCGATTGTAATGCTAGTCAGCATTGCTGCTTTACGAGATCTGGAAATCCATCAGATGGATGTAAAAACTGTTTTTCTAAATGGAGATTTAGAGGAAGAAATTTACATGAAACAACCTGAAGGGTTTGTTGTACCTGGACAAGAACACAAATTCTCTAGACTTGTGAAGTCATTGTATGGACTTAAACAAGCTCTGAAACAATGGCATGAAAAGTTTGACAATGTAATGATGTCCAACGGTTTTCGCATAAATGAATGTGATAAATGCATATATGTTAAAATTACTACAACTGGGTATATCATTCTATGTTTATACATAGATAACATGCTTATTATTGGGAGTAATAAAAATATCATCAATCAAACAAAAACCATGTTATCTACACAGTTTGATATGAAAGATATGGGATTAGCAGATGTGATTCTAGGAGTTAAAATCACTAGACACTCTGACATCCCAAGAACATTATGCTGACAAGATACTTGATAAATTTAAACTCTACTCAAGTTGAAATGCAAAAACACCTATTGACGCTTAACTTCATTTGACTAAAAATCAAGGTGAAGCAGTATCACAAGTGGAATATGCACGAGTTATCAGAAGTCTGATGTACTTAACAAATTGTACTCGACCTGATCTAGTGCATGTTGTCAATGTACTAAGTCGTTATACGAGTAATCTAGGACACATACGCTGGAAAGCTATAACTAGAGTATTGAACTACTTACGGTTTACGAAAAGTTATGGGTTGCACTATGGTAAAGAACCAGTAATTTTGAAAAGATATAGTGATGCAAACTGGATATCTGACTCCAAGAACTCAAAATCCACAAGTGGATATGTCTTTACAATAGGTGGTGCCGCTGTGTCCTGGAAATCTTCCAAACAAACTCTGCAGGCCAGATCGACCATGGAATCTGAGTTCATTGCTTTAGACAAAACCGCAGAAGAGGCTGAGTGGCTTCAGAATTTTTTGGAAGATATCCCTATGTGAGAGAAACCAGTGCCAGCAATACATTTGCATTGTGATAGTCAATCCGCTATCTTACGGCCACTGAATACTCAATATAATGGCAAGCCTCGTCATATACAGAGAGGACATAAGACCATTAGACATTTGATCTCAAGTGGTGTAGTCACAATGGATTATATCAAATCAGCTAATAATTTAGCATACCCTTTTACAAAAGGTCTTACTCGAGATCAAGTATTAAAATCATCAAAAAGAATGAGTTTACAGCCTATGAATTAAAGATGACGTTTGATGGACACCCAACCTCAATGACTGGAGATCCCAAGAATAAGGTTCAAAGGGCTAACTATATTGAACTGATTCTGCTGATAGCACTGTGAGACGAATGTCTCGACCCGATTCCTACGACGATTAGACAGTGCTAGTTTTCTGAGGTTAAGCGTTGAGATTTTAATGATTTCATACTTTCATTCTTATGAAGTATAAAATAATACTTTCAACAAGACAGAAAAGCTTATGGGAAATCACCTATGTGAGTGTGAAATGGGGCCGTTTCTAGGAGAATGAACAATAAAGGCTATATTCTCCAAGTTCACTTATGAATCCAGGCATGTTCAAGACCACAATGAACACAACAAGAGAATGTAGTTCTACGAGAAACCTAACTGGGTTATGCCTGTTGTCTAAGTTTACATAAAACTCTGGGTGGTTCAAGACATCATGTTCACCTCCTAGCTGAGTAAACTCGACAGATATTAACAATGATTGGTTCAAATCTGAAAAAATGCTACCAATCATATACAGTTAGTTTTCGCATATACTCTAGAGACTTCTTTTTTAGCTATTCATATCCTAAGAGTCTTTTAAGTCATCCCTGTTTAGAGTCATTTCTATTCATGTGCAGGATTTTTGGGTGTAAAATTATAATCTCTTTGGGCTTATAATGTTTGAGAATGTGAATGAGAAATAAAATGTGTAATGGATTAGATTTTGGACCAAATGTCAAAATAAATCCATTTAAGTGTAAGTGAGTAAGTGGGAGTATTGTAAAATTTCTCATATTGCGTGGCCAAACTTTTTCACTCTAATATAAATAACTAGAAGGTGATACAAGGGTTCAAATTTGCTAAGACTTATGGTGCATATGAGAGAGGATGGATCGAACCATACGCGCGCACCACCACCGCCGTCAGGCCAGGCTCAGGCACGGGCACGGGAGTGGACGTGGGCATGGGTGTGGCTTGGGCTTGGCCTTGGACTTGGGCGCGGGGCTCGGGGCTCTGTGCTCTGAGGCTCTGGGGCTCTGGGGCTCTCGGGTTTTGGGAATATTTGATGGTCAAGTGGCCCATTTTCTTTAGGGATAATTTTTTTATGAAGATAAATTGTCTAATTATCCTCTTAATATATTTTTGACTTGTCATAATGCGTGAGATTAAATCCGAGATCAAAACCGAAAATCAAAACTGAGTACACCATAATGTCACAAAATTGTAACTTTCTACGTGTTAATGTCATGCAATCGTAACGATAGAATCTTACCTTAAAGTGCATGCGTTTAAACTTACTCCGAGCTCGCCTATATAAGGAACTCGTCTCATTTGGAGAATTGACTCATTCGAAACACAAACATCTCTCTCATAGATCTTTCACTCTCTCGCTAAACGTTTCTCCATTCGTTCAGAAAACGGTACGTCTAGAGTATTTCGTAGTTATCTACGTTCGTAGATTCCACACTGAGTGTAACGTTGTGTTCTCCCATCGGTTGTATCATGGGACTCGAAAAGTTCTGTGAATCCGTCTCATTAACGGGAGCTTTATTGAGTTAAGGACAAAGATTATATCTCGTCTCTGACTATAGTCGGTTTTATACACTTTTTTCAAATCGTTTTATATATTTTTATTGTTCAAATCGTTCTTCTCTATATTCTTTATACGATTTATTTTCGCATTTTTTAAATCCAGTTTTTCGGTGGTACAATACAATTTTGTTGAACAAAGGATTTGAGTGATGACTATAGTATATTATATATTTATGGTAAACTTGACCAAAAAGCATATATATCTATGTGATCTGATTTAGCAATTAAGCTTATATATTTATATGAGCAAATAGGTTTATCTATTAAGTACGTTTATATATCTAAGCAAATACGCTTATATGTCCTAGCAAATACTATATATTATGAGCAATTATGTTTAAATATTATATATTCAATGTGTGTTAATAAAACGAACAATGTGGCTTTAATGAGTTCAATAAATTATGTTTGATGAGAGTTATATTCTTTAATAAAACCGGAAAAGTTATAAGTGTACTAGCATGTGAATTTGATGTGTAATTGAGCCGTACTTGTACACTAGTTTGAGTGTTAGATTTTTTTTACTGGGCGATAGTCTATCGCTCATGTTGTTCGATTTCTGCAAGTTATGAACTGTGTTTAGATCATCAATTGTTTGTTTGTGGTTTTTGGGATTAGAGCGAAAGATCAAAGTCTTTTTATTACATTGTTGTTTTTTTTGAACTGGTATTTTTTGTTTTAATATATTAATTGTTTTATTGGTTTTTTAAGTGATGATTTTGAAATTTTCTTTTTAATTTTTGGGGTGTTACACGCTGGATCGCGAGACGACTCTGCTAGAAGACGGCGGATAATGCTTGGACTAGATCGATCGTCGAGCCACCTATATAGCTTCCTTAGCCGGCTCCGTGGTAAATA
This sequence comes from Cardamine chenopodiifolia, assembly GCA_963922655.1. NCBI lineage: Eukaryota > Viridiplantae > Streptophyta > Magnoliopsida > Brassicales > Brassicaceae > Cardamine > Cardamine chenopodiifolia. The sequence goes on along the minus strand of OZ000490.1, from coordinate 15,289,098 downwards.
TTGTCAGTTGGCGGTTGGTGGCAAGCATTTTATGTTGAAAGAGCATATGGGTCGTTTTAAGCAGTCTTCACGGGTCCCGGCGGCAGGCAGTGGCGAGGGTCGAGTGCAGCTTTCTCACCTTCGCATATTGGTCGCTGGTGGCTATCTTCTTTGACCGGATCGAGAGAAAGATCGACTCCGAAGGACTGGAGCTTCCTGGAAAACTGGATTACTTGCCAGTGTGGGAGGGAGAGGACTCCGCTAGCGGCAGATCTTCTTCTCGACTTCGTAGGGTTAATAATAACTAGTTCAACCGGGTTTCTGTGCTGAAGCTTCAATTGTGTAATCCACGGTTTGCCCGGTTAGGGTTGGTTATTAAACAATATATATATATACATATATATAAGTATAAATTAAAACAAAAATAAAAAGCTGTAGAGACATGTTATTAAACCTAATAATTACATGGCATAAAGTGGAGAAAAAGTTGGAATTTCAGTGGTCAAACTACTTGATTACGGTTGGAGTAACACCTTCCAATATCAAACCAATACCTCTTTCGAAACGTCTTATTATCTCGTTCAGCAATGTTGACCGACGCTTAATCGGAAAGATTATAATATTTTTTTCCAAAAGCGTAATAATTACAAAAGAGTTATGCTTTTATTCGCTGCAAAATAATATTAACAAAATTGGTGGTAACTTTAATGATGAGCGACCCCGCCTTATCTGGATCAAACGTCCAAGATGAAAGAAAACAAAAACGAGAAACAGTATACAAAATTATATAATCATGTTTAGGCCTTTTGGTAGTGACACAAATTTAAGTAAACTGTTTGGATGAACAAACTCTGTTCCCTTTTCCATACCATTGTCTATCAGATTTTATACGTTCACTCAAAAGCAGCCAGTAAGCACGTGGCAGTCAACAACCTTGTGTCACTTTTCATTTATAAAAAGTTTGACGCTTCTGTTTTAATTTTCTATTTTTTATAGCCACATAATCTTATATTGAACTCCCAATCCATTAAGATAATATATTTTAAATTTTCTGGCAAATTAACTATTTTTGCAGTTTTTTTTAATATTATGTTAAATTATATTTAAAAAATATTTTTATAATAATTGTGGCTGCGTAAAGTAAAATTAAAAAAGGTTTAACTGTAGTAATCAAAAGTGGTTGCTTCATTAAAATTTAAATTGGAAAATTCAATTGGGACAAAACCGAAATTTGGGAAAAAAGTAGAAACCACTTTCAATTGAGATGAAAAAATTGGAAATAATAAAAAAAAATAAAAAAAAAAGATTTATACTCTAGTTGAGAACCGATTTTATAATCCATCCAACAAAATCCTCTTTTGTTGCAAAGTTGATAGCCTATTTCGCACCGTTCGATCCATATTGCGTATCAAGCTGTCCACCGATGAAGGAAGCTCCCCATGACGTCTTTGATTTATTTCCTGCCATAAAGAATAAACCGTGACTTGAAATGCATATTTGACGAGAAAAGCCAGAACTCCCCTACTTCCATAAATCAAAGCATTAGTGAGAATATTGTGTATACTAGTGGTATACATGTGATGAAGCAAGCCAAACACCATGTGATGCCAAACTTGAGCACTAAACGGACATGAGAAAAACAGGTGCTCTGCGGACTCCATCTGAGCCGAACAAATGAGCATTGTATCACTTTTCGATAAGCGATTAATAGCAACCAACCATACAATAAAAGAGAATTTTGGAGTTTCGTGGGAGAACCATATTCCCTTATACCAAGGCATAGCCTGTGAAGTCTGTTGGACTTTATTCTAAATTTCCTGAGAGGAGAACTTCGGCTTGAATTTACCTTCCTTTCCTCGCCAAAGGGGAATATCCAAATTAGAGGAAGCAATGTCTTTTTAGCTTAATGATCTCAATATCTATCAAAGAAAGGGTGTGAGAACGTCTATGCCGAGGGCGATGAGAACCAAGAACCTCCGCCAAAGTTGCGGAAGACTTAATACCAAAATCAATGTTGCCTCGGTCCCCCAACAAATCATACAGCTGACCCAAACAACTCTAGTCATCAAACCAGAAAGACGTATAAGCTCCACTCCGCACCTTAATTTTATGAAACTCCATAGCCAGACAACGATACTTCAGAAGGTTTCTCCAACATCCACGAGATTTCCTGGATCATATATGTTGTGGACCCAATTAACCCAAAGAGAATTCCTCGCTGAAAGTAATCTCAAAATCAACTTAAAACATCTTAACTTGTTTGCGTTCACCAAAGCTCTCAGGCCAAGCCCACCTTCGGCCTTTGGTTTACAAGCATCTCGCCAAGCAACTTTAGCCTTGTCAGGATTAAGAGTTGTACCCGACCATAAAAAAGCCAAAAAAATCTTCTCATCTTCTTTGATACAAGCACTAGGAAGCATAAAAGCCGAAATCCAGAAATTCGTCAAGCTAGCAATTATCAAAGACAAGAGCTGAAGCCTTTCCGCAAAAGATAAGAAGTTGTTCTTCCAAGAACCTATTCGAGCACGAATTTTCTCAGTGAGTGGCTGAAAATCTGAATGTGTCATCCTCTTAGTCATAAGCGGCAGCCCCAAATATTTTACCGGCAAAGTACCAATATTAAATGGAAAACTATCAAGAGAATCCCACGTAACAGAGGAGATACCTGTAATAAACAGAGATGTTTTTTCCATGCTAATAGAAAGGCCTAAGATTGCAGCATATCTTTGAAAGATCTCCACAATACCCATTATTGAGCGAATTCTCCCATCCGAGAAAATCATTATATCATCCGCAAAACACAAGTGAGTGATGTTTAATTTTTTACAGCCTGGATGATAACCAAAAAGCCATGCCACAACTGCTTTGTCCAACATACAAGATAACACATTTCTGCATATAACAAATAAATAAAGGGAGAGAGAACAACCTTGTCGGAGACCCTTCTGACTACCAAAAAAACCAATGAGCTCACAATTAAGCCAAATAGAAAACAATGGAGTCATCACACATAGCTCGATCCAACGGATGAATTTTGGCGAAAGCTGCAAAACTTTTAAAATATTGATCATGAAACCCCAATGGACTGAATCAAAAGCTTTTGTTAAATCGATCTTCATGGCACAACGAAAAGTTATATCCGACTTATGATAGTCCTTAACAAGCTCCAGGGCGAGCAGAAGGTTCTCCATCATATAACGGTCCTTAATAAAAGTTGATTGGTTCTGCGTAATAAAACCTGAAAGAATAGTCTTAAGCCTGTATCCAAAAGTTTCGAAATCACCTTGTATATCACATTACAACACAAGATTGACTGGTAATCTTTCATTCCAATTATACCCGTCTTCTTTAGAATTAATGATAGAATTTTTATGTTTACTCCTCTTGGTAAGAAGCCATAGATGGAGAAAGACTGAACTATCACAACAAAATCCTTACCAATGATCTGCCACGCCTCCTTAAAAAAATCCACCGTGAATTCATCCAGGCCGGGAAATTTATTCAAAGGCATGGAAAAAAGAACCCACTGAATCTCGAACTCTGTAACCTCTGCTAAAACTGAGTCTTTTTCCTCCTCTGAGCATGAATAATTAATTAAGGTTGCCACCTCTTCCACTGAATTCCTTTTTAGATCCAGAGACTACAAAGGAAAAAAGATCCGTATAATACCGAATAGCCTCCGCCTGAATCTCCTCGCGATTGGTGAGCAACACACCTTCCAGAGACTTAACTACATTGATCGCATTGCAAGTTAACCTCTCCTTGACAGCACTATGGAAGTACCAGTTGTTTTTATCACTTACATTACCTTTAAAAACTCTCATCCAAACTTGACACAGATTCCTAAACCTTATACGATTTTGATTCCTCTTGCATTTTTAACAGATCAGGCGAGCCTAAGGTGGCAAGTTGCTTATCACATAAATCCTGAAAAGTCTCAGTCACTCTCTTGGTTAAATGATAGCTTTTGACGACTAAGGCCACGAATCACGGGCTTGAGGAGCTTTAACTTCTTAGAAAAACAGTGAATGGCTGAAGTATAATGGAACAGAAGGACAATAGACTCCCAATAAGCAGCCAACATCGGCTTGAAATCTGTCAACTTAGAAATTGCATTAACAACCTTAAAAGGACTCTTAGGTTTATGTGGCACTCCAGCCAGCAAAACAAGAGCACATAAGTGATCCGAACAGCCCTTCGCTTCGAACAGAGAATACGATAACCAACACTCGGTCCAACTTCTTACAAACCAGACCATCATCTCTCTTATTGCACCAAGTGTAAAGGAGACCATGATAAGTCATATCAATTAACAAAAAATACCTCATCGTGTCTTGAAATTCCGCCATACTCGGCAATGTAACCTGAACACTCGAAGACAGGGAATGCTTCGATAAATCCAGAATTTCATTTAAGTCTCCTAGACAAAGCCAAGACTTACCCCGGTATTAAGAAAGGTCTTGAATTCGTTTGAGGTCTCGCCATAGCTCTCTTCTTTCTTCCAGCGCATTAGAAGCATAGACAAAAGTGCACATGAACTCCTCGGAAGAGCCAACGATCTGAATTACACAAGTAATATGCTGACTCATTTTAAAAATCACCTCTAACGTCACCAACGCACTCCACACAACCTAAATTCTACCAAGAGGGTTACTTATAATTCAAAACCATGGACCAGCTCCCAAAAGCAGAACGCGCTATGCGCTGTACCTTACTCTCCACAACACGCATTTCCAAAAGACACACCCAAAACCATAGAATTCGATGGAGATAAACTCCGGACAATTGAATGCTTCCTTGATTTATTGAAACCCCTAATATTCCAAGAAAAACATGACATTATTATTTCTTGTTGGAGTTCCGTTTTCCAAGTCCGGCAGGATTTACATCCCCTACCCTCTGAGAATTCTTAACAAAGTATTTGTGAGCCACCTTAGATGACTGAGGCATCTGAGGTCTTGTCTTCGGCTCATCCTTACCGGTTACGATTACCTTACTAGAGCTCGAAGTATTCAACAGAGAAGAAGCGGAATCCAGAGCCTCCCCTTACTTAACCTTACTAGCCTCAACGACCTCACCTAATAGAGTTGTAGAAGACTGTTGGGTCTCTTCCCCTGTTTGAAATTTAATTGGCGTATCGACTTTCTTTGCACTGATGTCCACCATTACCTCATACTCTCCCGCTTCATCACAAAAAATATCATACCGTGACGGAGAAGCTATCGACAAACGACTATACAACAATCCCCGATGTTTTTTTAGATTTTCCCCCAAGAGGTAGTGACCATAGACTAGTCCGTTTCAGCTGATTTAATGACCGGTGATGACAAGTTTATCTCACTATCTTCTAACTCTGCTTCTGCTATAGCTCCCGTAGTCCTCACTGCCTGTAACTGTTCTTGCTTCTGTTCCGTACCAACAATTTATAGAATAACCTTCTACATTAATGCCTGTAATTATACCTGCTCCTACTCCGTACCAACAATTTCTAGATTAATCTTCTGCATCGCTACCTGTAATTGAACCTACTCTTGTCCCGTAATAACAATTTTTAGAGTATCCTTCTGCATCACTGTCTGTAACTGATCTTGCTCTTGTCCCATAACAGAAATTCTCGAACCAACCTTCTACATCACTGCCTGTAACTAATCCTGATCCTTTCTGGTAAAAAATTTTTTTGGAAAAACCTTCTGCAACACTACTGAAAGCTGAGCATGCTCCTGTCCTGTAATAGTTGTTTTCGGAGAAACCTTCTGCATCACGACATGCTTATTTAACACTACATTAGTTACCCCAATTGAAGCCAATTCTTCTTAGTGATTTACCTGTTGAACCCCTTGACTCGATTGCAACCAAACATTTGGGAGAACTGGCGACAAACAGCAGTCTTCCGTATGTCCCCATTTCTGACAACCGTTGCAGCAAGGCGGAAGCCAAGGAAACTCGTAGAATATTCGAATTTTGGTCCCTTTTATCTCGAAGTAGTAATGATCATACATCTTTGTTGATAAATCCACTTCAACAAACACCCTTGCTTCTTCAAAACTGGTAACTAGTTATGTTTCTCTATGCAGCTTATAGGATTTCCCAAAGGGCTTGATAAGAAACTTAGTCCATTCCAAGTAAACATTGAAGCTAGGACATTCTTCATAATGACCCACATGGGAATAGCTCATCTATGGTTGTGCCTCCTCAGCAAGTGGTGACCATTTGGAGATAATCATGGGAATATCGCATATATCTTACATCCCGTGATGTAGAACACGCTTCCTCGCTTCTAAATTTCGCAATCTGAATTTGACAGTTGTGTTATTGATTTCAAATGTATCAATTTTAATCTTTTTATCCCCTAGATTCTAAATTTTATTGACAATTATGTGGACTTTAGCGACATGAGGAGCCTTAATCACAAACCGACCAACGAAAAACTCTTTTCAAAGTGGCTCCAACTCAAGCACCTCTGATTGCACTATGACCACACTTTGACCTTCGATTGATTGAATTTCACATTCAAACTGTGTCAGGTTCGTCGAACTTCCCTTCCGTGCTACCTGTGCCCACAATTTCAAAACCGGCGTAACATATGTGCATGTATCCACACGCTTCGGTGAGCCTCTCTCTAACACATGAATTGACTGAGATGAAACAGGGGAACCTCCTAATGAAGACTCCATCCCCACCCCGGCGGAGGCCGCCACTCCACCAGCCTTGCGGAGGATCGACAAAAAAAAGCGAAAATCACTTCTAAATTCGCCCTAAAGCTAAAAAGGAAAGTATCAAATCTCTTTTCTTTAAGGAATATTACGATTCCATTTTCACAATTTTGATATAACACATTTTTTATTAAAAAAAAGAGGCGCAACAGATGACTTTATAGGAGATTTTTCATTTTAAAATTATTTTTGTCCGAACACGCTTAACTGCATAATTTAAATGGAATCTGGTGCATTAGTATTGAATCATACCCGTTTTGATTTAACATTTAAAACAAATCAGTTTGGAGCTCGGTCTCACATCATATGGACTAGTTTCTATGGTTAATCATCTAACAATTTTATTTAACTTACATATAATCGTTTAATTCAATTCAATATAGATCCAAATTGTGGATAACTATCCTAGGTTTAGACTTAATATATACGACTTATGTAAGAAAAAATTTATACTGAAATCGTATCGATAGAAAAATTGGTCAATTCTATTTATTTAGATAAAGCACTGAAATAATTGAAGAGTAAAAACAAAGCACATGGTCTCCATATTAAAAGTTCAAAAAGCAAAAGAAGAACCTAATGATATTCAGCCATCTTGGTCGCCTAAGAGTCACCACATACCTTAGTAGGGAATATATATATATATGCACATATATATATAATGAATTCGAGTGCTCCAATAGAACAAGTTGTGGTGTGCTTACATAGATAGGCATTATAAATACGTCACCAATGTGTAAGTAAAATATCATCTTCGACCGTTTGCGCCTAAGTGCCACATCTACTCTTTATTAGGGCATTGGCTCAACCATGGGTTCTAAAATCAAGGTGTGATCACCCAGCGGCTATAGTCTGGTGGTACATGATTAGGGGACAAGGTATAAACTCGTCTTTCTCTTGATTCGACTATCACTGAAAACAAAACACATATATTGGATCTGATGGCTTTGCACTTTAGCCCGAATGTTTAACATGGTATGTTTGCATCCAACGAGAATGCACACTACAAAAATGGATCAGGATAATATTATTGGTAGAGGGTGAGCGAAAATATAGGAAGCGATTTTCCAAGAGTTAACGAAGGTGATTTTCAAAAACTGAAGCATGGCGGCGCCGCCATTAGCCCCAGAGCGCGTGGAGGAAGCCATGGGGGTACGGAGAGACCCACAGGGACAAGAAGAAGAGGAAAGAACTGTTGTTGCTGCAGTGATACGAGAGGGGAACATGGAGGTACTGGGGAACAAAGAGGTTACGGCTATTCAGGGAGATATGTTAAGGAGTCAGTCTCGTGTTTTCGAAAGTATGCTAGAACTGAACGGTGAGGGTGACAAAACGTCGGGAAAACCTGTGTCAGTGGTAGCAGAGAGTGGCGAGGAGAAACATAGAAGATCAGGGGGAAAGGGTTTTCAGGATGAGAAGAGGGGGGCTCAGCCTCTTGAGATATCAACTCTGAAGGGACCGAACGTTGAGAACGACAAAGCTCCAGATCTCTCTGCTGCAGAGGTAATGGAGGGGGAAAAAGTAGGGGACTCTGTGACAGGTGGAGTAACGAGGAAGTCAACTTTGTCAAAGTCTTGGGCAAAAGTGGTGAGCATGCCGGCTCTAAAACAGTTTGATTTCAGGGTCTTAGAGAAGGAAGGAAGATCGATAGTAACAGTGTCGTAAGAGGTCTTCGCAGACGCGCCCCCACTTTGGGAGGACTTCGTGATAGGTCACTTTGCTTCGACTGCTCCTCACATACCAAAGGTTCACGTCATAGTCAACAAAATTTGGAAGTTGGGAGATAAAAATGTCAAGATAGACGCATATGTGGTTAATGAAACATCAATCAAGTTCCGAATCCGCAATCCAAATGTCAGAAGCTGCATACTACGAAGAAGAATGTGGAATATATGCGAAATTCCCATGATAGTATCGAAATGAACACCTTTTAAGGAGGAGGCGCATCCCGCTTTATCCTCAATGCCAATGTGGGTTAAGCTCAAGAATGTCCCTCTGGATCTATTCACTTGGAAAGGGTTGAGTTTTGTTGCTACCCCGGTGGGCATTCCGCTAAGAATGCATCAGGAAACGGAGCTTGTCTCAAGCTTTGATGAGGTTAAGCTTTTTATAGACGTCAATCTCAAAGTGAACATACCATCAAGCTTCCGGTTTAATGTGAGAGGGGAGGAAGTGGAGGTTCACTTTGAATACCCCTGGCTACCTATGAGATGCGAGGGCTGCCGGAAGTGGGGACATCTTGAATCCGGATGTCTTGAAATGTTCAATAAGGACGACTCTAGGGGAGGGCAAGCCATGGAGGAAGCTATTGTCCAGGAGAAAGCACAGTTGGAAAATGAAAAAGAGTCGAGGCAGAAGGAATGGATGGTGAGAGTGAAAGAGAGAGGCTGGTGAGGTCGCCAGAAAAATCTGAAGAATGGAGAACTGTTCCAGCTTCAAGAAACAGGAGTACCGGGAAAAAAAGTTTAGTAGATTGCCACCCCATCCAGGTAAGGGCTCAATTAGACGGTGGGATGTCAGACATTCACTCGCTGGCTGTCTCACCAGTTTCGAAGAAGGCTGATAAGGCAGAGCTGAAGCTGCGAAAGATCTCAACACCAACAGAGAAAGATGGGAAGGTGACAAACATATCAGAAAGCTCGTTGAAGCTAGGGGTTCAGGATGACTCTGTTCGGATAACAGAGAAAACGAAGCTGAAATCAGAAGAGAGAAACTCACAAGCTTACTCTGTTTTAGAGCTGGAATTGGAGAAGATGCAGCTGCAGAAAATGAGTTCTTACGAGGTACAAGATGTAAGAGAAATGGAGGACATGGTACAAAATGGAGAATCTCAGGTCGATTTGGGAAACTTATCTCCAGCCAGTTTGAAAGATACGGTCTCGAGAGGACCAAAATGCAAAATCAACAGCGGACAGCAGGGTATCAGTACGGTAAAGGAATTGGGGTTGACGATGAACCAGGCTCAGGAACAGCTAGTTACACGAACTGAGAAGGAACAGGATGAAACCAGGTCTCAAAAAAGGGATTCAAATGGGGACCAGTCTGTAGCTCAGCAGGATCTGGAAAATCCGGGTGCGAGCGGGGAAATCAGTACAAGTCAGACAACAGAGGAACATTTACCTCGAGTCCCACTTCAAAGAGCAGCAAAGACAGCTCAAAAGAGTGTATCAAAATAGTCGCAACAGGCGGAGTCGAAAGGGATAGGACGTCGGAACCTACAGAAAAAACAAGAAATTGTCGTGTTTTATTTGGAATATTTAAGGTTTCAACGAGAAAAGAAAGCAGTTGGTTGTCAGAGATTTAATAAGGCGAAAATCTCTCGTCTTTGGAGCTTTGATGGAAACTAGAGTGACGGAGAACAAGGCAAAACAGATAGTAAAATCGACCTTTCCGGACTGGTCAATGATAGCAAATTATGAATTCAGTCTACTAGGAAGGATATGGGTGGTGTGGAGTAAAGTTGTTTCAGTGACAGTGGTGAGTAAGACGATTCAAGCGATAACATGCAAGGTCAAGGTTCAGGGGCATACAGAGGAGCTCTTTTGTACATTCATTTTTGCATCCAACTCCCAAGAGGAGTGCAAGGAGCTCTGGAGATACTTAATGGATCAACGGAGAGAGGCTTAATCTAGCGATCTGCAATGGATGTGTGCGGGAGATTACAACAAAATTCTTGAAAGCTCGGAACATTCTCTTAGGGCATATATGCAAACAAATACTCAGGGGATGCAAGACTTCAAAGACGTGGTAAGTCAATACGCTCTTGTGGATATCACGTTCCATGGACCTACGTTTACTTGGTGCAATATAAAAAAGAAGAGGGATTGATATGTAAGAAGCTGGACCGAGTCCTCGTAAAAACTCTTTGGCTGCAGCAAATGACAAGTTCATATTGTGTTTTTGAAACTATGGGATGTTCGGATCATGTTTGTGGGACAATATCGCTGTTTGGAACAAATCACAAACCGAGAGTACCTTTCAAAGTGGTAAACGCAGTGGTTGCGACTCCAGAATTTAAAGTCCTAGTGGTGGAGCAATGGAGCAAAACGGAGCCATTATTTTCATCCACTTCAGCTCTTTTTAGATTGTCAAAGAAACTGAAGAATCTAAAACCAAATATCCGAGCGTTTAGTAAGAAGAAGTTGCACCACTTGACACAAAGAAGAGAAGCGGCTTACAAAGTCTTATGTGAGAAACAAGAGGTTACTCTCACAGATCCGGGACCCCAGAACATGATTGACGAAGCTCAGGCCTATGACTCATGGGAAAAGGTTGCTGGGTTGGAGGAGAAATACCTAAGTCAAAAGGCAAAGCTTCATTGGATAAAGGTAGGAGACCAAAATACCCGCTATTTCTATAACGCGATTAAAGAGAGGGAAGTAAGAAACTCGATACACGAGATCAAAGATCCGGATGGGGGAATTTTTACATCAAGGGAGGATATTATGGCTGAGGCGGTGAGGTTATACACAGCTTTGTTCAAGGATCCGCAAGGCCAGGAAAACGCTGAAAATCCAGTCCCGGAGCTGAATCAAGTAAGGGTTCAACAGTGCTCGGAAGACCATAGGAGGGATTTAATGAGAGAAGTGTCGACTTTGGAGATAAAAAATGTGTTGTTTTCGATGTCCTCAAATAAGTCACCGGGACCAGACGGATACACAGTAGAATTTTATAAGGAGATGTGGTCCACTATTGGGAACAATTTTATTGTGGCAGTCAAATCGTTCTTCATCTATGGGTTTTTGCCGAAAGGGATAAACTCCACCATTCTGCCTCTTATACCTAAGAAGATGGGAACAATAGGGATGAAGGACTACAGACCGATTTCATGCTGTAATGTGATTTACTAGGTGATATAAAAGGTGATAGCAAACCGTTTAAAGAAAATTCTTCCCGGGATTATCACAAACAACCAGACCGCTTTTATCAAAGATAGATACTTGATGGAAAATCTTCTTCTCGCGTCTGAATTGGTCAAAGACTACCATAAACCAGAGATAGCCTCAAGATGTGCCATGAAAATAGACCTCACCAAAGCGTTCAACTCAGTGAATTGGTGTTTTCTTATAAGCTTGCTGAAAGAAATGAAGCTCCCGGATATTTTCATAAGATGGATTGAATTATGTGTAACCACCCCTTCTTTTTGGGTTCAGATTAATGGGGAGCTGACAGGGTATTTTCAGAGTGAGAAGGGGCTGAGACAAGGATGTTCCTCTCTCCTTATCTATTTTTCATATGCATGAATTATCTATCCTCCATGCTAGATAAGGCGGCGAGAAATGGGGTTTTTGGGTACCACCTGAGTTATTAGAGTATGGGAGTTACTCATTTGTGTTTTGCTGATGATATCATGGTATTCGCGGACGGGAAAACACGATCAATATGGGGTATTCTCGAGGTCTTCTCAAGATTTTCATCTCTTTCAGGTCTGAATATAAGCTTTGAGAAAACAACTTTGTTCATCACCGGAATATCGCCAGAAGTTCGGGCTGCTTTAAATGAATTTCCTTTTGAGATTGGCTGTCTACCGGTAAAGTATCTAGGGCTTCCTCTCTTGACAAAAAAAAATGATAAAAGCAGACTACCAGTCTCTCATTGACAAGATCAAGATCCGGATAAACTCTTGGAAAAATTGATTCCTATCATTTGCAGGTAGACTACAACTTTTCTCTTCCGTAATAACAAGTTCAATGAATTTTTGGATTGCAGCGTTTAGATTACCAAGAGCATGTATACGGAAGATTGAGAAAATCAGTGCCTCATTTCTATGGTCTGGACCAGATTTGAATACAAGAAAAGCAAATGTGGCTTGAGGGGGATGTATGCAAACCGAAATCAGAGGGAGGTCTCGGCTTGAAGTCCTTAGAGGGAGCAAAAAGAGTGACCTGTTATAAACTGATCTGGCGGATAGTATCAGCAAAAGACTCTTTATGGGTGAATTGGATAAAGAAGAACCTGATCCGCAAGGGATCGTTCTGGTCAAAAAATGAAACAAAGACGGGAGGATCTTGGATGTGGCGGAAAATACTGAAATATCGAGACTCCGCAAAAGGTTTTCACAAGGTCGAGGTACGTAGTGGTTCTAACACCTCTTTTTGGCATGATGATTGGTGCTCATTAGGGAGGCTGAAAGAAGCTTTGGGGGATAGAGGTGTGATTGATATGGGAATACAAGCAAATGATACGCTGGAAGAAGTTTTTAAGAAGCAGAGACCAAGGTGGAGGAGACCGTATACTCTGGCTGAGATAGATAAACTCCGGTTGAGTGCAAACGACCAGGAAGATGTTGCAGTTTGGAGACACAAAGAGAACAGATTCAAACCTCAGTTCTCATCGAAGGAAAATGGAACCAGCTAAGAGCTAAGGGTATTCGAAATTTATGGTACAAGGCTGTTTAGTTTTCCCACGCATCGCCGAAGTTCATTCATTTTGTGGCTGGCAGCTCTTAACAGATTGGCAACGGGTGAAAGAATGAGTGCATGGTCCAGCACGACATTGACAAAATGTGGTTTTTGTTTACAGGCTATTGGAACTCGAGATCATATTGTCTTTGGTTGTCCTTTCACATCACAGATATGGTGCAAGCTGGCTCAAGGGGTGATGCGACAAGATTACACTTCTCATTTCGGCGCTTTGATGAACTACTTTCATGCTTTGGATAGGAGGTCAACAAAATCTTACGTGATAAAATTAACTTTCCAAGCCGCAACATATACACTTTGGAAGGAGTGAAACCAAAGAAGACATGGAGGGGTTCCCCAAAATATGGATAGGTTGATACGTGAGGTTGGAGCGACAGTGAGGAATAAACTATCAACATAACAAGCTCAAGGTATTATGACAGATGGCCTATAAGTTTGGTTTGCCTCAAGAACATAAAGGTTTCGTTGAAGTTTCAGCTTATTCATGATGGGTGTGTACTTTTTTTCCCAGAAAGTAGTTTTGTCCCAAATGGTTTTCCACTTGCGGATTTTAACGAGGCCGCCTCTCATGAACTCTATCAGCTTTGTTCTAATTTAAACTTATCGATTTTTCAATTGCATTCAATGTAAAAACAGTTTTTCTTTTGAATATAATTTTACATACTATTAAAAATAAAAATAAAAAATGCACACTACATTATTAGTCGGTCTTTAAGGTTCCGGTCACCCATGTTATAAAAGATAAAAAATCAAGTTGTAATATATTCGCATATGCTATATTCTAAATTTCTAGTATATATCTTTTAGTATAGAAACTCCACATTAAAAATAACTTTTTTAGTTTGGCTGTATGGGAGCATCCACATTAGTGAGAACCTCATGATTTTTGTCTAGCGCCTAATCAATTAACTGGAGATTAAATTAGAATTAATTGGGGATTAGTTTTAGGGATTTTTTATTCACATATGCTATTATACACTTGTTTTGCTATAAATAACTAAATGTTAAAGTCAGCGGAGTGGCTATTGGGCTTCATTTAAGCCATTAGGTCATGAGTTTAGATTTTCTCACTTTAACTTATTAAAGGCAAAATGGTCATTTAATAGTCATTTTATTCCTCATGGAATCGAAGGTCTGGAACTAAATCTTGACGGCCGCCGGTTTCCTTAACTTTTTCTCGTTTTTTCATGTCAAAGCTACTTAATTTTTGTAGATCCAACACATATCTATTGATCCCTAACCTAAACAAACGAAAAAAACTTTTCTCAAAAAGATCCAAGTTTTGACCCGATTTTCCCATTCTTACACGTTGAGCTTCTAATCACCGGTTAATCGGTCGCAGAGATCGATTTTTAGAATGGATATCATCTATAATAGTAAAAATAATAAACCATGTTCAACGCTCGTTTGTGATTTGTCTGTTTTTTAGGATTTTTGAATTACTTTATCGTTCTTTTTGTTGTTTGAGTGGTGGTTCATTGCTCTGTTGGAAAAACTTTATTAATATCAATGTATTATATCATGACGCAAGACTTGTAAACTGTTTTATTAATAAAAAAAATTATTTTTATTTGTCTTGCATATATAATGATCCAAATCCTCAATATCGGAATGAGTTATGGGAGAGATTACAATGAACTGCTACATCTCGTAACGATCCTTGGATCATGCTTGGCGATTTTAACCAAATTCAAAGCAATAGCGAAAAAAGGAGGCCATTTACTTGATGAACATTCATGCCAAGATCTCAATACTACTCTTGATATATGCGATATGATGGAATTTAACCACAAACAGAATAAATTTGGTTGGAGTGGTCACAAGAGTTTGGTTCGTAATGGTATTCGAACTAAGGAGTTAATTCAGTGCTTTCTTGACAAAGTCTTAGAAAATACATAGTGGTTTTCGAATTATCCGTCTTCTTACTCGGAGTACTTAGAGCCCATCGAATCTGATCATCGTCCGGTAATCGTTAATATTTTTTTCAAAACATGGCTAAAAAAAGGATAGTTTATATATGATAAACAGCTATATAAAAGAGAAGGGTTTAAGGAAACTATGATTGCTGAATGGATGGAGTTACCAAACCAGGCAGACTTGTCGACTAAACTACAGATTATCCGTAAGAAAATAGCTAAATGGAAACGCCATAATGTCACTAATTCTGAAAGAAAAATACAGGTTCTTAAATCGACACTTGAGGCAGCTTTCAATCAAACCGATGCAGACCCATTTTCTATCTATGAGATAAAGAGGAAACTTATCCAAGCATATTACCAAGAAAAGATTTATTGGAAATCTAAGAGACGCAATAAATGGTCAAAGGAAAGGGATCGCGATACTAAATATTTTCATGGATGCACCAGAGTACAAAAAGCCAAGAATCTCATTACTATATTACCGGTAATAATGGAAAGCAGATATCTCCAGAATTGTGGTTGATTCTTTTCAGCATTTATTTACAAGTAATGGTAACAATAGTTGGGGAGACTTCTTCAGTGATGCCTACTCTCCTGTATCGGATAACATGAATTCAGTGCTTACGTCTAATATTACTAACATAGAGATTATACAAGCAATCAAATCCATTGGAGGAGATAAGGCGCCAAGTCCGGATGGTTTAAGTGGTGCCTTTTACCATCAATTTTTGTCAACTATTGGTATAATGTAATAAAGGAGATAAATGACTTCCCTAACAACGATGTTATTCATCCCAGTCTCAAGGAAACTAATATTTGTATAATCCCAAAGAAAAATTGCCTACCTCCATGAGTGATTATCGTTCAATCAACTTATGTAATGTGGCATATAAGATTATTTCAAAGATTCTAATCTCACGACTAAAACCTTTCATGGCTTCAATTATCTGCGATCAACAAACAACTTTTGTTCCGAAAAGACACATTACAGATAACGTGCTGATTTCTCATGAACTTCTTCATTCATTGAATTCAAGGAAACGACAAGCAAAAACATACATGGCAATTAAGACTGACATATCAAAAGCGTATGATAAAATAGAATGAAACTTCCTTGAAGAATATATGAAGAGATTAGGTTTTCACGGGAAATGGATAAAGTGGATCATGTTTTGTGTGGGGTCAGTGTCTTATTTGGTTCTTATAAATGGAAGCTCATATGGCGACATTGTACAATCTCATGGTATTCTACAAGATCCTCTGTCACCGTACCATTTCCTTTTCTTCAGGGAAATGCTACACAAAAGCTTAATCATGAAGAAGGGACTATCAAGGGGTTATCAATAAGTATCAATGAACCGAGAGTTAGTCATCTTTTGTTTGCAGATGAGTCTTTTTTCTTCTGGCAACCCAACCTTCAAGACAGTGTAACTGTAGCCAAAGTCTTGCATCAATATGGTGAATTATCTAGCCAACAAGTCAATGTTAACAAGTCTTCTATAACATTTGGATCTCGTGTTTATGAGAATAAAAAAGCAGAGGTTTGTCAAATCATTAACATACAAGGATCAGGCGGATGCAGTAAATATTTGGGACTTGCTGATGACTTTACACGGAATAAATGTAACATATTTGAGTATATTTTCAAAAAGGTCAGAGAGCGTACTAAAAACTGGAACCAAAAGTTCTTATCCGAAGGGGGAAAGCAGGTACTACTAAAATCCATTGCATTAGCCATCTATACTTATGTTATGAGTTGTTTTAAGCTTCCAAGGACCACATGTAAAGAGATAGACTCTGCATTATCTCAGTTTTTGTGGGATCAGATGCATCTAAAAGACGTATGACGTGAATCAGTTGGAAAAAATGAGTTTATCTAAAAAGAAAGAGGACTTGGCTTTCGAGATATTGAGAAATTCAACAATTCCTTACTCGTAAAATTAGCATGGTGTATTTTACAAGATCCTCATTGTCTTCTCGCTCGACTTATGAAAAGTTGTTATTTTCCCGATACATCAATACAAGAAGCAGTACTACTCAGGAAAACTTCTCATGGATGGCGCTCGATAATCAGTGGCAGAGATTTACTATTTAAAGGTCTAAGATATCGTCTAGGCAATGGATGACCTATTAATCCATTTTTAGATCCCTGGATTCCGTCCAATCCTCCCCGACCTGCTGCTATAAACTCTACTGCCTCTCCAAATGTCCGAGTTAAATATTTTTGGCACGCTTCATGGAAGCAATATGACGAATCAGTTCTCCAACGATCTCTCTCTATAGAAGACGCCCATCAAGTTCGTCGTCTATATATTCCACATAACGACACTAAAGATAAGTTACTATGGCATTAAATAAAAGATGGATTTTACTCGGTTAAATAAGGATATTGGTTAGCCACACATCTCTCGGATTTTTCAAATCCTTCTCAGCCTCCACCTCCAGGTTGCACAATTTTAAAAACCCGGATTTGGAAGACAAAAAATTCCCCAAAAATTACACTTTTTGTGGCGTGTCTTTTCTTCTGCCATTGTTTCTGGTGCAGAACTTAATCGCCGGGGAATACCAATAGATGCTACATGCAAGATATGTTGCCAACACATTGAGACAACAAATCATATTCTTTTCCAATGCGGCTATGCTAAAGCCATTTGGAGGATTTCTAACGTACCACGAAGGAAATTAACACAACAGACGAATACACTTGAACAAAATATAGAGGATCTGCTTGCCATCTATGATTCACCAACAATGCAAACTATTTGTCAAAGTGCGTTTTGGATCCTATGGCAATTATGTAAATCACATATTGATCTTATTTTCAATAAGGAAAATCATGATCGTCTTATAGTGTTCTCTTGTGCCTTGGACAATCCCTCCGAATAGTTAGATGCGATCTCACGTAGTCTTCCTAGATCAAACCCTCCGACTAGCTTTCAAAGATCAACGACCCACTGGCCCCACAGGTACTTTTAAATGTAATGTCGACGCTAGCTTTCTTTTCAATGCTTCATCAATAGGAGTGAGCTGGATCATACGAGATAAATATGGTGACTATATAACTTCAGCCTCGGCAAAACTAAAACAGGGCTCTAATCCTCTAGAAGCATAAGGAATGGACCTTTTACATGCTCTACAATCTCTATTGTGTAGGGGGTTTTGTGATGTTATAATGGAAGGAGATTGCAAAGTTTTGGTGGATCTTCTTCAATCACGTTCCCAAAACGAATACCTACAACCTCTTCTGAATGATATTCAAAGTAAGGCAGATCGATTCATAGAAATCTCGTTTACTATGGTGTCAAGACAATGCAACAAAGTAGTGCATAAACTAGCCAAGATAGCACACAATCAGAATATTATTTCTAGTATTTATTTTTATCCTCCAAGGTTTTTGCGGGGTTTTTTATTTAACGATCATGTGTAATCTTACAAATTTTCTAATAAAATCAGACAGTAGAAAATAGTAAAAGTAATAAAACTTTAAATACCAATAATACTATACATTATAAATAGTACAAGAAAGAGTTATATCCTCATAGAACTAAACATAAAATTACATAGCATAAACTCAAAAGAAACAAACTTAATATGCTAGAAAACATAGATAACATATAAAACCATGATCAAATATAGAACTAACTTGGCCTCTCTGAAGACGATATAAAAGATGACTGTAGATCTCTGCATCTTCTCCGAAGGTTTTGGCTTTCCGGCCGATTACTGGCATTTATGTCGGCTCCGTTATTATTTTAGTTTTTTTATATTTGGCTTCTTCTTTTTTTTCTGTGTTGATCTGGTCACCAAATTTCCAATGAATTCTATTCAATTGCATGATCTTCTTCCTCTTGTTGGTGTTCATTGGGGATTGACAAAGTTTGCATTGTAAAATAGGATCCCACAATTTTGGATTACAGATTTCAATTCCATTAAAAACCAATTAATCATAAACATATTCTTTTCACCCCTATATAAAAGGAATAAATCATGATTGTCAAAGACAAAAACAAGAGGCTTAAAGAAGCCCTGCTTGATTTAACCGTCACCTTGCATGATATCTGTCCAACAAACCATGAGGAACCACGTGAAAATTAAGTTATCAATGGAAAGTTTTGAGTCTTATATTTCTGGAAAATTTAAGTTCGTTTGGACTGGAGATACATTGTAAAATATATCGTTGTTTTTTCTTGTATGTTACAATCTAACCGCTGTAGATCTAATCAGATCTGGGAAATTAGACAAATAGATAAGCAAATGAATTTTTTTTTGATGACCATTTTTTGAGAGATTCTCGACACTTATATCAAGCCACTGCTAAAGTGGATCCTAAATTAGAGTTACGGTTAAAAATTTAAGGATGTTGTTCTAGAACATAACACTATGGATCAGATTCTATTGCCTTCCAATTTCAGAAGCAAATTTATGTTGAAACATAGAGAACTAGAAGCCGATCTACATAACATTGTAAATCCCTCGCTATCAACTTTTGAGATCATCTTTCAAATTATGATTCTGAAGCAAACTCCAACCGTAATTCATTTTCAAAGTTGATGAAAATATTAAGCTAGCTTTAGAAAATCCTAGATCTAGATTCTCTAGTTTACAAACCCTAATTCCTATTTTTGGGAAGTTCATATTGTTAGAAAGTTTCTATTATGGGAAGGTTTCTACTTTCGTAAAGTTTTAAGTCGATTTTTTTGTAATGTAATTGTGAAATTTCAGGCATAGTTAACATGTTCCAAATAAAGGGAAAGAATAAGACATGAGTTTTCTCCATCATCTAAGCATGTGAAAAATAGTGACAACCTTTTAAGCTTATTTTCAGAATTGCTAATATGGGATTAGAAAAAATGTAATTGGATGTATGTATGTTGATTGATATTGCGTGTCATTATAAGATGATAGTATGCATGATATAGTAATATGAGTGTATAGATTTATGTGATAACATAAAAAAATATATGATGATACGTTGAATTGAATAAGATTAGTGTTGTGACGATGTTGTATATCAATGTATGGTCATTGGTGTCTGCATTAGTAATGTGGATGTATGGTCAATGGTATCTGCATAAATAATGTGTATGTATGGTCATTGGTGCATGCATATATGATGAGAAGTATGGCCAATTGTTTTTGCATGTGTGATGATATGTATGACCAACATTGTATGCATGTGGGATAAGATGTATGGTCAATGGTCTTTACATGCATGGTCTACAGCGTTGAGTCAATGGTTCCAAGTTGTAGAATAGTAATAGTTAATGAGCCTAGTTTGCATGATGTCATGATATGTTAAGATATGATGTGACTTATATAATAAATTAAGTTTGAACATGAAAATTATATATAGTAAATGTGATAGGTTGAGTGATGCATGAAAAATCGTTATTTTTGTTAGTTGTATGTCTAAGAATATGGTGTCTGATTTTATGCTATATGATGATTATTAAGTGTGTTTGATTTGTTATAATTATGTTTCGATGGGCATAAATGATCTCTTCACTGAGTAATTCATTACGCACCAATCTCTTTTCCTTTTCTAGGTTATTAAAGTTGTAGGAGTTGTAATTCAAAATTTTTGTTTGTTGGTGAATTTTTGAAAAGAAAAGATTTTTTGGTTGTCAAACAAGTAACAAGTTGTCTCAGCTTTTGTGGTTGGGACATGTGTTACAGGCGTGCGCCACAATGACTCTTGGTGAGAAGTGGAATGATTTTCCACTTTAAATAATTGGAAATTTGGATTTAAAAAGATGATGGAGTGTAATAATTGACACTTTAAAATCATTTATGGTTGTCATCCATACTTTAGTGATGGTTGGGACGTTACGATTGTCCCCACACAAGGAGTCGAACCATCTACAGAGAATACAATGAACGTTCTTGAAGTGGTTCATGTCAATTATCGTTCTTTTCTTTCTCGTCACAACATTCAAAAGATTGTTTCCCTTCTCTTCAAATAGTGTTTTTTTCCTCTTCAACTTATATTGACTTTGTATTCCTATTTCGAAGATAACAAAGTAAATTTGCCGATAAAAAAAAATATAACTAACTTGGCTCTAACCTTCACTTGATGTTGGACCAAACTTTTGCCATATATCCTCAACCAAACTAGTTTTAATTTTTATTGTACACATGTAACATGAATTTTAATTCGATTGCCCAAAATGTTGTCCAGATTAGTAGGTATATTTGTAGAGTATTTAAATCTACTTGTGTACTTCCATTTCCTTCTACTTGTTAGAATTGTGATACATCATATTGAGTGAATTTGTCTCGTTCGTCTTCCATTTTCATATTGTGCAAGATTATACATGTTCTCAATATCTTTCATATTTTATTTTTATCCAAAAAAGAGCTGAATTTTTAATAATGGCATATTGAGTTTGCAAGACTCGAAATGGACGCTCAACATTTGTTTGAACAACTTCTTGACGTTTAGCAAGTAATACTACTTTAAGATCTTGAGGAAGTCGTATTGATTTTTATGTATAATAACCCATATTATATTGGTTTCCATTGAGAAAGTAGTTTAATTTTGGAGTATGACTTTCTAAAATATTATTAAAAATAGGTGAGCAGTCAAGAAAATTGATATCATATAGTATACATGTAGATCCAAAAATACATGTCAAATCTAGAGATCATGTGAAGCAACAACCTACAAATTGATTTTCGATTTTCTACCTCCACGTGAATACTGCCTTTTCCACATAGTGGGACCATTTTTGCACTCAATGTTTTCTATCATGCCTTGAAATCCATGCATCTCTCCAATGTCGAGTAATCGTAGGAGATCCTCTGATTTATGTATTTTTGGATAGACATCTTCAAAAAAAGATATAATTCCGTCTACAAAATTTTCTAAGAATAACCTCGCAATGCTTTCACCAATGTGAATGTATTCATCAACTACATCAGCTGCACAATCATACGACATCATACGTATGACGTCAGTGCAATTTTGTAGTGCTGAGAGACTCAACTATTTGATAGCATTTCATCTTGTTGAAAGTATTCTACTTTGTTTAAGATTTTTTCAACAATACACATGAACAATGTCTTGTTTATTCTAAGAGATGTTGAAATTGAGCTTATGAGTAGCTCATCTCTTCACTAAAATAGTCAGTTCACAAGTGGGTATGTCCTTCTTCGCAACCTCTTTCAATATATGTTCATCGACTTCATTTCTTTGATTTTTTTCCCTCTTGAAGTTGTTCATAATCATCCAAACACTTATCAAATACAATGTCAAATTCTTCATCAAATGCTTTATCAAATTTTCCATCTAATGAAAATTTGAGTGGATTATGAAGAGGATACTAGATTGAATAAATGAAAGTTTGTGTGTATTTTAGATTTGTATGATGGAATTTAAATGTTAGATGGAAAATACTAAAAATATGGCAAATATAATATACAGACTAAATAGTGAATTTCCCCCAAAACAAAAAAATTGGAATTAAACGTTCAGAGATGAGAATATTAAATATAAAATAGAGAATAAATAGTGTATTTACAATTATTCTTTTACATAATCATATTTTTATTAATGCTAGAGAAAAAATCTTCTACTCCCTATATATATAATAAAATTAATGCTTGTACAAAGATTTTTCTTATTTATTCCACTCCCAAGATTTTTTACTTATTTATTGTAACATGATCAGAGTTTAACTTCTAGTCGATCAGATTTCTTAAAAAATAGATTAAAAATGGAAAAGTATTGAATGTGAGTATTGGAATTTTAAAGAATAGATTGAAAATTTGACAAACACATTGTTTTATTTTTGGTTGCTGCAAAAATATTAAATATGTATTGGGTTTTATAAGAACTTAGATTGAAAAATGGATATGGTATTAACTGTATCTATTGGATGTAAAACAATTTAGATTGAAAAATGGAAAAAAAAATGTTTTAAATTTTGGTTGCTGCAAAAGTATTGATGATGTATTAGAATTTTAAATAATTAAATTGAAATTTGGATATGGTTTTAGTTTTGGTTGCTGAAAAATCGTAGAGGTTTGGATGATAATTGGTGAGAATACTAATAATAGTAAATGGAAATAATAGTCCAAGCAAATGTGTATAAGCTTTCATTGTTGTTGTCATGCCAAATATTTGTTGTCATGGTAAATCCACTATTTGTTGATACATTAGTATTACCATACATTTAATATAATTATTTTTTCACATATGTGAAGATGATAGTCATAAAGAATTAAACAAATTCCACAAAATAAAATAAAATAAAATGGTATTAAAAGATAAAAAAATACCATAAGAAGAAATGGGAAACTCGATTTGGTATTATATCAAAGACCATCCAAATTAAAACACAAAATTGAGACAAAAAAAATAAATTAATTCATATTACATTACTTAACCATGACATTTCATTGCAAGATAAGACATTATACACAACAAACAATATAACCATACTACCTCAAGACTAGAGCATCTCGCCAATGGGTTTGTTATTCAAAGTTTCTTTTTTTTTTAGAGTGGTTTGGTTTTTGCAAAAAAGTCTTTTAAGCACTTTCATCTTTGATATTTAATTTCCCTCTACTATATCTTTCTTATTTAGCGCATACAGACTCTCGAGTTTTCATCTAGAATTGGCCTCCCTTTCTTCATCTGTTATTTTCGTATCATTTTTTTCCTTTGCACTTTGATGACTTCACACTGAGGGGACAAGCCGTAGCTTGGTCCTCTATATCTGCACCTATACAACTCTACAAATTAGAATTTAAAGTCTATAAGCCACCTTCATTAAAAATTTGTTCTCTTTTAGCTTCCACCACCTTTAGAGCTTTGAGATTTGTAAGGACTACACCATTTTTTATCATGTTGGAGCTCCCTCCAAACATGCTCAAGTGTGAAGTTACTCTTGTAATCATTGTAGTAGATTTGATATGCAATTGGAAAACATCATCTTCAGGCTGACTACAAATTCTTTGACTCAAAGCATGATCATAGCATCCAACAGACTTGCAAACGCTAGCATTTAGTTTTAGTCACATTTGCTTAGAATTATTCCATTCTCGCTTCGGTAGGTTTGCAACTCCTGGCATTTTTGAAAATACATAGAAATTATTGTCCAAAAGCATATGCTTTTGTTTATTACTCATAATTGGATCTTTGCTAGTATTTAACCATACACTTTTGAGAACAATATCTTCGGTTGAACTCCATTTGCATCTTTTCCTCTGTGCTCGGTTGTGTTTCCAACTTGGTTTGGATCATCACTCACTCCACCCATACTACTATATTGGGTACTATATTGTGGAATTTCCAATGGGCTCATTTGGTTTAAGGTTGAAACAAGAGGAACATGATTTGTAGTGTTCCCTTCTTGTTGAGTACTAAGAAGATCCATGAAATTTGTTTGTTTTTTTTAAATGTGAAAATTTATTTATGTGAAAAGTTTATGTACATAAGTTTTGTAAAAATGTTTAAAAGAGAAACAAACTTGGTAAGAAACAGCTACTACCCACAAGCTTGCCACTTGTTTTATAGTTCGTCAAATTGCTGCCTTCATCGTAGTAAAGAGATGTGATCCTATCCGTGACCAACTTCTTTATTGAATGAACCATTCATGCCAGACGTGATCACGGCAGCTTGAAAAACCATTTGCAATAAAGTCTTGTTAAGAAGTTGCCTTAGAGATAGTCTAAAATGCAAAGAGTATAAGACCAATACAGAGTAAGCTTCTGGTCGAGAATGGTGCATGTGAGATAAGTACCTAGTAAAAGTGTACGTGCAAGCAAAAAAGAGGTGGTCTCTTGTTTCATTTGTCTCGCCGGAAAACTGTATTTGTGCCCAGGTACGCGTAAAATCGCCAGTTGTCAATCTATCACATACCAAAAACCATAAAATGAAAGAGTAATGAGGTGTTGATTGCTGGAACCACACTGTTCAGACCCAGAAAACCTTTGGCTTGATCCATGAAATTTGTTGAGAAATAAAATGGATTTTTAAGTCCATAATCTAATTAAGAAGAAAGAAAAAAATGTTAAGGTGTGTGAAATTTGCTGCCTTCATCGTAGTGAAGAGATGTGATCCAATCCGTGACCAACTTCTTGATTGAATGGACCATTCATGTCAGACGTGATCACGGCAGCTTGAAAAACCATTTGCACTAAAGTCTTGTCAAGAAGCTGCCGTTGAGATGAGTCTAGAATGTGGAGAGTATAAGACCAATACAGAGTAAGCTTCTGGCCGAGAATGGTGCAAGTGAGATAAGTACATAGTAAAAATGTACGGACAAGCGAAAAAGAGGTGGTCTCATGTTTCATTTGTCTCGCCGCAAAACTGTATTTGTTCCCAGGTACACGTAAAATCACCAGTTGTCAAATCTATCACATACCGGAAACCATAAAATGAAAGAGTAATGAGGTGTCGATTTCTGGAACCACACTGTTTGGACTCATAAAACCTTTGGCTTGATCCATGAAATTTGTTGAGAAATAAAATGGATTTTTAAGTCCATAATCTGATTAAGAAGAAAGAAAGAAACGTTAAGGTGTGTGAAAAGACGAGGAGATGGGTATAGAATAAATTAATAATTATACATGATTTTAATAATATAAAAATATAATTTAAAAATTTTTCAAATCTCAAAATGTTTTTTCCTAATATTTTATATTTGTGTAGTGTATTAACTAAAACAATATTAATTTAATATTATTGTAATTTTAAATAATATTAATATATCATTTAAACTCATGCTTAATGGAATTTGTTAGATGGATAATTTTCTGTTATGATTTGCAGAGAAATAAAAAAAATAACTCATAAACTATTTAATTAACTTTCAAAACTATTGTGAATTTGATTTATTGAAATAAAATCTAAACCATTCATGAAAAGACATATGTCTCATATAAGAAGTTCTTAAGAGGTTCTCAAAATCTCTAATATGAGAACAGATTCTCATCAACTTTCATTAAAAATGATTTTTATTATTTTAAAATGTAAGAGACTCCATAAAAGATTTTCACTAAAGATCGTCTGACATGAAATCTATAATTCGTTAATCATCATTGCATGATTTTGTTGGTTTTTTCTCTTTCTCGAAAACTTGCATTTCTAGTTAAATCTTGTTCAAGAATCGAACAACACTGTTTTACATATGAAGCTCAACAAAGATTATTTCTTTTGTTGTTAAAACAATGCATATATTGTTGTATTTATATTATTAATTATTTATAATACATTTTCAATAGTTAAAAGGGCAATTTAATATTTCATATTTAACGAATTCATTTTTTTTCTGTTGTTCGGTTCTTGAACAAGATTTGAATTGTATCAAATCAATCGAAAATGTATTTTTATATAGAACAGATATCCAGTAACATAATCGAGACCACACAGGAACGGACACATAATGTTTATGTCGACAAGAGGAATTTTAATTACGACTTGTGAATGTAAGCTTTTGTTTAGTTTTGTGTGCTATATTTTTTCGGAAAGCGTATTTGCTTAGATATATTAAAGGACCATTCTTTTCACTTATAAAAGTGAATTTAACCTCCTGCCCTACTACCTAAGCACGTGTCTTCCACTAAAGACGGATTCCGTTTATGTAATTTAATTTTTGTACGTATATACGAAAGTTTGTCCTTAAAATAATGTATGGAAAATCCGGAGATTAAACACAGAATTTTCAAATTTGTCCATCGTCGTTTGCACATATAAGGCAATGGGGCTGGAACAACCAACACACATTATTGACAACATTGAAAAAAGGCTAGCACAATAGCACAAATGAAACGTTTACCGAAAACCAAATCCCTGAGCAAATATTAAATGATGAGATATTATCAACCTTTAATTTTGGTAGATTAGAGTAGAAATATTTTTACTTTTTATAGTGTTTTGAAATTCTAAGAAATCCAGAGGTTTAACCAAAATTACACTTTATATCAAAGGTTTTGAATATATTTAAAATGAAAAAGCGGTGGAAGATATTGGATGAGTGGAATATATTCTAAAAGTGAAAACAAAAAATCCTTTTGTTTTTACATTTTTTCTTATGTTTCTTACACATTTTTCTTGCTATAAGGAAATATGAGTGTTTAATTGGTTTTTCAATTCAAAAACCAATTAACAATGAGTGTAAGTGACCTCTCTCATTTATATACTAATGTCCCTTTTTGTTTTTCTATACTAATGTGCGAACAATCCTAACATGATCCTTTGAGTTAATTTATCTAGAGCATGTGCATATCAATATCAATCTCAATTACTTTGAAAACACAACTAGTTTGGTTGCGTCAACTTTTTATCATCATCTAATCTAAAACTTGGTTATAATGCCAACAATTATATTTTGCTACAGCTTTATTCAGCAATGCCTATGCTTATTTCCTGTGTCTTTCATTTTTATTTATATTTGGATGTCTACGACACACACGCACATAACCTAGTATAAGACCAAATCATTATAGGTAAATATACCCTATTCCTCTTCCATGTATTTGTGGAAACTCGTGAATAAGATGATGAAATAGAGTTTAAACCTTGACCTTTCGTAGTATAGTGATGGATCAATCTCCCATCGTCATCATGTTTGTAAGATGATAATCATTATTAACTTATTACCATTTAGAGTGAAGTAAAAACTAAAAAGAATGGTTAAGTGGACATGAAGTTATGGGTAAAAAACGTGGGAAAAGGCAAAAGGCAAAAGGCCCACCTTCTAAGCACTCTCTTTAAAATGGTAATTCGTGCCTGTCAAAGCTTTAGACTCTGTCGGAAACACAACCCCAAAGCCATTTACTTCATTTCGTTCTCTCCCTTTTATTTTATTTATTTAACTTTGAAACAAAAAGTTAGAAAGAGAAGAAAAGTTTGAGATTCTACATACAAACCCCAAGAAACCCCCTAAAATTAAGAGGAGATAAAATCAAATTGAAATTAACTTTTAGTAGTTTTTTTGTTTGTTTGCTCTCTGTTTTCCTCTGTCTGGACATTGGGATTAAACCAACTTCTCATTCTCATTCTACCTTCTTCTTCTACTTCTTCTTTGTTCTTGCATGCTAAAAAAATTAAGAAAGCACAAAGAGACAAATAGACATATTCATTTCATTACCAAACAAGCCGTACATTCTCTAGTTATGGTTTCTTCTTCATTTTCTTCTTCAACTACTTCAACTTTCATATCCAAATTTATTTGGTTCCTTCTTCTTCTCTCTGTTCACTTGTTACACGGATCAGCTCTTCATCTTAAAAACCATACTTCATTCAGACCCAACAGAGCGATTCAGAAGCTTAGAAGAGTAGAAGCACATCTCAAGAGAATCAACAAGCCTTCCATCAAAACAATCCAAGTAACAAAACACATACCATTTTATGGAATAAATCCATTTTTTCATTTATGAAAACATTTTTCTTATTGTGTAATGTAGAGTCCAGATGGAGATGTAATAGAATGTGTTCCATCTCATTTGCAACCAGCATTTGATCATCCTCAGCTACAAGGGCAAAAACCACTTGTAATAAAACTTTCACTTTACTTATTTTTATAATCTTTGAAAAGAGAAAAATAAGTGATACTTTTTTTTGGTTTTAATGTTAAGAAAAATAAGTGATACTATTAATGGAAACTTGCAGGATTCACCAAACAGACCAAATAGAGGAAATGAAACAACAGATGAGGAAAGTTTTAATCAGTTATGGAGTATGTCCGGTGAAAGTTGTCCAGTTGGGTCAATACCAATAAGAAGAACAACGAAGAATGATGTTTTAAGGGCAAATTCAGTCCGACGGTTTGGTCAGAAATTGAGAAAACCAATCAGACGAGATTCCTCAGGAGGAGGACACGAGGTAACTTCTTCTTCACCTCTCGTATCGTACGAATCGATCATGCGGTAGAATAATAATGTTTTCTTACGCTTTACTTTAACTTTTGCTTGTTCCATAAAGCATTTTATTCTCCAAAAAAGTTATATAAAGCATAAAAGAAATGATTCCATCGAGATGGAGAATACAAAAGAGGTTCAACTGATTTCTTGATATTGAAAATAAAGTATGAAAGTAAAAAAAAATTAAAATAAAGTATGAACGTAATTTATTTTAAGGCGTAAAATTAAATTGTATTTAGATTAATAGAGTTTAATTTTACATGTAGCATGCGGTGGTGTTTGTAAATGGAGAACAATTTTATGGAGCAAAAGCAAGCGTAAACGTGTGGGCGCCACGTGTCACTGATGCTTATGAGTTTAGTTTATCACAGATTTGGCTCATCTCTGGCTCCTTTGGTCATGACCTAAACACGATTGAAGCTGGTTGGCAGGTACAATTTTTTTTTAAAAATATATTATATATAAATACCGATTAATATTTCATCTCTAGAGAATCTTGATTCTTTATTTACTTTTTCGTTTTGCTTTTTTAGTTAGTGCGTAGTCCTTCCACATAAATTTATAACTTTCTTCGTATTAAACAAAAATAGTTTCCTTTTCGGTTATTGTAAACACAAACTTCAAACATAAAAAAGATAATATTTTATGTTCTTATGTAGTTGTGGACAAATTACCAGGATTCAATATTATCCGATTTGTGATCAGATCTAATCCGATCTAAAATTTCGGATATATGAGATGTTCAAATCCGGATATTAATTTTTTTGGGGACGAATATTCAAATCCAGAGTAATATATTAAATAATATGTATTTTAGTTTTAAAGAAATAAAATTATAATTAATAAAGTTTTTGGTGATTTTAAAAATCTAAACTAATTTTGGCACATAATTTTAGTTTTTTGGCAAAAATCTTTTAAAAACTTTTTATTTTTCAATTTTACAAACACTTTTTCATTGAGAATCCTTAAAATTCTAGATAAAAATACAAAATTGTACTATTCTAGACACATTTTTTCACAAACACTTTTTCATTAAACTATTTTGCATCATTTTACTATTTTATCTTTTTGTTTTTAAAAAAAATATGATAATCATAATTTAAAAAATGAATCAAGAAACGAATTCAGATATCCGATAAATATCCATTTTCTTTACAAATATCCAAAATTTGGATATTCAAAATTTTCGGATTCAAATCCGAATAACAAAATTATAGATCCGAATATCATAAAAATACCAAGTATCCAATACTTGTCAACCCCTGTTCTTGCCACATTCTTATTGCGTTTGATATTTACATAACGCATAAATTATCTTTCCGAATAATAAAGACTTTAGTCAACCTTTTAATTTTCTACACGGGAAACCAACCGACTAATAAACTTTAATGAGTTGCAAAAGAAGTCTTGTGGGGATATAGATTGGGACCAATTAATAATTAGGTTGGTGATTACTGATTGCATAGCATTTTATCTTTTTGCAGGTTAGTCCTGAGCTATATGGAGATAATTATCCAAGATTCTTTACATATTGGACGGTAAGACCAGTCTCTACTCTTTTTTCACCTTTTTCTTATTGAATTTATTTAATATCACGGAAAATAAATTTAATTGAAAATTTGAAAAAGCAGACAGATGCATACCAAGCAACTGGGTGCTACAATTTACTCTGCTCAGGATTCGTACAAACCAACAACAAAATTGCAATTGGTGCAGCGATTTCCCCGAGGTCCTCTTATAATGGAAGACAGTTTGATATTGGTTTAATGATTTGGAAGGTCAGTCTTCTTTTTCTTCCATTTATTTCCCCACTTCTAACCATATTTTATCATTTCAATTCATATATAAGGACAAAAAAATTCCTGAAAACTTAAAATACTACAATTTGTTACAATTTAAGTATTGATCAAACGACACAAAACAAGTTATAGTAGTAGTACGTGCATGTGGTGAATTAACTTACCAATGAACTTCGAATTTTAAATTAATTGGAATGAGTAATCTAGCGCATAAATAGGTGTTCTTCTTTTCCTTCCAGATATTAAGAAGTAGAAGCTGACCCACTATACATTTAAATACATTTAGATGTAATTAATGCTTCATTTTGTTGAATCAATATGATTGCTTCAAACTTAATATTTCTTGTAGATAAGTCCACCAAAACAAAATATTGCATATTTAAAGTACTAAAACCGACATATACACTAGGTCAATAACGCACTTGATTCGCTACGCAGATGTCTACTAATTTTGGTAATCAACCGACACATTAAACATAAGTTTATTCCACGAAATTATACACTACAGCAACCTTCGAACCATTATCTCAGTTACTAATTTTCTTAAGTTTATTACAAAAATCTACTTCTTAAACATATAGTTTATGTCATTTCTGGCTATTTAAACCATTTTCTCATGAAAACTTGAAAACCAAATCATCATGGTGAGCATTTAAAGCGATAATTTGTATAGATGTAATTCACGTCATAAAAAGAACTCACGTAGTCATATAGTATTACTTTAATATGACTCATCAAAGAAATGAAAATCTTCCGGAGGCAATGCTTAATTATTTGCTACTATAGGTACTTTGAATACCAATATCTCGTTGAGAACCAATAAAGAAAGCAACCAACCTCGAATTTCATAAACTGAACTAATAAAAGAAAGATGACTTTAGCATTTTTCAAAACATTGTTAATAAATAAAAAGCTTGGATTTGGTAAGAGCATTAAATTGAGGATATGAAACTGATGACAGAAACTTCATTGCACCTGCAGCTAAAGCAAATCTTTAATGAACATCAACTAGAAACCTGTATGCTCAAATTTAGCTAATCTCCCTTCGTATAACTAAAACTATATAGTCAAACATAAGTTTGATTAATAACTCACATGAAGCTGGCTGGTTATAGAAAAAGTACTTAATAACAAATTTACAATGTTTAGTTAAAAACTTTTAAATAATTTTTAAAATTATAAAAGCAATAGCCAAAAAAAAACATGATGAAAACATTTCCAATGGAAAACATTCCGTTTGCGTTCTCAATATACAAAAAAATCATTTTTCTATACTTTTTGTTTTGAACCTAAATGTGGTACCAATATTGTGGTCAATTGAAACATAATGCAGGATCCAAAACATGGTCACTGGTGGCTTGAACTAGGAAATGGACTTCTTGTGGGATACTGGCCAGCTTTCTTGTTCAGCCACTTGAGGAGTCATGCAAGTATGGTTCAATTTGGCGGTGAAGTTGTGAACAGCCGATCAAGCGGCATTCACACGGGAACACAAATGGGAAGTGGCCATTTTGCTGATGAAGGCTTTGAGAAAGCTGCTTACTTTAGGAACTTACAAGTCGTTGATTGGGACAACAATCTCTTGCCTCTGAAGAATCTCCATGTCTTGGCTGATCACCCGGCTTGTTATGATATCAGACAAGGAAAAAACAATGTATGGGGGACTTATTTTTACTATGGAGGGCCTGGTCGGAACCCTAGGTGTCCTTGACTTGTCCAAACAGAAGAAATTAAAATATTTTGTGTGAATTAATGTTATTTTCTGTTATCAGATTTCTTTTTCTTCTTAGATTGTTTTTATTTTTTACTTTTGGTTTTTGTGAGACTGATATCAAAAACATTAACAAGCTTGGTCTTATTGTATTTTTGACATGATGATATAGATAATTTATATTTAGAGAATTTTGTTAAATAAACTATTTTAATATTTTGCTGTCATATAATAATTGTGACTTATTTTTTAAAAATATTCTTAATTATTGATTTAAATAATTATTAGAGGAGCTTTTTTTAATGACGAACTTATTTATTCTAGTGACTAACACCGTTGTACTAGATTTATCAACATGTACGGATGGCATAACTTATTGATATATCGTAGACTGGAAGTGACGTAATCGTCGAATAAATTTTTTAATTTTTAATACTTTTTATAGATTTTTGATTTGTATTACTTAGACTAGTTTATAAATTTCTCTACCGATCGTATCAGTAAAAAACTGATATGTACATTTATGTTGTAATGTAAAATTAGTAGTGGTGTACATATAGTACACCTGTGTTTTAAGAGTAGGATTCATAAATATATTTCTAAAAGGGTTGATATCTACATTTCTAGGAATTTTAAGAAGCCAGCTTATAATTAAGTGTACAGTTAGGAAATATGTATACCTAAAGAGTCTATTAGAATGAGTTACAGGATTAGAAATGTATCTATATTATCAATCGTGTATATATATATAAGCACGGTTGTCTTTGTGGCTTGTAGTCACTGTTTGAAATGTATATTGTTGGATGATATTTGAATAAAGAATGAATAAAATCTAAATGAATTGAATCAATGAAATGTTGCTTGGTCTTCACCGAGAACTTTTGTAAGGAGTAAATGTTTTTGGGGCAATTAGAAAAAGGCTTTTTCTCTAGGCAATTAACCATTGCATCAGTATTTCACAAAAAGATGGTTCCGCTTGCCACAAGCAAGCCCTTCCCTTTACAGGGAGGCTTTCGCCCTTCCCCATCGTAACTTTATTTTATTACTGTATTTGTTTCACACTTGTTAGTTTGTACATTTGTCCTAACTATCATATATATACGGTGATCTGTTGCTAATCAATTTACTTGTATCGTATTGGATGGCTTTAACAAGTTTGCAAGACTATTTCTACGATTAGTTTGCAACTGTGAGACTTGTTTACTTGTTAAACAATGTCGTAACAGTGATTTATTTCAGCTAAATTATTGACGTTAACATTTTTAGTCTCGACTAAAGATGGATGGATTGACATAACACATTAATAATACACGATAATCTTCTTTTTCGAGAATGGTGAATATTCTTTTTTTCAATAACTGATTTTGCAACAAATGAGTTTTTTAGTTTTGGATTTTAACGAGTCTACAATTTTTTATCTTCAATTTTAGAGCTTTATTCTTTTCTCTTATATTTTAACTGTTAATGTAAAAATATTTTCTTTGAATATAATTTTACATATTATTTAGAAAGGAGTAAAAATGCCACATAAATTTTATCAGAAAAAATGCCACAGAATGATATGAAAATAAAATAGAAACAACAAAAATGTTTCGTCTCGCATGAACGAAAATTCCATCATGAACGGAATAGATTTGTCTCGCGTGTATGCCTCAAATCTATCCTGGCGGCTTTTTTTCTTTGGTTCTTTATGGATCGCGTAGATGTAGAAAACCTTTTGAAGCAGAAGTTTTTTGGAAAACTAGTTAGAATTTGTTGAGCTCTTGGATATGGCGTCCTAAAACTTAGAGATCTAACTGCGTATTTTTGAAATGAGAGATTGGTAATGGTGTAATAGTGAAGTTCTAGTGAGATAATTGGTTGTCAAAAGGACGTTGATACATTGTGGTTTTAGTGTTTTTTTGATTTAATTTATCTTTGGTTTCTTGCATTTGCATTCTAGATTTAGGAATTTAGGTGCATGTTCACATATGAATTCTGGTTTTATAGGTTTTGGAGTGAAGATATGAAACAAGAAGGATAAATGGTTGAATAGGATCAAAAGAGAACTCGAACTCGAACGAAGGATCTAGCGGAGTGTTACAACGTTTTGTGACATCGCTGGAGAGTGGTGACTTGATGCAGTGGTATGGCGACCTCGGTGATGTTCAACAGTGTAATGTATCAGCATGAAGATGACCGATAGAGACTCGACAAGATTGCTGGAAATCTAGCAGGGAGATGTGGCGGTTTGGTGCAACCGATGGGAGCCAACGGTTTGCTCCAGTGGAGTGGCCAAATCCAGCGGTTTTGTGACACTGCCGAGACCAAATCACATTTTACTATCCAATTTTTAAACCAGGTTCGACTCGGTTTGTTATGGATCGACCCGATTCCTTCCCTTTTTGCTATAAATACTTTTAGCCTAATTAGAAAAGGGTTATGCTTGTTTTGAGGTTTTCTTAGTCTCTTTAAGGTTTTTGTTACGACTTTGTATGAATATTTATCTTTCAAGCTATCAAATCTGTTTTTTCTTTCTATATTTCTTAACTACTCTTCATTAATCATGATTATACAAAGATCAAACTCATTGTTTTGCCTTACTCCAAGAGTTCGCCTATCTTTTTTTGATTTAATTTTTTTTCCTTATTTCCCACTTTATTTGCATTTGAATCTTGTTGGTGTTTTAAATTTAACTTGTTACAAATCAAAAGTCAAACTATTTTGCTTAGATTGAAAGATTACATGACTTCCTAGTGAGTTAGTCTTGTTCCTTGTGGTTCGACACCCGATCACTACTTTGACATTTCCCTACACTTGTGGTACCAAGTACTCGAGGTTTTGAAACTTTGAGCTATCAGACGTTTATACGATCTGGTGGGGGTTGTAGTTATGTGGAACTTGGGTTTTTTGCAAAACATTACGATATGCGAGGCTAAGTCTGAAACAAATTGGAGGCTTCTTCGTTGCAGGGACAATAGGCTGACCAATATTTTTGCCCTTCTCAACTCCTTGCTGAACCCTTATATTGTTGAACATCCCAATATCCCGCTTTGGCGTCATGCGCCACATGATATCAAAGATAAGTTCTCTACTTGATATACTTGGAACCAAATTCGACGCATTAAACCAAAGGTTTTCTTGGCATGCACAGTTGATAGGTTGTGTATTTTACGTGTTTAATATGTTTTTAGAATCACTTTAGGTGTTTTAGAGTTTTCTCAGGTCAAATCATGATAGGAAGAGTTCTAATGCCTTTGGGAGCAAGATTTGGAGAAGATGCAGAATCATGCAGATATGTCTGAATTTTTTTTTTATGTGAGGAACTTCCTACCGATGGATTAAGCTCCGTTTGGTATACAAGATAAATATTTGAGTTAGATTTTATTTGGAAGTGGTTTGAAGTCGATCCAATATTACGATCAAAATTTATGACAATTTTCGTGAAAACGGTCCGGTCTGGCAAGCAGATGAAGTATGCGCAGAGCCCAACTGGCATGAAGAACCAGATCGATCGATCTGGGATCAGATTGATCGATCCAGAAATGTTGTAAGTTTCCAAATTGACCAATCCAGACCAGATTGACCAATCTAGACCCGATCAACCAATCTAGACCCGATCGACCAATCTAGATCCGATCAACAGACCAGATCAACCTGTCCAGACCATATCGATCGATCCAAGCCTTAAAACCTGCCCGAGAACAATGGAAAAATTACTCTTTTTCCTAATATGTTTAGGAATTCGACCTAGAAGTTTTGTACCTAGAAATACTTGTTTTAAGCCATTGTTTAGGCTATGTTTATTTTATGCTTATTTTATTGTAAGAGCTTTTGAAGACTTCTTGTGAAGAGATACTATTTGTTCTTTCTATTGGATTTATTTTATGAGTTCTTCATATATCATGTCTTGTTTAACAAAAACCATGAGTGAGTTGTTCTCTACTTAGGTTTAGGGTTTTCAAAGAAATCATAAATCATTGAATGAGAGACATATAGGGAATAATCTTAGAAGATCTTCATCTATAGTTGTTCGTAATGCTTAGACTAGATTAGCTACCTAGTTTATGATCTTAGGTTGAATTTATTCTCCAAAATATTATAGGTTTCTGGATAGAACATAGATGAATGTATTGTCCTAAGCCAAAAAAAGTTGATACTATTACGATACGTGAACATATTGAACCTAATCGATAATGCTTATTATTTAGTATTCGAAGTGCAACGACAGTTAGATACTTAGATTTCTAGATAAAGTAATTGGTGCCACGATAGTGGATTAGTTGTACATTTACGTTTGAGTTTGGATTGGTGCTTAATCATTCCCTGAATAATTTTCTGGTTTACGATCTCTGATTCCCGAGAAATTCCTGAGACCTAGTGCTTTTATCCATAGATTTACTTCATTTTTACTTTCAATTGCATTCTTTTAGTTATTTGCATCACAATACAATCTCTCGTTTCCGTCTTACTTTAGTTCTACTTTCCAAGATTCGTAGTGAAGATTGGTTCCTGAGGATTCAATCCCTAATATAATATTGAGTGTCTGTACCCTTGTAGTGCTATAATTGGGTTTAAAATTCGTGTATTAAGTTTTTGGCGCCTTTGTCGGGGACCAAATATTGCCTTCGAGTCTAAGAATGGGACTTAGTTTAAGAATTACTAATTTTTCTTTTCGTTTTGCTTGTTTTTGTTTCTCAGGTGTATGCAAAGGAGAAGTGACAGTTCTGAAGGTCTCCAATAGCTCACCAATCAAGAACTAGCTAAAACAGAGCGGTCTAACAACAGATCAAGAAAGGAATGGTCGAACCTAGCCATCATGGGCGATACCATCGACAACAACACGCGTGCTGAAGCTCAAGCCACTGCAGCTGCTCAACTCCAGGACTTGCAACAACAGTTGCATCAGCAGCAGGCTCAGCAGCATACTATTGGGGACATGGATACCCCTCACACGTTCTATCAGAACATACCTGCAATTCGTCCACCAGAGATTGCACGACAGGACTATGAGATTAAGTCTCAACTGATTGCATTGGTGAAAGTACCATCTCTTCCATAGGTTACCAGCTGAGAACACAATGGATCACATCGAGTACTTAGAGGAATTTGCAGCACAACAAAGTCTAATGGGGTACCCGCTGATTACCTCCGCTGTAAGTTGTTCTCATTCTCTTTAGCGGACAAGGCTTTGATTTGGTTTAAGTCTTTACCTCCTGGTTCTTTGAGGTCTTAGCGGACAACTTTTCTTGACCATTTCTACACCAAGTCAAAGACAGCCGCTTTGCGGAATAAGATCATACATTTCGGAAAAATTTCCAGAGAATCCTTCTGTGAGGCTTGGGAAATATTCAAGGAATACCGTCGAGAGTGTCTTCGTCATGGGTTTTCAGATGAGCAAATTCTTAGCATCTTTTATGATGGAGTTGATTGGGATTACAAGAATTCCTTGAATGCTTCTAGCAATGGGAACTTTATGACTCAGAGTATCACATATGCGTACACGCTAATAGAGAACTTGGCTGCAAGTTCCAACAACCGATGTCCTGAGTATGATCGCTCTCGTAAGGTAAACAGTGTGGAGTCTCAAAAGATTGACGAGCTGACCACTAAGGTAAATTTTTGCTCAAGGCTAATCAGAGAAGAGTCAATCAATGTGAAGATGGTTCAGATGCGGTTTGTTTTCAGGGTATTTCAGAGGGGCATAATAAAGAAGTAAACTATGTGCAAGGCCAAGGGTATGTGCAGAACAGAGGGTTCAACCAGAACTATAGAAGCCCCCCCAATCTCTCTTACTGCATCAATAATGTCAAGAATCCTCAACCTCAAGTCAAGAATCCTCAACATCAAGTCTATCCACCTCAAGGAAAACAATTCCAACAGTCCTCTACTCATACCAATGATTCTCATAGTGAACTCAAGGGTATGATGCATCAACTCCTTGGTTCTCAGTAGAAATCTTCCAATGAGATTAATGCCAAAGTGGATGCCATGTAGACAGAGCTAAATGGTAAGTTTGAGGACATCTACACTCATCTAAGGTTGCTTGATACTCAGGTTGCTCATACTGCAGGAGCGGTTAAGCGTCAACAAGGAGTCCTTTAAAGCGAAGGGGGAACAAAAACCCAAGAAATGGAGAATACTCTAGTGGTTCAAAGGAAAATGTGAATATGGTTAAAAAACAAGTACAACCTTCTAAAGAGCTTATATTTGAAAACATGCTGAAGAAGATCTTGAATGGTCAGAAAAAAGTGCACAAGAGGTGATGATAGAATGGATGATATAGAGTGGAAGCTTGTGTATTCAATCTCTGCAACAGCCTCAGATTGATCTATCCACTCACCGGATCGATTGATCCTATCTCTAACTAGGTCAATCGACTTAGCGGATCGATCGATCCATGACCCGGATCGATCAATCCATGACCCAGACCGATCGATCCACTCATCGATCAATCGGTCCTCTAAAGCCACTATAGACCGTAAGTCTCCAGATCGATCGATCCCACCAATGATCGACCGATCCAACTATGAGCATTCCAACCGTAACATTTTAGATCGATCAATCCAACATCCGGATCGATCGATCCAGTCTCAAGATTGATCCTCACCTACGCAAACCGATCGATCCCAATAATCTAAGTCCAGCCGTCACATCTTTGATCGATTGATCCAGTCAAGCCAAGGATCTCTGTAAGAATCCAGATCAATTGATCCACTCCGGTATCGATCGATCCAATAACCAGACATCGATCCATTCATCCAGAACACGTGCTTATGTTCCTAAGATTCCATATCCAAAGCATCCACAACCCGCTCCAGACCCCACACTTAAGATCTTGCCCAAATTACCAGATCCAGGAGAGTTCAATGTGCCATGCTTCATCTCTGGCATTGATTTTGAAGACTTCCTCTTTGATACTGAGGTCTATGTGAACGTCATGCCAGCCAAACTCGCTGAGTCTTTGGGTATTGCTTCTATAAAGCCTTCCGACATGACTTTCTGTTTCGTGGATTTCACATCATAAATTTCACAAGGCTGCATCACCAACCTTCATGTACGAATTGGAGACTGCTGAATATCTACTAATTTTCAGGTTGTCAAGATGAGCAAGGATGCCTCTATGCCCTTGGTTCTAGGAAGGCCCTTCCTTGCCACCATAAGAGCTATAGTTGACCTACCTAAAAAGAGGATTTTTCTCTCAAACATAGAAAAAACGGTCTTCTACAATGCTATCTCCACAAAACCCAACAAGGATTATGTTTCCCATGTTGGCATTGAGAAGAGGGTTGATAAGTGTGACAAGCCTAAGTCTGGGGGAGTAAGAGTAAGTTCTAGAATGATTTTGGCACCATCACACGAACCACATCTTCACCCACCACCACCACATCTTCACCTTTGTGAGACTGCATTTTATAAAGA
The DNA here is from genome assembly GCA_963922655.1 of Cardamine chenopodiifolia. Lineage (NCBI taxonomy): Eukaryota > Viridiplantae > Streptophyta > Magnoliopsida > Brassicales > Brassicaceae > Cardamine > Cardamine chenopodiifolia. The sequence continues at coordinate 15,249,285 of OZ000490.1, read as the reverse complement.
AATAAATGAATGTTAATGGGTCGATAATGGAGATTTCAGATATTCCTTAGGATTCGGGGGACTAGAGTAAGGTTTGTTTGATATGCTTATGGTAAAGTACATGTAGTACTAACGAGTTATTTGATCTGTTCTAATTTCTTGTGGATTGGAAGTTCAGCACGCTGGAGTCTAAAGGAGTGCGTAAGTTTCCGTTTTCAAACCTTTTCTTCTACCTTGGGAGAATTGATAGGTTGCGTATTTTACGTGTTTTAGTATGTTTTTTAGAGTCAATTTAGGTGTTTTAGAGTTTTATCAGCTCAAATCATGCTAGAAAAAGTTCTAATGTCTTTAAGAGCAAGAATTGGAGCAAAAGATGCAGAATCATACAGATACGTCTGAAGTTTTCCTTTATTTGAGAAATTCCCTAGATGGATTAAACTCAATTTGGGATACAAAATAGATATTTGATTTAACTTTTATTTGGAAGTGATTTGAAGTCGATCTAACGGTGCGATCAAAAGTTATGACGATTTTTGTAAAGATGGTTCAGTTTGAAGAACCAAATCGATCGATCTGGGATGAGATTTATTGATCCAAAACTGTCGTAAGTTTCCAAATCGACCGATCCAGACCCGATCAACCGACCAGATCAACCTGTCCAGACAAGATCGATCGATCCAAGCCTTAAAACCTGCTCGAGAAAAATAGAATTTTTTTGTTCTTTTTCCTATGAATACTCTTTTTCTTAATTTGTTTAGGATTTCGACCTAGAAGGTTTTGTACCTGTAAATACTTGTTTTTTAATCTATTGTTTAGGCTATGCTTGTTTTATGCTTATTTTATTCTACGAGCTTTTGAAGACTTCTTGTGAAGAGATACAGTTTGTTCTTTCTGTTCGATTTATTTTATGAGTTCTTCATCTATCATGTCTTGTTTAACCACAACCATGAGTGGGTAGTTCTCTAGTTAGGCTTAAGGTTTTCAAAGAAATCATGAATCATTGAATTAGGCACAAATAGGAAATAATCTTAGAAGATCTTCATCTATAGCTGTTCGTAATGCTTAGACTAGATTAGCTACCTAGTTTATGATCTTAGGATGAACCTATTCTCCAAAAACTTATAGACTACTGGATAGAACATAGATGAGTGTATTGTCCTTAGCCAACAAAAGCTGATGCTATTATGATACGTGAACATATTGAACCTAATCAATAATGCTTATTTAGTATTCGAAGTTCAACGACAGTTAGAAACTTAGATTGCTAGATAAAGTAATTGTTGCCACGATAGTGGATTAATTATATATTTATGTTTGATTTCGAGATAGGTGCTCAATCATTCCGTGTCTGTACACTAGTGCTATACGTGGGTTTAAAACTCGTGTATCAACAATATTATCCCCACAATCGATACCTTGTTACTCTTTTGTTGTATGCTTTGTAGTACATGATAGATTGGCCATTGGAGATCGTATGGGTGGCTGGGCAGATATGTGAGTTTTGTGGCGAGCAAAACAAAACAAGAGACCATTTTTTTGTGCCCGTACATGTTTACTATTTTGTCCGACCTCACTCACTCCATTATCGGAAGGAAGCTCTGTCCGAATTGGTCTCATACTCTCTGCATTGTAGACTCATCCCAATGTCAGCTTGTTGACAAGACTTCATTGCAAATGGTTTTCCAAGCTGCAGTTTATCACGTGTGGCGTGAACGGAACTCGCCTCGCAGGGTTTTCACACAAAGGATTTCATGGTCAGTTCAATCGGGAAGCTGGTAAAAAATAAGATCACATCTCTTCACTTCGCTGTAGCAACAAATTTGGCGAACTACGTACAAACTCGGTAGCAAGCTTGTGGTTAGAACTCTATTTTATCAAACTCTGTTTTTCTTTTTCGGAAACTTACAAAAACTCTGTATATAACTCTTTCTCATTAATAAATTTCACATTTAAACAAAACAAAATTTCCATCATGAACCAAGGTACTATGAGTAAAGTTTATAAAAGAGTGCGTTTTAATTTTCTTTTATTTGATATTAATCCAAATTAGCAAATTTCAGCACGGGTTTGACGGGAATATTGAAGGGGTTAATAATATGTATCAGTTTTAATTCGGGACAGCTATTTGTAACGTATGTTTTCTGAGAATGTCACCGTACATTTCGGGATAGTCATATAGTAAAACTTTTATTTTTTGGTAAAATGTTAAGTGTTATAATTTTTTAATTATTTGCTTTCATTTTCTAAAAGAATCAATCTTATCAATTAAAATAGGAGCCCATCATCTTCTGTCTAAAAGGAAGTTTCATAAGCATGGCCTCGGGTACGGACAACCTAAAACATCTGAAGGAAAAAGTTATACTATGTGAAAATTTAGGAAATACATGATTTAGATTTTTTTGAAAAGAAAATTCCAAAAACATACTGACATTGTTTCTACCATTTCTTTTAAGCTGACCAACACTAAGATATATGGCGGAGTGACGAACAAAAGGTTTTTGATTCAGCTGTGATGAAATCTTTACGCTAGGGCATGTATGCAGACGGGTCTTTTCACACATCACGCCAGTCATGGATGGGAATGATCAGGACGACGAACCATTCGAAGTGGGAAACATGGTAGAATATGTGGAAGCTTCTAGAGACATACCCGCAATTGGAGTTTGAGGATAAACTCTTAATCGAGGAGGTGAGTAATCATATGGAATATGAGTTATTGGGCTTTGGTGTTTTCCTTTATACATTAGAATTATAGGTTTGATATTTTTCCTTTATAATTTAGGATTTAGAGTAATTATCCCTTTTAGTTCAGGTGTACGTGCGATTGCACCTTACCTATATAGAAAATCTTTATGATCAATGAAAAAATCAACTTCCAACAATTAATCTAATTTTCTAAGAGAGACTTGGGTTATGAAATAGCTTTGCTTCAATCTCTCTTTCACCTTAACAACTTAAGTTAATGACGGCTCCGTTTACGAGATCGAAATCAAAGTCATAGGCTCGTATCCAAACCAAATAACTAATGACCTGATTTAGATTAAAAAAAAATTTCAAACGCTTATATTTTCGGGTTTAGAATTGTTTTCTCATGAGGTAGCAGGACCATACTGACATTAGCCCTGAGTTATATCTTAAGCTCTGTCAGTGAATTTTCATCATCAATTTATGGTTTTTTTTTCCAGTGCCCCCTTTTTTGTTAATGCTCATACATACACACACCAATTGCTCACATCAATGTAATGAACAAGAAGGAAAATCATGTTTCTAATAATTAGGAAGACACAATCTCTTCTTCTTGCTATTGAAATTAATCTTTGACTAATCCTCATGTTTAAATCAGGAATATCCTTTCAGTTTGGGTTTAATTAACGAACTGGTTCCCTCCCATTTCAAAAAATAAAGGCGTGGGGAAAACAGTTTAGATCAAAAGTAGAAAATTCGTAAATTTCCAGGAAGATGTGATCGCTTGAATATGACATAACACGTAATTGAGCTTGGCTTGATTCGTCGCCGGGTATCTAATGGAGACATTATTAGCACCAATGAAGATAAGAAGATAATAACAGTATGGTCCTAAACATAGTTTAAGTGTTACCTTGTAATAGTGTTAAGAATTCCTTGGAAATTGCCAACAAATATCCAACCGACAAGTTTTCAACCAATTTATTGTCAGTTGACCATTTTCTGTTTTCCGACACTTGTTTATGACTGATTCTCTTTTGTCAGAATAGCTGTAGGACGCTAAAATCCAGATGTGAAAAACTACGAATAAACTATTGAATTACGGAAAAAAAAAACGAGTTGAAAACGATTTGAGAAAACCGATAAGAGTGGAGGCGATATTTGATCTCTTTCCTTAATTCTTATAATCGCCCGTAGTGTGACGGTTTTCAACGATTAAAAATCCCAGGATACAACCACTAGAGAAACCATATTCGCGACACTCGAGATACGGAGTATATGAACGCAAAATTACGCTATACTCTCGAGACTTACGTGTTAGAGAAGAGAAAGTGAAGATGAACTGTTGGATTTTTCTGTGTGATTTTTTGTAAGAGATTTTCGTAGAATGAAATCAATGATCTCAAAGAAAACGAGATGGACGAAAATATAGGAAGAAGAGGGGCGGTTTCACACTCACTTGCGGGACAAGATTTTTGGCGAAAAATCCGGTCAGTTTTTGACTCGGTTTGATTCGAAATTTAATTCGAATTTAATTTATTTATTACGCAAAAAATCTTAATTGGGTCCAAAAAGAATATCTTTGACTTGGGCCAAAGGCCCACATTCACCAAGACCCAAGACCCTAGACCCAAGCCTGGCTCGGCATGGCATGGCGCGGGCGTGTGTGGTATTTTGCATAACCACCATTGTGTCTCTATAACATGTTGAACTATGTTGGAGACACTCTTCTATATATAGTAGAGAAAATTTTCTCAAGTTCCAATGTAGGACAAAATGCAAGTTTTGTCATACATTGAGCCTCATTTCTTATTCATATTTTTAAGACCCATTTGTGAATAAATGGGTTCAACCCATATTTGAAAATATGGGTTCCAACAATAGCTTGTATAATTTTTTTTTTTTGACATTTTCAGTTATTGGAATTTACAATGTTTTTGGTATAAAAAATTAAAACTTGTGTGATACAAAATTTATCTACTACTATTTTTTTTAATGTCAAAGTTGATACGAATATGTACAGTAAACAGTTGTTTTGTCATCATATAAAAAAAGGAATATAGAAATTGTTAGATGAATTCGAGTAAAGAGAAAATCTGGAAAAAGTTTGTTAACTATTTTGTTGAATGAATCGATCAAGAGTTGTTATAGAGATTATATATCAATACATCGGTTCTGATTTAACCGCTTTACAGACTTAATTCAATCAATATATGGTTTATATCAAACCATACTTTAATAGCCTCCCTCAAGATGACAAGTATACAGATTTCAATGTCATCTTGCTAACATGCGATTGAAAGTGAGTCGGAAACAATGGCTTAGTAAAAATATCTACAAGCTGCTGATTAGTGTTGACGTGCAAAGTCTTGATCAAGCCACTAACAATGTGACAATCCATCTCCACATGCTTTATGTGTTCATGGAAGACTGGATTGTTGGCAATATGAATAGCTGCCGTAGAGTCACAAAAGAAGGCCACTGGTTTGTCTTGATGAACCTCAAATTCTTTAAGTAAACTCACTTACCAAGCAATCTCTCTCATAGCAAACTGCATAACTCGATACTCTGATTCTGCATAAGAATGAGAAACTATATTCTAATTCTTAGACTTCCAGTAAATAAGAGATTGTCCAAGAAACATACAGAAGCCCGAAGTAGATCGTCGTGTTTGTAAACAGGAACCCAGTCTGCATCTGTAAAAACCAGTCAGGGTCAAATCAGAAATAGAGGAGTAAAATAGACCATTTCCAATAGTTCCCTTAATGTAGCGCATCACTCGATGAGCTGCTTGCATGTGAGAAGCTTTTGGTGCAGAGGTAAACCGACACAGCTTGTTTACTGCAAAAGTAATATCAGGACGTGTGATAGATACCTGAGTTTTCCTACCAGTCGCATGTAAGTAGCTGGCTCATCAAGAATAGGTTTATCACCATCGTATATTAACTTGATACTTGGCTCCATAGGGATGCTCGATGGCTTACAACCTAATAAACCAGCCTCTTCCAAAAGTTCCAAATCATACTTTCTTTGACAAATGGAAATACCAGAACTTGACCGAGCAATCTCGAGTCCAAGAAAGTATTGTAAACTTCCCAAATCTCTAAGCTTAAAAGCTTCCTGTAAATCCTTTTTCAATTGTGTCACTTCATCATCACTGTTACTAGCAATGACTATATAATCAACATAGACAAGAACTGCTAGATATTTGCCATCATTATTTTAACAGACAGAGTATGATCAACATGTGATTTCTGAAAACCTAGAGACATTTATGTGGAACTAAATTTTAGAAACCACTGTCTAGAGGCCTGTTTTAAACCATAGAGAGATTTAAGAAGCTTACAGACTGCATTAGGAGGTAAAACATCGTCTTGCTTTGGCGTGTAACCAGGGGGCAAGCTCATGTAAATTTCCTCGTGAAGATCACCATTAAGGAATGCATTGGGAATATCCAATCGATGTAAGGTCCAGTTCTTCGCAGCTGCAACTGCCAACAATGTTTTAACGGTAGTCATATTTGCCACAGGAGAAAAAGTATCCACAAAATCTATGCCCTCTTGTTGGGTATATCCTTTAGCAACTAAGCGTGCTTTGTAATGCTCTAAAATTCCATCAGCGTTAAGTTTTAGTTTGTAAACCCATTTACAACCAATATCACGTTTGTCAGATGGTAATGAACATACCTCCCATGTTGCAGTTCCTTCTAAAGCTTGCAACTCAGTTTTTATAGCTTGTAGCCAATCATCAGATTTCTTGGCTTGAGTAAAAGAGCTGGGTTCTGCATATTTAGTAACAACACAGACAAAAGCTCTATAATTCAATGACAAGTTATCATAACTCATGTAGTTTGATAAAGGATATTGAACCCCAAATGTTGTTAAGTTGCAATAATAATCATCCAAGTATGCAGGTGATATAGAATGCCGTTTACCATTAGAAGATGTGCTTGGAGCTGATACCACAGGAGAAGCATGAGAAGTATTCACTACTGTAGGAAAATCATTCACAACTACAGGAATATTATCATTAATTTCATCATGATCATCTACTGTGATATCATCAAAACTACCAAAGCAATCAGGTAAAGAAAATTCAGAGTCACATGTAGCAAATGGGAAGATACTCTCATGGAAAACTACATTTCGTGAGATATGAACATTGTTTGTTGCCAAATCAAGGAGCTTGTATCCTTTATAATCTGCTGGGTAGCCAAGGAATATACACGCTTTTGCTCTTTGCTTGAATTTATTTCGGTTTTTAGAAGATGTGGAGCTATAGCATAAGCTGCCAAAGACACAAAGAGCAGTGTAATGAAAAAGCTTCTTCTTAGAATGAAAAAGCTCAAAAGGAGACTTATCGTTGAGTAGGGCTGTAGGAAACCGATTGATTAGAAATACAGTTGTAAGAATACAATCCTCCCCCCCCCCCAAAAATGCCATATGAGCTTTGGACTGAAACATGAGTAATCTTGCCACATTCAAGATGTGTTAGTGCTTATGCTCAACCACTGAGTTCTACTCCGGATTTTCTGGACATGAATGATATGGCACAATGCCTTTTTCCCGAAATAAATTTTCAAACTTCAATTCTGGTGCATTATTCGAACGCACGCCTTTGACTCTAGCTTTAAACTGTGTTTCGATCATCTTTAAGAAGTAAGGAAAGACCTCTACAACTTCAGATTTATTCCGCAAAAGATATAACCAGGTTAATCGAGTATGATCATCAACTATAGTTAGGAAAATTTCTTCTGTTTTGTAAGAGGACAAATGTCACAGTGAAAAGATCCTTTTTTAGTGTGATTTAAACCAAGGCCATCTGTTACAATGTGAGTAGTATGTATAGAAGGGTGACCTAGTCTATGATGCCATAAGCTAGAGTCAACAACAACATTTGTGAAATATAAAGTTTGTTGAGGAGGTGATTGGATGAGAGCTTGAATATCCAAGACATGTAGGTTTGAAATTTGTTCACCCCGACCAATCATCACTCCTTTGATATGATCTTGAATCACACAGGAAGTATCATCAAATGTCAATCTATAACCTAAATCTCTTGTCAAGTGACTAACACTAAGGAGATTTAATAAAAAATCTGGTATATAGAGAACATTATTTTGAATAAGAGATTCATTCAATTTTATCCGATCTATGCCTGTAATCCTTACTCCAAAACCAAAAGGTAAGGTCACTAAATTGTTAAAAGAATCATTCAAACTAAGAAACAGGCTCCTATCATGGCAAACATGATGTGTTGCACAACTATCGATTATCCAACTCTCTAATGATAATATATTTTCAATGGCTTTCAATATCCCAACAAAACGCAAGGTTTCAGAGGAGAAAGCCATACCCGACAATGTCGTAATCGTAGCTCCAGAAGCTGAATGTTTGGACAAGTTTTCATCCATGTGAAGCTATGAGTTAAAATAGGCAATGAATCCATTAATCTGATCCTTAGTGAGAGTTTTTGCCATTCCTGCAAAAACTTCATTAGGGGAAGAATCAGTTAATGCAAATTGAGCAACCGTGGGCTTTGAAATATTTGATTGCTTCTCAAGCTGAGTAGATTTCTCTGGTTGTGTCTTGTTCTTGTGCTTAAAACCAACTGGATACCCATGTATTTTGTAGCATTTGTCTATGGAATGCCTTGTATAACCACAATGTGAGCAGATTAACCGTTGTGGTTTGTTGTAAGTCACATTTATTGAAGCTTGGACATTCTCTGATGCAGAGACATTGAAAGAAACTATGTTTTGAATAGGAGTGATGTTTCTCTGGTTGTAATCTTGATCTAATAGATTGTATATCTCAGCCAGTGTTGGAAGATTCTTCTTATTATGATTTGACTCCTTATGACGGCATATGATTCATTTAGACCTGCCAAGAACTTGATTACCTTAGCATTTTCCACTTTCTTATCCATAGCTTTACAACAGTCACATTGTCGACAGAGTTCTATACAGTATGCGCCATCTAACTCATTCCAAAAAGTCTTCAAAGTTGTATAATATGTAGCAAGATCCATGGAACTTTGTTGCAAGAACCAAATTTGTTGAGATAATTGATACGACCTTGGAAGATTTGTGATGTGGAATCGAGTTAACAGATCTTTCCATATCTCTGATGCATTATCGAAGCGCAAAATACTCTTGTAAATCTTCTACGAAACCGAATGTAGGATCCACAACTTCACCAAGCTATTACAGCTAGACAAAAATTCTGAATATATTATCTGATTCATTAGGTCTTGATATAGAACCATCAACAAAGGCAATCTTGTTCTTCGCGTCTAAGGAAATCTTCATAGCAATACACCAGTCATCATAATTTGTTCCATCCAAGATTTCAGAGATGATAGAATGACCTGGATTATCGCTATTTGTAAAGTACTATGGAGAATGGATGCTATCGAGAGACTCAATTGACGAAGTGAAAGCTTTTTGAGCTCGAGAAGCTTTCAGTGAATCTTCAGTGGATGAGTCATTGCGATTAACTTATCGTCGAGCTGAAGAACCTACTCGGACCGTGCGATGCTTCATTTTGCAAGTATACACTATTGGAAAATTTCTTTGACAAGATCAATGAAAATAGTTCAATCGATTCGATTCATTGACTGCTAGAGATCATGAAATGAGGAAAATTGAAGAGGATATGTTGAATCTTTGAAATACAACGCTCTGATACCTATTAGATGAATTCAAGTAAAGAGAGAATCTGGAAAAAGTTTGTTATCTTCTTGTTGAATGAAACGATCAAGAGTTGTTACAGAGATTATATATCAATACATCGGTTCTGATTTAACCGGTTTACAGACTTGATTCAATCAATGTATGGTTTATATCAAACCATACTCTATTAGAAATAATATAAATTAAGTTTTTCTAATTCAATCAATGTAGCCTTTGGAGTTAAGTTCATAACCAATAAAGATGTACTGTACTTCTCACTTTTGTCATCTACTTTGCTTTGCTTCTTGTCCAGTATATGAGCATGAGCAATGCTTCCAAAGACTCTTAAGTGAGAAACAACAGGCTTTCTTCCGCTCTAAGCTTCTTGTGGAATTTTTCCCGAGACACTTCTTGTTAGAGGTCGATTTAATAAATAAATCGCACAGGCGACAACTTTAGCCCATAACTCCTTTGGTAGTCTTTTACTTTTGAGCATGCTCCTTGCCATCTCAAGAATTGTTCTATTCTTCCTCTCCACTACTCCATTTTGTTGAGGGATTCTTGGCACCGTTAGTTGTTTTCTAATGCAATTTTCTTCACAATACTTCTGAAACTCTTTGGATGTGAACTCTCCTCCATGATCGGATCTCAAAGCTTTGATCACAAGACCACTTTCCTTCTCAACATGGGCTTTAAAATTTTTGAAGTTTTCAAATACTTATGATTTTTCTTTCAAAAAATAAACCCATGTTTTTATTGAAAAATCATCAATAAAAAGAAGGAAGTAGTTGATTTTACCGAGTGATCTTGGCTTGACTCCCTTAGAAAACTCATTTTGAATTGCTTTCCAAGTAAACACCTTTCACAAACTTGTTTTGGATGATTGATACAAGGTAATCTTCTCACCATTTCTTTTTCGAAAGTAGCTCTAATCCTCCAAAGTTAAGATGTCTGTATCGGATATGCCAAAGCCAAGACTCCTCTTTATAGCACATCTTGAGACATTGTGCGATGGCATTTTGAATGTTAAGGACAAATATTCTATTTTTTGACATAAGCACCTTTGTGATGAGGTTGTTTTTTTGGTCTCTTATAGAAAGGTTATTATCTTTTAGTCGAATATCATAAACTTTCTCTAAGAATTGTCCAATACTCAAGATGTTGGTCTTCATGGTTGGAATATAGTAAACGTTGGAAATAAATTGATGATCCCCATTCTTTAATCTGATGAGAATTTTTCCTTTACCTTTAACCTCCATCTTTGATTCATCTCCTAAAGCCACGTCTCCTCTCACCGATTCATCAAGGTCACGAACAAGTTTTTTTCTCCCGCACATGTGATTACTTGCACCACTATCAAGGTACCAGTTCTGACTATCTTCTCGTTCATCCTTCTTATAAGCCATTAACATATCTTCTTCTTGGATTTTTTCTTCAATGTAGTTGGCCTTCTCCTCAACTTTTTTGTTGTTGGGAGCTTTACATTCGGAAGCATAATGTCTAAAATTCCCACAATTATAGTATTTGACACTTGATTTATTGTACCTTGATTTTGGATTTTCTCTCCCACGACCTCTTGATGAGCTTTCTCCTCTTTGGTTGGTGTTATCTTCATAGGGCGTCCAACCTCGTCCATTTCCATATCCACGACCTCGTCCTCGTACTTTATTGCCACCTCTTCTTTTATAACCTTGGTCGTTCCTTCTTTAGTATGATTAAACTGCATCTTGAGTACTTGTTCGGCGATATCTTCCTTCTTCTTCTTCTTCTTTTCTTCATAAGCTTGTAATGACCCAAGAAGTTGCTCTATTTTCATAGCGTCCAAATCTTTTGTCTCTTCAAAGACAGTGACAACATGCTCAAATTTTGGATCCAATGATCTAAGAACCTTCTCCATGATTCTCACATCATCTAACTTCTCCCCATTTCTTTTTAGGTTATTAGTAACCATCAAAACTATGGAGAAGTAATCGGAGACGAGTTCACCTTCCTTCATTTGCAATACTTCAAATTCTCTTCTTAGAGTTCGAAGCTTCTCCCATGCTTCTTTGTCCAACGTAGCTTCCGTGACCTTCTCAAATGTATCTTCATCTAATCCTTGATAGATTAGACATAGAGCTTTCTTGTCTCTCTTCCTTTAGTCTCTCAAACTATCTTTTTGAGCTTGAGATATACTATCTTCATTCTCTGGTACAACAAAACATTTCTCAACGATCTCCCACACGTCATTTGCTCCTAGGATAGCCGTCATTCGTAGACTCCAATTGTCATAGTTTCTCTTTGTGAGCATCGGGACTTGGAAGGGAACGCCATTACTCGCCATCTTTGTGAGATCTTCCAGCTCTGATACCACTTTGTTGGAAAGAAAAAATCTTGTTTAAGAAGATGATGGTGAAGTGTTTAAGTATTTAGAAGGAAATTTAGGAAATTGAAGACTTTGATTTTTCTCTAACTCTTTCTTCTTACTTAATTCTTACCTTCTTAACTTTGTTACAAATAAAAAGGGGAGGAGGTATTTATAGCCTCCAAACTACAAAATATCTAGAATATTATAATCAGAAATCTAGACTATTTTTCCATAATACTATATTATTTTATTACAGTTATCTAGATAATTCTATGAAACTATCTAGATTTTTTATTCTTTAAAAAGGTGGAGAGATGTTGGGATGATTCTAGAAAATTTTTAGAATTTTTTAAGGAGGTGGAGGTGTTGATATTTCTAGAAAAAACTCTAGAATTTGGATCATGTCTTGGATTTGGCCCAAAAGATAATTATTGGATGTTTGGACCAATAATTAAACTTGATCCAAAGTCAAGTTTAACTTCCAACACTCATCTGATCCCCCTTTCCCACAATTTCTTTTCCATGTGAGAGCTCATTTGATTTTGCTGGAGCGGATTTCGTGCTAGATGTTTTCCTGTTGGTCCCCTGCTTCACATTTGCCTTCTGGGATTTATTTAGATCAGACTGAACTTGTGAACTCTAACCCTTGCTTCTTGTATCCCGTTTAGCTTTCACATTTTCATTAGGATTCCCATTCTTTATGATGATAGTGCCAGAAACCCCGACAAGTATTTTGTTTCTCACCAATATTTGCTATTACATATGATTCCATGTAGTCCTCATATGAAACCCCAACACTTATAACAACTATATTTTTTGCACTTCCTACTTTGGATTTTCTATATTTGGATGATGCTTCTTTAGATAGTTTCATTGGAGTAAGATCAATCTCACCTCTACCTAAGACCTCCAAATTGATTTGAATTTTAAGTTAGTTTTAAACACCTGATGACACTATTAAAGAAAACAAACTCCTGACTGTATCACATGCAAGATTTGCCTTTAACTTGCCCTTCACAGGACTGTGTAGAATCTATGGAGAACAAGGCCTTTGAGTCTACTCAAACATTTCGCTGTCGAACATATATTTTAGATCCGATGCTCTTTCTGGATATTGGAATTTATTAGAGATTTCCATGTAACTGAATATGATTGTCATGAGAGTAATACATATGTATCAAATAGCCTTTAAACTTGCAGTATTTTATCTGAATCAGAAATAACCTCCACTGCATAACTCAGATGGATAAAACACATTTTCTATAAACTCAGGGAAAGTGTTGCATGTACCAACACCACAAATCAATATGAATACTGAAAGATAGCATTGAAAAGGCTATTGGGATTTTCAAGTACTCACTGAGTCTTCATCACCATCGTTTCATCTTCATCAACCATCAAACCGCTTCATCGTTTCATCATCACCATCACTTCATCTTCATCAACCATCAAACCGCTTCATCATCACCACCACATCAGCTGATATTCATCACCATCACCCTAGATCACTTGATCTCCATCATCATCGATCCGAACCATCGTCACCACCACCGTAACCGTTCACTTCACCATCACACCTTTTCATATCCTTTTTGATCAATCCCTAGATCGATCATCACCATCACCAAACGATAACACCTTGATCATTAATCAACTGCTACACCATCACACACTTTCACTTCGCACTGTTTCACTTGATCACCAATTGATAAAAACCGCATTTGACCAATCCACTTCTTTCATCTATTTTAAACCTAAACCTTGGACATTTCTGTATCTCGGCTGGAATAGCAACACGGATACGGAGAAACCCCTAAAATACTATTTTTACAAGGAGAAAGACTTTCGATTATGTATCTTCCCATTCTTGGAGAACAACACCATTTACCGTAAACCCTAACCCTACTCAATCAAACCGTAACTGCTACCGCATGATTCCTTTTCATTGTTGAGACCCTCTGACACCACTTTCTCGCAACCGTTGGATGCGCCTCTTCATCATACGATCATCATTTGGTCATAACCGATCCAACACTTGTTCAATACTCGATCATCGCCCGATTACCACTCGCACCCTTTTGGAGATAATGGTTATCCAAAACCTCTTTTGCACCTTTTTCGTGTAAATTTTGCAAATTTTCAAGTTTTAGTTTCTTCTTTAGTTTAGGCTTCGATCTATTTATATATAAAAATGATATTCCAAATCAAGCTTTCTTATTCGTTTTTCTGTAAATTCGCCGTCCGACGTCGACTCTGTCATCGGCCTTACTCTTTTTAATTATATTATGTATAATTTAGGATTTATCTATCAATTTTTTTTTTCAATATGTCCGTTCGTCGTGACTCTTCAACAGTCGTGTCTGTTCATGTGTTTTGCCGACGACCTCACCATGCTTTTGCTAACGATGATTGTTTTCCCACCCTCAGCACCATCGGTTGGGTTTTGTACTGTGGGTTGCTGTATTGTGGATTTTTTATAGCATTCAAAACATTTTCCGCACAAGAGTAAAATAATTGGTGGGGGCACAATGGAATTGTCTATTTTCTCTTCCATAGAGTCTTTGTCAAAGTTTACTAGAATCAACTACCTTCGGATTTGGAAGCGGTTGGTAATTTGAGATTCTGGATTAAGGAGTACAACGTTTACCATGTACAATAGTTTGGTAGATTAGATTGGAGGGAAATGAGTATATGGATATGAATGATATCTCTGCAATTTTGTAAACTCTTGATCGAAGTAATAATACATAAACGTTATATCTATATGCAAAGAAAAGAAAAGAAAACTATATTAAAAAGAAAAAAAAAAGATCAAAGTCTAGTCTAGCTTATCATTTGGTGTATTTTTGGGTAGCATAGGCGAGTGATCTTGATCATTTGATCATCTTTGGATTCATTGAGTGTTTGGTACGTTTTTGAGAGAAGAGTTATTTTTGGGCGCTTGATAAATTTCTTTGGGGTTCTTGGCAAACACATTGAGATTCAGCAAAAGAACATTGGTTCTATTGGAACTTAATGATTCTTGTTGATCGAAAGAGAGTAAAAATACTTGAGAGAAAAAGAGTGAAAAACTTGTGAGAAATTTTTACTCTAATTTTTTTGTTTATTTTGCAGGATCACCATGTCTAACCAAGAAGGTAACCGAGAAAGAGATGAGCAAAACATTATTCCTACTCTCCAAATGCAAGCCTTAATGGGGGAGTTTGAACCTCATGATAATATAAATGAATGGCATGTATGAGAGATTATAGGATGTTAGAGCCAAAGCTCAACAAGGGAGACTTTAAGTCGTACCACCACCGAGAGATAGGCACTAACAAAGACCGCTTAGAGTTGGGAATGAGGATGACTATGGATATTATAGTCGGACAGAAATTCATCTAGAGGAAGCCAAAGGCGCCCTAAACATGCTGGGGAAGAAAGAAATGATAACCTAGGAGGGTTCAAGTCAACTCCCTATTAGTATGATATTGTCCGTTGTGAACCAGCTAGCCAAGCCCGCACTTACTTATCTTTGGGCTCCTTCCCAAAAGGCCTCATACTAATTGGAGACTGACTTTACTTATATATTAGACATTTATTTATAACCTTCCGATGTGGGATGTTGGTTTATATCCAAAAAATTCTCCACATAAACCAAGGACCACAAATCATAGCCTACCCTCTAGCAAAACTTTGGCTTCCAGGCACCCTTTAATTGCTAGGTCATACTGAGGGTTTCTCCAACAATGAACATGCAGACCCACACCACTGCCTAGTTCCACTTTTTTGAACCTTGCTCTGATACCACTTGGAGATTGACTTTCTGAACCTCGCTTTGATACCACTTGGAGACTGCCAAGTCAACTCCCTATTAGTTTGATTTTGGGCTAACTAACCTAGGCCTCATACTAATTGGAGATTGACTTTACTTTTTTATTAGACATATATTTTATAATCTTTCGATCTAGGATGTTGGTTTATATCCCAACAGTCTTGGTGGTTTTGTGTTGAAACACATATCGATTGATGCATCAAAACCAAGAAACTCTTGTGGTTTTGGCAGCAGAGGCATGCCCATTATATAACAACTACTTTTTAGAATAATATTTGTCTAATTGAACGGTACACACATTATAACAACAGTGATGATTTTTTAGATGACATATGGTTTAATTCAAGTCATATATTCATTTTTCACATTTCAATTTCTTATTAAATTCTTAAAGCTATTAACATACAATTATCACTAAAATATCAATAAACTAAAAAATGATAGTCATCTTTGTCTTTGATAAGGTTTTACAAAGTTGGCACTTCGCTTAGCATTTGAGTTACAAACTACAAACACCAAAACTTTAACATCTCCAATGCATCGTCAGTTCTTTCAAGAAGTTCCATAAATGTTGGTTTCATTGACATATTGTAGGTACCAGCTTTAGCACCGTTTAAAATCCAAACAAAATCAATCATAACCCAACCCAAAAAATCAATCCGTTTAAAAGCCCTTCAAATTCGGTCCAATTATCTCAGCACCGACTTGAATGGCAAAAATAGAAACTTACCGAAAAAATCAAGTTTGGAATAGGAAAGCTTGGAAGAAAATAAAGTCTGAAATCACAATAGAAAAAAACACTAACCTCCTCAAATCAGTATAAATAAAAACAACATTTTTCTTGGAAAGGGCATCCGCAATTCTTTGCAGAAGACTTGTGAGTTAAAGAACCCTAAAAGATCTAGGTATTTTGTCTTACCTACATTAATTAGATTGTCATCTCGAGAATCTAACTCTTCCATCTTGTAATCTTTCATCTAAAGTTTAATTAATACAAAAGTCACTGAATTCACACAAAAATACAAATAATTTTGTTGTTATGAAAACCTAGTTCAACAATTGGTGTCATCTGTGGGGACGACAAATTTTTCACGCAAAGCTTTCAAATCAGACGATGATAGGACCACTTCAAACAGGACGTCAGAATCCATGGAATCCAAAAAATCTTGCCGCCGCCGATGGAGACAAAACCGGAAACAGAGACCAAATCGGAAATGGAGACCAAACTGGGATCCGAGATCCAACTCAGATCTTTGATCAAACTGGTGGAGTCGATCCAACTCGACGTATCTAAGATGATTCATTACTTCTACCTCCAGCTCTTCTGCCGATACATCAAGTTACACTTGCATCTCTCTTGCACCTCTTGACAGATGCCACTACATAAACACTAGGAGGTGCAACCCACAAACCATGAACTTTTATCTTTCATCTTCCTATGCAGTGTCATGGTCAACAAACTGAATAACACAGAAAAAATAGTCGATGAGAGAGATCAAGATTTGGAGATGCTTAAAATCAATCTCAAGGAGATAAAATCAAAAGTACATCGACCCACTAGTTTGGCTCTTGAGATCTACAAAGTCTTGGAAGAAGCACATCAAACGCCTTTCATGTCAAAAATTTCATGATTCGACATGAGGCACGTCAGTAAACTCAAACTACTAATGTATGTGGCAGAACGGACCCGTTCAGTCACATGACCTCCTTCACCATCGCTACTGGATGAGATCGGTTATCTGAAGAAGAGAATGACACAGTATTATGTCAATTATTTGTGAAAATTTTGACCGGAGCAACACTTCAGTTGTTTACCATACTATTGTACTCAGCCACTTTCGCCTTATGTGTCAAAGTCGGTTTAGTCTTTTGTTTGAAAAACTCATTTGGAAACCTGGAAATGAGATTTGCAAAGCTCACAGCTTTTTGCTTGTGGCCAAGATAGTTTTTGAAATTGCCCCAACAAAAAGGTAGCTTTCGATGATGCAATTCACTGTGAATGTTTTAAAGATCTTCATTCCCTCATCTGCTATCTATTGGATTATCAATTGCAGCTTGTGCACTTGTTCCATGATGGGCTTAGAATCCACCATTTTTAAGTTTAAAATTTTCACCGTAGAAAATTTTCCCGAGCCTACATTGAAAGAGTTATATTTTTTTTCCAGAGAATCATAAAGATCGTTGGAAGTTTTAACCTCACTGTATACGTTGTACAGTTGATCCACCAAGCGATCTTGAATATAGCCTCGACAATAGCCAAAGCGTGTACATCAGTATTCCCTTGGGGGGGGGGGGGCGTAGAAAGGGTCTGAGCACGGTGAGATTCCTCTCCAATTTCAGTGTAATCAGAAAAATGTCTTTTGCTGCCATGATTTGAAATTGGAGCCATTAAATTTTTCAGGTGTCACAATGGCAATCAAAACATTCGGGACATCAGACGTGGCAATTGGAAGACCTTTTCCGTTTAGGATCGTCTTCTCACTTGTTTTGTTCCACAAAACATTGAGAAAAGAAATGTTTATTTTTGAGAAAACATTTCTGAATCGCTAAAATTAAGAAAAGAAATCTTAAAAATAGTGTTTAAAATTTTTTAAATTGCTAAAATTAAAAACATTTCCTTAATCGCTTGTAGACATTTTCAAAACATATTATTATTGAAAGTAATGTTTGTTTAAATAGCTAATTAAATTGTTTATAAAACATTTTTTATTTGAATTTTTTTTAAGAAATTGCAATTAAGAGAATTTCAAACTGTTTAAGTTGAAGTTATAAATCATGGAGGATGGTTTTCGCAAACGACAAACTATCGAAGAACAGTTTGGATGTCGTTCCTCGGAAAAACAACTAAGGTCTACTGACTCGGACAGTATTCAAAGTCTTAACGAAGGTTTATAGACTCAGACAATATCTGCAGTCTTCTTATAAAAATTATTTCATCTTTTTTGAACCAAATGATTGATCATTTATGTAACCAAGAAATCAAAGTCCTTGATTTTAATAATGAATCTGCATATCCGAAAATAATTCTTGGGAATAAATTCAAAATACATACCAAATGGTCTATCTAGAAACATATACATAGTTTGAGGGCCTGGAGCTGAAGTAATGACTGACAATACAAGGTCAACAACGTTAATCGTAGGGATCTCAGTTTGACTTAACTCTGCCATCTTCACCGCTTTGTCAAATTCAATTATCCCCATATCAACATCAAGATCTTTGACCTCACCATCTTGAATATGCATAATTAATTTGACATTTGTCGTTTAATCTGTAAGGAAGATAAAGAGGGGTGAAGCGATCTCTTTGACCTCGATAAGCGCATATAGGGAAAGTATGACGGTTTCATACTTTTCCCTGAGAGTCATCTCTTCTTTAAAAACACCATTTCTGATTTTGGGCCCTAGAAAGCTTAATGCATCATGGTGCATGAGCTCGGAACTGAAGAGTCTTTGCTTAAGGGCATTGATCTTAGTCCGAAAGGTATTTCTCTCCTTCTTTAGCATTCTAACCTTGGCTGGGAAGTCTTTGTCTACTTCTAAAATGGTGACCCTCTCATACTATAGGGCTCAACGTCTTGCGTTTTCCAATCTTAGTTGGTCGCCTTTTGTAGTTAAGGTCTCGATTTTGCTTTCGTACGCTTTGCCAGTCAGATTGTGAACAACCATGGTCTGCGTAAGAAATGTGCAACCCGGATTTTAGCTCCTAAAATGGGCGTGTAAATGATTTCTCGTAATACAGCTTTCTTTAGCAATAACCATGGCACATCCGAAGTAACTTTAACGATTCAAAGACGAAAATTGGTCGAGGTTTAAGTGAGGCCCCTGGTTTTACGTAGCGACGCATTGCTTGAGCAGTATCTAACACTCTGGCTGAAAGAACAAGTGAAAAAAGGTTAGAACTTCATTGATCCAAGAGAAGAAGAAGAAGAATAGAACTTAGAGGAGAGCACATGTGTTTCAGGGACCGTCAGCCAGAGGTTTCTTGGAAACTGGGGCTGGTGGCAGATCTCTGTTTTCAGCAACTTTTCGTGCCTGAAGTCATGCCGAAAACCAAAATAGGCAGGGGAGAACGCATCCACGTCCGGCCACAAAATGATCAAGCTAGAGAGTGTGTGAGATTGTGAGAACGACTAAGTGAAGGGAGGGCGAGATGGTCGCTCTCAGGAGTAGCATCGGCTGAGTCTGTGGTGACTAGGGATGGTGAATATGTCTAACCTTCCTATAGGTGGAGCTGAAGTGGGTCCAATATCCGTGTCTGTGGAGTTTTGAGATGCTTCTCTTATTCTTGAACACTATCTTCGTCCTGTTACCTTCAAGAGCATTGTCAATTTGTCGTTTGTACAACTTTTTGTCCTCACCCAACATCTCTTTTCTTTTCTACTGGCTCACCCCAGAAAAAACAAACGGGGAAGAGCTTCGGGGGAGCAGGGGAGAATGGAACTCGACAAGTGATTGTCCCACATTAATTTAAAAATTGACTACGAGGAAGGAAATACCACGAGGTGGCTTCCTTGCTTAATTATATGAACAATTCAACAAATTTTAGGGTAAGTGCAACTCTCTTGAACATATCTGCAAACTAAAGAGATAATCTTACTGAAAAGAAGTCAACAAATGTTGAAAAAAAGAAATTTGTTTGACCGATTACCTGGAGCATCTCCCAATTCAAAATGACCAAATTTTCCGATCTCCGATAGTAGAAGGGTTGATTGCGAAAAAGAAGTAGGATTTCCTCCAGATATCATCCTTGTTGGGAAGCTCCTTAACGAGAGTAAGTCTGAGTCTCTTTCCAACAAATAAAGTCACCAGAACCGCAGCTTTTCTTCAAAACAAAGAGGCAAATAAGGTCGTCGACCATGATATGTTCACCGTATTCTGCAGCTAATGTTTGTATCGCAAAGATAAAACGAATGGAGTTTGGTGTAAATTGAGAAAAAGCAAGCTCGAGAGCGTGTGAGTACTACATCAAAATCTTGGGATGAGGAAAGTTGAGACTACATAAAGAAAAAATGTTGAAGGGATACATCATTGCCCCGGAACAGGTGTTTCAGTGGTATTATCTTTAACAGAGCATTAAGATATTTCATCTTGGAAAGTGTAGACCTAGGGTTTAGGGCGATTGTTTCTGACATATTGAAAGACACTAAGAACGCCAAGATGGTCGAGCAGCACGACTAATAGAATATTTGTTCATAAGCAAAATGGTCGTATTTCGAGTTCAACATATACTTCAGATCAAAGGATTTGACAGAATCGGTATAATTGAATGACTGATTTTTCTAAAACGACAGAGTTCTTGATCAAAGGGGAAAGTTAGTTTTTTTCTGTGTAAGACAATGGAAGAATTACCTTGACAAAGGAATAAACGGGAGTCAAAAGAACACCTCGATTGGAGTAAGATGGGAAGTCAGAATGACGAAAGGTTAAGTAAAGAACATTACAGACCGACAGTCCAAATAAGACTTAGGGGCAAATTTTTTGTGTCGTAATCCGAAAATGGGTTGAATTACATGCCCAATGTCAGCTGGGCCTTTCCTTTTGAGCCCAAGGGTGTGTTCTAAGGAAGATTTTTAGTATGGTGCAATTAAGAATATCGAAGAAAAGGTCATTTTAGCGTGTCAAAGGTCAAGTCAGGGACGTTAATGCAGCGGATCAAAAATCGACAGGTTTGAATTCGTATTAGCTACAGATCTTATGTATTAAGGCCCATTTATTACTAAACTCTCAATGTTTGAATATAGACAGTTACGAAATATAAACTCTATAAAGGGCGAGGGGAAATGATAACCCGTGACACACGTTTTATGCAATAATACTATACACAAGGTATACTTTTTAATTGTTCTTGATAAATCCTTAAAAAATATGGATATCGTAATACGAAAATGTGATTCCCTATTTTCTAATTCAACAAGTACAAGTCCGGATTCGACATCCACAGTAAAGTAAGTTTAAGGTTATCTTTGGCCAAAATATGTGAAGTGATGTCATTTTCGACCAAGAGACCTTTTGTGGCACCACAGGCTTGCCTTGGCGCGGTGGTGTGCTTTATTTGCTCTCATCTTGCTTCTCTTCGGGCTCTACAACATATGTCTTCAGTGCTCTCATCATAACTTCTGATTTGCGAGATGGATTAGATTAATTCCAATTGGAGGTGAAATATGACTCTTCCTTCTAGTTTTCCAATGAAGGCATTCATGGGAAGGATTTCAAAAGTAGAACATAATTTGAAGCTCCAAAACTGCCTTAAAACTTGTTTAGCGACTGTTTGCAGCTTTTTGATCCTTATTTTCTGAAAACTTGTAATGACCTCTTGAAACTAGAATTACTTGAAATGTGGCTTAAAAACATGTTAATCATACCACTTGTTATACATCATAAAATCATAGCTAAAATGGGTAAAACATATATAATCTCTTTTTGGGTAAAATGTGATGTTTTAAAACCTTTTAAATTTTCGACAGCGATTACAAGGATAATAAAGACGAAAGAAAGATCAAAAACTACAAACAAATCTAAGCTACAATAGTAAGAAAGAAAGAAAAATAAAATGACAAGATATGAACCAACAAAAGTAACTCAGTAGATCCCTGACGAAAAATACCTATTCCAAACATTTAAACTCGGACATTCACGTTTGCAGCTCCAAAGAACTCGAGTCCTCATCCTCATTACCACAAGCCATCTCCATCTGAGGTCATGCATCAAAACCTGTCAAGTAGAAATACCTACAGCTTCTCCGAGGACAAACGCAATAACAGAACCGAAACAATGAACCATTCTACAGCTGGCAGCACAAATGCCTTTACACGCAGCCAAAATGTCTCGCCGCCTCTATTAACCAAAGAGTTACCACATGTGCTTTACTGGATCTGTCCCTACCAAAGAAATGAGCTGCTCCAAGAACTGTCGAAACATAACCGGAAATGACAAAACACCAAGACGGAAGCGGAATGAAGCCACACCGGAGGCGAGTCTAGCAAAGATCACGCCACTACCATAGAACAAACACTCAAAACTACCAACCAAACAACACTTATTGAACATAACCGAACAACACGTGATCACCTAAGACAAAAAACCTGACAAAGAAAAATCAGATTTGTAGCAAACTCACAACCGAGAGTCAATCTCCTACAAACCCTTCCAGCTCTGCCACTTTAGATCCATTTCAGCTTCACTAGAGAGGTCTGGCGAGACCAACTACTACTTTCGACCTCGCATACCCGCCACTAGAAAAAATTCATCCGTCGCTCAAAGAGAAGCCACGCACCAACACTGGGACAAAGGAGAAGACCCACCACGACAGCATTGGCGAGAGGAGTCATGCGAACCGGAGAAAGAAGGCGCCACCATCCTCGAGCGAGCCTTAACTAAACCCCAACTTGACCTGAATCAACGCACCCACCAGATATGGCAAATCACCCCTCTGTTGAGTCTCTAAGTGGAAGAAATCTGAAAAGAAAAGAAAAATGGCGGTGGCCGGTGCCGGTGCAGGAGAAGCCACCATGCTCCATCCAAGGATCTGCGACTCGTATGAAGCTACGAGAAGAAGATAAGTTGCGAGAAAATAATTTGTCGCGTGAAGGCCACGCGCTACCTATACTTAAAACCAATATTAAGTCTTACATAATCTCTCAAGTAAATATATTAACATTTATGCTTGTTTTTGCCTTAAGTTGTCAATTTTTCATTACTCTCAATGCATTTAGATTTGTTTATGTTTATGTGGTTAACTCATTTAATAGTATCTCTCCATTTTTCATATACAAACAAGAGTTAAAAGTTAAGAGAAACAAAGTTTTTGACAACAATTAGCCTAAGGCTTTATTTGTGTATAGATAGTCTTCAAACTTAATTAATACACAACAATTGACACGTTTTCCTCATAATCTCACTATCTTAAATCTCATATCTCTTCCTAAAATTTCACTCTTCAATAACCTATAAAAGATGACATCCTCCTCAATACCAAAGATCATATCAACAACAAGATCTTACAATTTAAGACGTATCGCTCTGAGAGAAAAAATAGCATTTCTTGACAGAAATGGATATCTTGAATGTTTTCACAAATGAAGACAATCAAGTTAATAAAGAGAAACCTCCACCGCAAAAGTGTCCAAGGTGTGAATCGGACAACACCAAATTTTGTTATTACAACAATTATAATGTGTCTCAACCGCGCTACTCATGCAAGAACTGCCGTAGATACTGGACTCATGGTGGAACTTTAAGGAACATACCAATTGGTGGAAGTTCTCGTAAAGCCAAACGTCCGAAGGTAGCTCAATCTTCGGGTTCTGAGGTGATTTCTGTTGAGAACCTACAAGTTAATCATCAAAATTTCTTACAGGTTAAAGAAAACACCAATTTTGGATCAGTTGGTGCTTTTTCTCCTTCTTTGGTTGGGAACCATTGTAGTACTTTTCCTAGTATTCATATGCATGGTGGTACGATAACAAATGTGCCTCCAATTGGAAGTTTTCCACCAGTTGATCTCCTAGATTTCCTTGATAGATCGTTTGAACAAGATTATTATGTTGTTATATCCGATGATTTGATTGGTAATCCTTTGATAAACCAATCATTTGGTGAACATGTTGATAATCTTAACAGTTATGGCATAAATAAAGTGGATCAACCCCAGTGGAACCAGAGCTTCCACAACACTATGAACATGAATCATAACGCCAGCACTAGTGGATGCAATTGTGTGGTGTGTTCTTGTCATTTGGAGAAAGCTGGTCCTTGAGTTTGAACCGTATTACCCGTTTTCTATTTCTAAATAAGTTAACGTTGCAGTTTCTCTTTTATGCTTTTTGTTAGGTCTTTTATAATTATTAAAGTTTGCATCTTGGTTTCCCAAAAGATTCAGACATAAGTTGATTGTCTGATCTTCCTTTTAATAATATATTTATCTAGTCGTCACCAGTTCGTTGTTTTGCAATCTACTTCTTAGCATGTCCCAATCTATTTTTCTTGGTTATTTGGTTATAAGTAGGGAATTTGAACCAAATCACAATCTAATCTTCAGGATCTATATTAACATGCAAGTATTAGAGAAAAAAATATATATACGTTCAACAGAAACTGATATGTAATCTCCACCGGGATCATACAGTTTAAGTTAAACTCATGCATGCCACTTGATTTCTCGAAATATAAGAATTTCAATATAAACTAAATTTTGAGATTTTCTTAATGATTTGGTTGAGATTGGGTTTCTACTGTTCTAGTCAAACCAAATATCTATATGATTACAATGGTATTCATAACTCAAAAATATAAAAAGAAATGTATGATGATTGTTGTGTGATAAACGTTAATAATGTGATTTTGTAACAAAATTCATTTATTTTTAT
This sequence comes from Cardamine chenopodiifolia, assembly GCA_963922655.1. Lineage (NCBI taxonomy): Eukaryota > Viridiplantae > Streptophyta > Magnoliopsida > Brassicales > Brassicaceae > Cardamine > Cardamine chenopodiifolia. Next base: position 15,224,420 of record OZ000490.1, on the reverse strand, counting down.
TTCAATCAGTTTAAAAGAATATAAAATTATATGTCGGTTTCTTAATTCAGGCACATTTTTCTCTAAAATTTTGGTTTTACATATGGTTTCTGTTGATATCCAACAAGTTAATCATCATCAACATTTCGTACATGTTCAAGAAAATAATGACTTGCTTGGATCTATGCCTGGGAAATAAAATCGAATCCGAATAACCAAACCAAATCCAACCTGAAAAAGAGAAATTCAATTCAAATCTGAACCGACAAAATATACGAATGAGTTTTAAACTTCTATATCCGAATAACCGAAACCGAATCCAAACTGAACTGAAAACCAAACGGATACCCGAAATACAATTATATACCAAAAATATTAATTATATTTAGATCTAATTACCCAAAATTATAATTATAAAACTAAAATACTAATGCTAAGACCAAAATAACCAAAATAAATAGAAATGTCTCAAAAATTAGTTACATTTATGAAAATTTATTCAAATTTAACCAATTTTTTCAAATTTAACCAATTTTCTAGTTTTCTCACTATTTCGGGTACCCGAACCCGAAGGAAACGAAGCGAATCCGAAACAAAAATTATAAATACTCGAATGGGTCTAACCCTCTAAATCCAAAAACCCAAAAACCTGAAAAATCCATATCGATACCCAAACGCCCATGCCTACTTAAATCTTTTGATGGTTCTTTTTCTTATGTAGTTACTGTTTGGAAACATTTCGATTATTTTCCTGACATTCATGGTGAAAAATGTGCCATCAGTTTGAAGTTTACGGCAAATGGATCCCTTTAATATGGATCGTTTCCACTAAATTATAACGATGTTATTAGATTGGCAAGTATTTGATAAACCAATCAATTTGTAGTTATCCTACATATAAAAGGAAAATAGGGAGAATCTCCAGCTATTATACGTACCACAATAAAATTTAATAATTATTTATTTTTTAGTTTTTTTAGTTTTTTTATTTTATTTTCTTAGTTGTTCTTTTGTTTCAAAGCGTTTAATTTTATTGGTCAAGTAACTATTTATTATATCAATTGAATTTTAACAATTTAGTTCCTTAGAAGTATATATATATAATATATATCTGATAAAAAAAAAATTACCATCAATATTACAAAAAAAAATATCACTATTTTCTCATACGATTCCCAACTCGTTGGCACCATAGAGACGGCCATTTAAACCCGTATTTTCTCCCTACAACACCAGCCTAGCTCCACATATGAGAATATCTTGCATCCATAGATTTCTACACATTGTCATCACACTAATATTCTTTAACGTTAAACTCTTTTTGTATTTAATTTTTTGCAAAATGTTTTGTTTTTTCTCAGTCTAGCTTTTTCTTAAAATCTTTCTATATCATGTAAATAACTTTTGATGATAAATAAATTTGACATTTCATAAAAAAAATCACTATCAAATTTGGTAAAATGGAGCACATCCACCTATAACAAAGTAAAACATTATTCTAACTCTAAAAATTATAAAAATTTTCACTAATTCTTATTGTAAAAATGTCACTTGACTCAACTAAGAGAAATCAAATTAGAATAAAAAAATTCAAACAAACTATTTTAAATCAAAACTGATATATCATATAATTTATATATCTAACTAACATGTTTTAACTAAAATATGAATCTAAAACTACAAGGTTCTCACCTAATATCTATAATGGTTATTGCATAAATCAAGTTGATAAAATTAGTGAACCAGAGCTTCAACAACACCATGAATATGAATCATATCGCCAACACTAGGTGAGGCAAATGATCTTCATTTGGATCTATAGTGAGATATAATTGTAACTGATATTACGCTCTAAACATCACCTTTAACAATTCAATTTTTTTTTTTTAAAAAACACTAAGAATATTACTCTTCAAGCTCCCTATTTTCTTTTGGGAATTTTTGTAAAATATTTTGACAATTGTTTCCTGGAAAATTGTATATTTCTATTATTAAAATATTTTTTATATTAATATTTATATGTAACTTAAAATGAAGAAACCTCATAAAAATATAAACACAATTCTCCATAATTCTACTAACAAAAATCCAAAGATTGTCGCAAAATTTTATACCCAGTCTAAAATTTGGCAACCTGCAATAAAATCCAAAACCCATGAATGGCTATAGCAGATTTAGCCAAGGCTTCAGCACAGATCTGCTTTGGGTCAGAGTTTTCTTCTTGCTAGGCTCAACGCTAAATAATATTATCGTTGAAGCTTCATTACCATTAGAAACAGGCTGGCTGCAGTAGGATTGTTCCTCCTGCTGCTACGATAATCAGATCTTCAAGATAACCTTTGTAAGCAAGCTCAAAATGTCCCATTATGTAAAATTTTAGTCCATTGAATATTTTTTGTTTCTGCATAATGGAAAATGAATATGAAACCAATTAGATGAAATATTCTCAAGTTGGTTGTATCATAGAGAGATATGAAGCTAACCTTGTTCAAAGCTCTTTTTCTTCCAACATAAGGCCCTTCTCGTATTCCATGAACATCCATTGTAATCTCATATGGTTCCTCGCTTACATATTTTGTATTTTGCATACAACACTTAGACATTTTGTTGATTAATAGACTGCAAACATATATGTTTCATTGCGGATATATTCAATAAGTATACTAACAGTGAGTGGTTAACATCCATTTCCCCTCCAAGATCCCCATCATGAATTTGAGGGTCCTTTTGCAGGCTCCATTTTCGTTGGTTGATGCAATGACATGTGTAATACTTGACTCCCATTTTCTTGAGATTGTAACTCCTGACAGTTCGGCAAATTCTGAAATTACACTCTGCAATCCAAGCCGTCCATGAAATTTTAAGCGTCAAAGTCAAGAGGTTTTCAAAAAGTAAAAATAATATGCATATATATAAATATAAATATATATATTTCCATACTTTCTCTTTTTAACATCCTGATTCCGCAGTTTTGGACAATAGAGCCGAGACCATTTTTAAAATCCCATTACACTCAAATCCTAACTGAATGAGTCATATTTAAAGGAATTTTAGTGTCTTTGCCTCTGATTTTCGTGCCTCCTTGTACAAATAGAGAGATAAACTCGTAAGAGATAGAAAAGGGAAAGAAAAGTGACAAAAATAAGAATCTCGAGACAGATCTAACCAGTTCTAAGAGAACAAAAAAAAACAAAAGAGCAAAATTTATTTTCGATGAATTTTTATGGAGACGTGCACGACATCTAAATCAATCGCCAGCCGAAAGAGAATCCTATATTTGTTTTGAAGTAACATATATTTGTGGGGTTAGATGTTGCAGGGTTAAACATATATTTGTTTTGAAGTAACATATATATAGGAACAACACATACACGGCCAATGCATTAAACATTTCAAAAAAGAACCAACTCCAAAAAAATAAAATATAGAATACACAAGTTATTATTTATTTTGCTCATTTTTGGTTAATACAATGACGAAGACTCTATAATAAATAAATAAATTTGTACATCCCAATTTAAATACATTAAAAGAAATTTATGATTGAAATATGATTTACTTTTTAGTAACAAAATTAGGTTACTTTCCAAATAATTAACTCAATCAAAAGTTAACTTTATACTAACACATATAAATAGTAACAAATAATACAAGACCAATGCATTGGATATTAAAAAAACCAACTGCATATATATATATATATATAATACACATTATATTTAGGTTGCTCATTTTTAGTTACTATAATGATGAAGAATCTATAATAAATAAATAAAATTCGTTCATCCCAATTAAAATATAGTAAACAAATTTACAATTGAATCATTATCTACTTTTGAGAGTAATAAAATTAGGTTATTTTTCAAAGAATTAAATCAACCAAAATCTATTTTAATATTAGTAGTGCACATATAATTAGTAAACATAAAATTGTTTAAAAAATGTATGGGGCAATATATGATTACAATTATATAACACACTAATTAAATAAGTTACCACAATCTCCATAATATATACTCCAACAATAAAAAAAAAACAAATAAAAACTGGTCAAAGACTAACAATCAAATACAATTAAAACTCATAAGCAAGGATAATTAAGTAAAAAACAATTGAAATATAGTAAGGTTACCTTTCTGTTGAACACTTAAATGCTATCACGTGTCTCTTATGGATATGATAAATTGGTCAACAAAAATAACACTACTAATCAATAAGAATTAAAGATAATAATGAAGGACAATTAAGAATATGATACAAAAAAAACATAATAAACTTAAATCAATATCTATTTGAAACTAAAATATATAAATAGAAACAACACATACAATAGTAATGCGTTAGAAATTTCAAAAAAAAAAAAACAACTCCAAAGAAAAATGATATAATTTCCTCATTTTTGGTTACTACAATGATGAATACTCTATAATAAATAAAAACA